>CM061064.1:93971265-94571265 GCA_030762895.1 Sophora flavescens | reverse complement strand
AGTAAGATGTGTCAGCTGTCCTAGGGGTCCACCCATGGTGTGGTGGATTGCCTCGACGTTGTTGCTTCATTGGCCAATGTGGAAATGTAACCCCAAAGTTGGCATCCTTAGTTAGTTTGGATCCAAGTGCATAGTAGAAGAGTGGAGCAGAACTGCATTGCATAGCATACACGTTATATAATGATGATGGTTATGATACAGCTGTTTGATATAACATGCTTGTTTGATCTATGCTTGTGTTGCTAACTGCTTCATTGCCGTTATATTCATATATATGTTTCTTACTCCTCTATGTTTCTTGTTTGTCGCATGTATCGTTTATGTAGAGGTCGATGTGCAGCCAGTTGAGGAGTGACCTTGAGGAGCCGCGTCTCGTAGATTGGATTTCCCATTTTTTTTTTATTAGTTGTTTAGTTGTTTCCAGTTGTATCAAAGTTGATTTATCGGATTGGTTGTACCAGCTCTGTAGTGTGATATTGGGGTTGGGTTCGTTTATGGTTTTGTTTTATGTTATGTTTTCTTTATAAACATGTTTTGGTTATTTCCTCGTTATGTTACAATGCGGAAATCTCTGTCCGATTTTGACAATTATATATATTTGCATTTGTTCTCTCTCTTTTATATATGTGTTAATGCTTTTGAATGCATGCGGGGTAGAGGGTGTCACATTTAGTGGTATCAGAGCAGTTCGGTCTTGTCCGGACTTGGTATGAGTCTGTTGTAAGTCTTCTGTGCATTTTTGTTTGGATTATCTATATTTATTATAGACAATGATGCTTTAGTGTTAAGAACATTTAGTTATTCCTGCTTGGTTCACCAAGTCCGAGGACTTAACCAAAGGCACGAGCTTAATTGCTGAAAGTTTACCTAGTTAAGGTGGTGGAAATTTTGAGTACGAATTTTTTATAATGGGAGTGGAATTGTAACACCCCGTTTTTCATAAATAAGCTTAACGCTTTTGTATATATTATATATATGTTTGTATATGCTTGTTAGGTTTGTTTTTGATGTCTAAGTTCATGTTTGGAGAAGTTTAGCGCTAGAAAGGTTCAATCCTTTTAGAGTCCTAGTATCCTGTGTCACCCTTTTAGCCATATATGGAGTTCTGGATGTCCGATCGAGGTGATCTTTTAGGTTTTGGAAAGCTAAGATAATTATCTACAAGTCTTATTTTATATATTTTGGCCAATTCGATCGTTTATGTTGTATTGTAGTGCAATCATTGAGCGCCCCGTGCTCAGGAATTGACCACGTCCGTGCTCAGGAATTGAGTATGTCCGTGCTCAACAGAGAGCAAGACCGTGCTCAGGTCACAGAGTCTATAAATAGATCAGTTCCGTGAGGGTTGCGACCTAAACCCTCTTTTTGGCACTTTGGGTAATCCTAGTGCGATAGAAACCTCTTCCCTTTCCCTTCTCTTGAACCCCTTGAAGTTCTTGGTGTTCTTGCTCTAGTTTTGGGAGAGAAGTAGCATGATAGTGTCTTTTAAGGTAACGTTGTCTTCCTTCTCTTAGTCTATTTTCTATTATTAGATCTAGAGACTAATTGGTTATCCTCTTCTTGTTTGGCCAATGCATGGGGAACTCGTCGAGCCGCTCAGGGGAACGTGTCTAGTTTACCAACGTTATCATTTGGGAATATTCATATCAGGTATTGGGAGAAGAAATAGTATGAGTATATAGGCTTAGGGTAGTGTAAGACGAAGGGTTACCCATGACCCCTTTCCTTTGATAACATGTCTATATGCCTTATGCCTATTTGTTATATGATGCTTAACTATTATGATGTTGATGACTCGCATGACTGTTATTATTGATTGATGTTGTTTATTATAAATATGTTGATGTTGGGATGCCATGATTATGATGTGTATGATGATATTAGCTGTTGTTGTGTTGTGCTCTTTAAGAGTGTTGATTGTTGAGGATGCTAATGCCAACAATGTTGTTAAGACGTTAAAATACGTTAAATATGATAATGATAATTAAGGGATGTTTCCCCAGTTGTTCATAATACATGAATGTAGTGTGAGAGGTAAGGTTATGTTCATAGGGATTTGTTAAAGTCCCTGGGATTGATTAGTGAGTGTTCTAGTAACATTAATAACGAAGCTACGATTAAATGATTAATTCCCCATGATGATATTACAAGAATATTAATGAAGAACGATTAAGATTAATGAAGTTGATGATCAATGGATTAGTAAAAGCCAATAGGTTGAATCTATGAATTGTCCCAAGGATTTGGGAAAGGGTGTCTGACCCTTTCTCCCCAGATCAGTACGGCAATGCTCCATTAAGCACGACCGTGGTTAACAGGGAGCACGCCTGTGCTCCAGTTTGAAACGCAGAGCAGGCCGTTCATTTGAACACGCCCTTGCTCAGCAGGAAGCACGGTCGGGCTTGCCTGCAGGTCCAGCACACCCATGCTGAGGGTGATCACACCCGTGCTCACCTGACCAGAACAGAAACCGGAATGTTAAAATAGAGGTTTTCACCCCAAACACTTAAAAGACTTTATAAGATACCAACGGAACATGAAGACCAAAGACAAGTGATAAGATGTTGTACCATGGTAGCCTAGTGTTCACTCCAAGTGATAAGATGTTGTATCTTAGTAGCCTAGTGTTCTCTCCAAGTGATAAGATGTTGTACCTTGGTAGCCTAGTGTTCGCTCCAAGGGGGCCTTGATGCTTGATGGTCAAGGAGTTGAGCTCTGGTGCTTAATGGCCATAGTGTTGTTTATGCTTAAAAGACTTAACGATGAAACGTTAAACGATAATCCTCGATAGCCTAGTGGTCGAGGTGTTGATGGTGATAAAACTTGGGTAGCCTATGGGACCAAGTGAAGGTGGTGGATGTGGTTGTGTGTTGTTTTCCATGCATTCATGCATCAGAGATGTTTATTGGAGGTTGTGCAACGTAGGGAAGGTTGTCTGAGAGTAAGACGATCCAGCCGTCCGCTCTATTCGTCCGAAAGGGAATCCAGTATATACCGTGGTGCCACATCCGAGAATAAGATGTGTTGGCTGTCCTAGGGGTCCACCCATGATTTGGTGGATTGCCCCGACGTTGGTGCTTCTATGGCAAATGTGGAAATGTAACCCCAAAGTTGGCATCCCGAGTTAGTTTGGATCCAAGTGCATAGTAGAGGAGTGCAGTGATGAGTGTGATTTCACCTCATATTTGTCCATCATTTTGCATGCATTTTCATGTAGTTTAGGTATATTTCAATTGATTTTTGGTTAATTTTCCTTTGGAACGGGTAAGGCGGTTTTCGTGGTGTTGTTTTGCAGATATCAAGGGTAAAATGCTCAAGATCAACCATGATGGAGTTTGGATGAAGATAGGGCTTTAAAAGTGAAGAAAATGAGCCAAACAGAGCCCATCACGGCCTAGCCGTGATGCCCATCACGGCCATGATCGAGTAAAACTGAAAAAGAACAAAGGCTGAAGTCAGAGTCTGTCACGGCCTGGCCGTGATAGACATCACGGCCGTGACCAAAAACCCCCACAAGTCAGAGACCGTCACGGCCTAGACGTAATTCTTATCACGGCCATGAAGCAGGAGGCTCGTGACATGAAACTAGGCTCGCCACGCGAGATATTGAAGTCCACAAAATTGCCAGAAACAGAATCCGTCACGACCTGGCCGTGATGACCATCACGCCCGTGACGCGCATTACTTGGATCAGAAGCAACCAAAATAGATCAGATTTTGAGTTGGATTGGGACTCTAACTTCCCAATTTCTATAAATAAGGATCAAGGCAGAAGGAACAAGGATATACAAGATCCAACAAGAGAGAACACACGCATAGACTTAGGCTACATTTTAGGATCTATCTTCTTCTTCCTCCTCTCTTCTCTGATTTTGTAATTTTCATGATGTTGTCAACCCAGCTTGTCATCTCCATGGCAAGGCTGGAGTAGTAGCTTAGTTTCTAGGGATTGGGGCTATGCCCGAGATTCGTTTATGATGTTGAATTTGATGTAATATCTTTGTTAATTTCGATTTGCTTTAGATCTTATTTCTAGTGTGTTAATCACTCGTAAATTCGGCGACCGCTCATTTGTGGGACGTAGACATTCTAAGGAGGAACCAAGCGGTGAACTTAGGATTTCTAGTGTTTTCCACTCGTAAAATTCGGCGGCTGCATATTTGCGAGAAGTGGATGATCTAAGGAGGAACCTAGCGGTGAACTTAGGTTTATTTGCATGACTTAGACATTCTAAGGAGGAACCTAACGGTGAACTTAGGTGTCGGATCTATAGAAGTCAGACTTGGGACTGAAATCACGAGAGTTAGAAGCCGTCCCTCGAGGATCAACGAGTTGTCACGAAACGCAAAGGGTCAAATCTGGGATCGACTACCACGAGAGTAGGGGTCGGGTCAATTGGGCACGGTTTTTGTAACCCGAGAGGGAGCTTAAGCTATTAGAGGATAAACTCGCCTTCAAGGCAATTTCTCTAATTAACAAGGGTAATCGACTTAGCAATGTAAACGATCTTGTTGGTAACCTAAAATCCCTAGGAACCCATTTAGATCTGAAAAGCCAAAAAGATTTGTTTTCTGTTTTATTTGATTATGTTTGTTTATCTCTTAATTAAAACCTTTTTCCAAACCCTTTCATACAGTCTAGATTTACTCGATTTGATCATTGGTTGCGATTCGGGATCACAGTCTCTGTGGGATCGATATCTTTTATTACTTGACGACAGTCCGGTACACTTGCCGGAATCGCAAGCGTACGCCTCGTGCGTCGCACCGCGCTGTCAAGTTTTTGGCGCCGTTGCCGGGGATTGTGCCTTTTCGAATCTTAATTCAATTTTTGAATTGATTTTTCTGGACCTTTTATCTTTATTTATTTATTTGATCTTTATTTCTGAAAAAAAAAACAAAAGAAAAATTCTTTCCTTCTAGTGTATCCATCTCTCTGTGTGTTATATGCAAAGATCCCTAAGTCTTGGGAGCCTTAGTGAGGTTGATCCAGAAATCGAGAGAACCTTCCATAGATGTAGGAGACTACAAAGTGAGAGAGAGAGGTTGACCCCCATTCCACTCATGGCGATTCAACCGGATACAAAACCTTTGAAGGACTACGCAGCCCCAAATACTAGAGGCTTGCGACTGGGATTGCTAGGCCAGAGATTGAGGCGGAGAACTATACTATACCGCCCATGCTAATCAACATGATTCGGCAACATCAATTTGGAGGATTGCCTTCGGAGGACCCGACCGATCACATAGAAACATTCTTAGAGTTCACCGATGCAATCAGGATTAATGGAGCCTCAGTCGATGTTGTGCGTTTGAGATTGTTCCCCTCATCTCTCACTGGAAAAGCGAAAGCTTGGCTAAAGCAAATCCCCGCTAATACCTTGACTACTTGGGACCAACTGGAGCAGGCGTTCTTGGAGAAATTCTTCCCTCCATCCAAGACGGCCTACATAAGAACCTAGATCACCGGCTTCTTCCAGAAAGACGGAGAATCCTTATCGGAAGCTTGGGATCGCTACAAGGGACTGCTGGAGTCTTGCCCACACCATGGACTCGAGAGGTGGTTATTAGTGCACACCTTCTATAACGGATTGGACTACTCTTCGAAGGTGTCACTTGATTCTGCAGCCGGTGGAGCGTTTATGAATACGCCTCTAACTGAGGCATTCAACATCATTGAGAATGTCGCCACCAACTACCACCAATGGGGTTCGGAAAGAGGTAATAACCCGAACAAGATTTCGAGGGGTAAGTTTGAGGTAAATAGCACAGATCTTATCATGTCAAAAATAGACTCACTTAACAAACGTTTTGATCGGCTTGAAAGAGCTAATGTGAGTGCATTAGGTGCTACTAACATTGTTTGTGAGATTTGTGGAATGCAGGGACATGACATGATGGAATGCCCACGTGGTATCGCTCATGGATCCGGTGCTTCGGGTGAACAAGTGAACTCTTGCCACAATTTTTACGATACCAACCCGAAGCTGCCCAATTATGCTCCCCCAAATCCCTACAACCAAAGGAAGAACAACCCTTACCTCTCTTACGGCAACTACAGCAATACGCTCAACCATGAGTTCCAAGAGGGCCAAGGTAATAGGAAACCCACACCGGGTTATCCTCAGGTGCAGAGATCTAAACTCGAGACTTTATTGGAAAGTTTTGTTGAAACTCAGACAAAACAAAATGAGGAGTTTAGACAACAAGGAAGGGCAGTGAACGAGGCAATAAAGGAGCTAGCATCCAAGGTAGACAACTTGGCAATCCATAACAAGATGCTAGAAACCCAGATTGCTCAACAAGCCAATACGTACTCGAGATCTAAGGGTACATTCTCGGGTCAACCCGAAGCTAATCCCATTGAGCATTGTAATGCCATACACTTGAGGGATGATAAGCTTGGGGTGGGGGTAATTGAAATGGACGTGGAACCAGAGGAGGACACGAGCAAAAAGGAAGAGCCAGAACCAAAGTATGTCCCTCCACCACCGTACCAACCCCCGATACCTTTCCCACAAAGGTTGGTCAAGAGAAAGCAAGTGGAAGTAGAAACTAAGAGCTTAACTGAGGAGCCAATTATCATGGAAAAATCTAATATGCCTCATAAACTAAAAGACCCAGGTAGCTTCTCTATCGCTTGCTCAATTAAACAAGTGCAAATCGACCAAGCCTTATGTGACTTAGGGGCTAGTGCGAGCTTGATGTCACTCACTATCTTGGAAAGGTTGGAAACGAAAGAGTTGAGACCATTCAAATTCTCCTTACAATTTGCGGATGACTCAACTAGGACTCCTCTAGGCATACTAGAGAATGTCCCTGTAAAGGTAGGGAAATTCTTCATCCCTACCGACTTCCTGGTATTGGACATGAAAGGGAATTCTAAATTCCCCATCATTTTAGGAAGGCCGTTCTTGGCCACCGCTGGAGTAGTAATAGACGTAAGGAATGGCAAACTCTCTCTAAATGTAGAGGAAGGTAGGGTAGATTTTCAATTGACTAACTCTTATAACAACCCTCCTTTTGAGAGCCATGTGTGCAGGATCGATTTAACGTCTCCAGTGGTAAAAGAAGAGCTCGGCATGGAAGCAACTCCGAAGGTAAGCATGACTAATGATGCACCGAATGGTGATGGAGTTGGAGTTGCTGATCATGCGGAAACAGAACTTCCGCCGGGAGGAAGGAAGGCTAGGAAGCTCCGAGAGAAAAGAGCGAAGCGGAAGCATAATTGGCCGTATGAGAGGAATCGGCTCTTTGAGGGAGTTCCTTGGAAGAGAAGTGTTCCTGCACTTCTACGCCCAGCCGACCCCGGTTGATTGAAGGAAGTATGGTCAAGCTTAGGACCGTAAATAAGCGCTTCTTGGGAGGCAACCCAAGTTTTCTTTCCCTTTTCCTTTTTTTTTTAATTAAGCTCTTGAATAATTTGAGAAGATCAAGAGGCAAAAAAATCATAAATTAATAGATTTGTCTAGTGTTGTCAGGTTAAAGAGGAAGGAAGAACGAAAAGATCAAGGACTAATAAAGTCAGAAGCCATCACGCTGTCACGATCGTGATAAGCTATCCAAGGAGAACAGAAAGGATCACGGCCTAGCCGTGATATCCATCACGGGCGTGATGAGTAGGATGCCAAGACAGAATTGATCACGGCCTGCCCGTGATACGCCTCACGGCCGTGATGCAATTTCCAACAAAGGTTTGACTGGAATGTGAGCCAACACCCGCTACCACCTCGGTAAGTTGTTCCAATTTTTGCATTTTTCCATTTGCATTTGCATTGTTGCATTCATATTGCATTCACATAGGCATAGTTTGGTATGATCACATTCTCTAGATTGCCCCTCACTTAGAACATGCATCCAATTGTGAGAACTTGGAGCCAAATGAATTGAGATAGTGAATTTTCGAACCCAATTTTTCATTATTCTTGTGATATGGGTAAAAATAAAAATTCTTGAGATAATCTTTTGATAGTTGATAATTAGCATGAGGTTCCTTAGATTTGTGTTCCTCACTGATTTTTGAACTACTAAATGTAAGATTTTGAGCCAAAAAGGGGTACTCACTAAATCTACCCCATTTCTTGTGATAGAGTGTTGTAATTCCTCTTGGACTGTATTTTCTAGAACTTGACTTGAAACCATTTCGAAACTTAAAAAAAAAATTTGAAAACACTTTTGGAAATGATGGAGGCACTAGGTATTTTTCCGGTCTCCCGAGCTTTGAATGTTTAAATGCTACCCCTTAGTTGCCCAATTTTGAGCCTAAAAGAAAAAAATACTTTTCTTGGTACCTTGAATTACTTTGATGAGTAATGCTTGGTATGGCACCTTTTAAAGTATTACAAAAAGGGTAAATGGTAGTTTGAAAAAGTATGGGATGAAAAAGCTAGAAAATAATTTCTCTTGAGCTATAAATCTCCCCTTCTCCAAACAAATAAAAATGAAATAAACACAAAGAAAAAAATGGAGAAGGGGATGACAAAGAAAGTGAGAAATAAAAAAAAAAGAAAAAAAAAGAAAAAAAAAAGAAAAGAAAGAAAGAAAGTGGAAAAGTAAATCAAAGCCCAAAAAATGGGTATTTTAGAAGGTGTCATGCTTTGCAATGTTTGATAATTTGTCTAGCCTTCTTGAAATTCCCTTTCCTTGATTTTCCCACCTAACAATAAATCCCATGGCCACATTACAACCAAAATAAAAGACCTCTTGATTCTTATGTGTTTTCATTAATAAAGTAGAGATTTGGTTAATAGTCAAGCCTATGGTAGAGTACTTTCCTTGAGGAAACTGAGCAAATTGTCATATACCCTAAAATACTTGAGTGAGGTGAGAAGAGTGCCCGAATCAGTGAGAATATGAATTTGAAAAACCTAAGCTTCTAATTGGACTTGAAATTGATTATCTCTTGAGGACTTATTTGAATATGCCATCACTTGGATTAATTGCTAGGGTTCTTGGTTCACCATCCATGCTTTGAATGATTTATATCTTATGGCCTTAGTGATTGCTTGAGGATAAGCAAAATCTTAAGCTTGGGGTGATTTGATGAGTGTGATTTCACCTCATCTTTGTCCATCATTTTGCATGCATTTTCATGTAGTTTAGGCATATTTCATTTGATTTTTGGTTAATTTTCCTTTGGAACGGGTAAGGCGGTTTTCGTGGTGTTGTTTTGCAGATATCAAGGGTAAAATTCTCAAGATCAACCATGATGGAGTTTGGATGAAGATAGGGCTTTAAAAGTGAAGAAAATGAGCCAAACAGAGCCCATCACGGCCTAGCCGTGATGTCCATCACGGCCATGATCGAGTAAAACTGAAAAAGAACAAAGGCTGAAGTCAGAGTCTGTCACGGCCTGGCCATGATAGACATCACGGCCGTGACCAAAAACCCCCACAAGTCAGAGACCGTCACGGCCTAGACGTAATTCTTATCACGGCCATGAAGCAGGAGGCTCGCGACGCGAAACTAGGCTCGCCACGCTAGAGATTGAAGTCCACAAAATTGTCAGAAACAGAATCCGTCACGGCCTGGTCGTGATGGCCATCACGGTCGTGACGCGCATTACTTGGATCAGAAGCAACTGAAATAGATCAGATTTTGAGTTGGATTGGGACTCTAACTTCGCAATTTCTATAAATAAGGATCAAGGCAGAAGGAACAAGGATATACAAGATCCAACAAGAGAGAACACACGCATAGACTTAGGCTACATTTTAGGATCTATCTTCTTCTTCCTCCTCTCTTCTCTGATTTTGTAATTTTCATGATGTTGTCAACCCAGCTTGTCATCTCCATGGCAAGGCTGGAGTAGTAGCTTAGTTTCTAGGGATTGGGGCTATGCCCGAGATTCGTTTATGATGTTGAATTTGATGTAATATCTTTGTTAATTTCGATTTGCTTTAGATCTGATTTCTAGTGTGTTAATCACTCGTAAATTCGGCGACCGCTCATTTGCGGGACGTAGACATTCTAAGGAGGAACCCAGCGGTGAACTTAGGATTTCTAGTGTTTTTCACTCGTAAAATTCGGCGGCTGCATATTTGCGAGAAGTGGATGATCTAAGGAGGAACCTAGCGGTGAACTTAGGTTTATTTGCATGACTTAGACGTTCTAAGGAGGAACCTAGCGGTGAACTTAGGTGTCGGATCTATAGAAGTCAGACTTGGGACTGAAATCACGAGAGTTAGAAGTCGTCCCTCGAGGATCAACGAGTTGTCACGAAACGCAAAGGGTCAAATCTGGGATCGACTACCACGAGAGTAGGGGTCGGGTCAATTGGGCACGGTTTTTGTAACCCGAGAGGGAGCTTAAGCTATTAGAGGATAAACTCGCCTTCAAGGCAATTTCGCTAATTAACAAGGGTAATCGACTTAGCAACGTAAACGATCTTGTTGGTAACCTAAAATCCCTAGGAACCCATTTAGATCTGAAAAACCAAATAGATTTGTTTTCTGTTTTATTTGATTCTGTTTGTTTATCTCTTAATTAAAACCTTTTTCAAAACCCTTTCATACAGTCCAGATTTACTCGATTTGATAATTGGTTGCGATTCGGGATCACAGTCTCTGTGGGATCGATATCTTTTATTACTTGACGACAGTCCGGTACACTTGCCGGAATCGCAAGCGCACGCCTCGCGCGTCGTGCCGTGCTGTCATGCAGCAGAACTGAATTGCATAGTATACACGTTATATGATGATGATGGTTATGATACTGCTGTATGATATTACAAGCATGTTTGATGTATGCTCGTCTTGCTACCTGCTTCCTCGCCATTATATTCATATATATATATATATATATATATATATATATATATATATATATATATATATATATATATATATATATATGTTTCTTACTCCTTATCTCTACGTTTCTTGTTTGTGGCATGTATCGTTTATGGAGAGGTCGATGTGCAGCCAATTGAGAAGTGACTCTGAGGTGCCGCGAATTGTAGATAGGATTTCCCATTTTTTCAGTAGTTGTTTAGTTGTTTCCAGTTGTATCCGAGTTGATATATCGTATTGGTTATACCAGCTCTGTAGTGTGACATCGGGGTTGGGTTCGTTTATGGTTTTGTTTTATGTTATGTTTTCTTCATAAACATGTTTTGGTTATTTTCACGTTATGTTACAATGCGGCAGTCTCTGTCCGGTTTTGATAATTATATATATTTTCATTTGTTCTCTCTCTTTTATATATGTGTTATCATATTTGAATGCATTCTGGGTAGAGGGTGTCACATTTAGCGGTATCAGAGCAGTTCGGCCCTGTTCGGACGTGGTATGAGTCTGTTGCGAGTCTTCTGTGCATTTTTTTTTTGGATTAACTATATTTTTTATATATAATGATGCATCAGTGTTAAGAACCTTTAGTTATTCCTGCTTGGTTCACCGAGTCTGAGGACTCAACCCAAGGCACGAGCTTAATTGGTGAAAGTTTAACCAGTTAAAGTGGTGGAAATTTCGAGTACGAAATTTTTATAAGGGGCGTGGAATTGTAACACCCTGTTTTTCGTAAATAAGCTTGATGCGTTTGTATATATTATATATATGTTTGTATATGCTTGTTATGTTTGGTTTTGATGTCTAAGTTCATGTTTGGCGAGGTTTAGCCTTAGAAAGGTTCAATCCCTTTAGAGTCCTAGTAACCTGTTTCACTGTTTTGGAAATATATTGAGTTCTAGCTGTCCGATCGAGGTGATATTTGTGGCGTTAGAATGTTTAGAAAATTATCTACAAGTCTTATTTTATGTGTTTTGGCCAATTCTATCGTTTAGGTTGTATTGTAGTGCAATCTTTGAGCGCCCATGCCTAGTCAGAGTCTATAAATATATCAGTTCCATGAGGGTTGTGACCCCAACCCTATTTTTGGCATTTTGAGCAATCCTAGCACGACAGAAACCTCTTCCCTTTCCCTTCCCTTGAACCCCTTGAAGTTCTTGGTGTTCTTGCTCTAGTTTTGGGAGAGAAGTAGCGCGATAGTGTCGTTTAAGGTAACGTTGTCTTCCCTCTCTTAGTCTCTTTTCTATTATTAGATCTAGAGACTAATTGGTTATCCTCTTCTTGTTTGGCCAAGGCTTGGGGAACTCGTCGAGTCGCTCAATGGAACGTGTCTAGTTTGCAAACGTTATCGTTTGGGAATCTTCATACCAGGTATGGGGAGAAGGAATAGTATGAGTATATAGGCATGGGGGTAGCGTGAGATGAAGGGTTACCCATGACCCCTTTCCGTTGATAACATGTCTATATTCCTTATGCCTATTTGTTATATGATGCTTAACTGTTATGATGTTGATGACTGGCATGACTGTTATTATTGATTGATGTTGTTTGTTATACATATGTTGATGTTGTGATGCCCTGATTATGATGGGTATGATGTTATTGGTTGTTGTTGTGTTGTGCTCTTTAAGAGCGTTGATTGTTGAGGATGCTAATGCCAACAATGATGTTAAGACGTTAAAATACGTTAATGATGATAATGATAATTAAGGGATGTTTCCCCAGTTGTTCATAATACATGAATTTGGTGTGAGAGGTGAGGTTATGTTCATAGGGCTTAGTTAAAGACCCTAGGATTGATTAGTGAGTGTTCTAGGAACATAAATAACGAAGCTATGATTAAATGATTAATTCCCCATGATGATAATGTTGGAACAAAGTGGTTTTGGATTTAATAATCTCTATAAGTTTTGATGCTAACAAAAAGATTAAATTTACTTGGCAAAGTGTTAGTTGAGATCTAACATGTGCTTTCAGTTATGCAGGAATACTTCAATATAAGTGAAATAAACCTTGGATAAAGTTTTCATTGAAAAATACGCGTCCACCCTTGTAGGCGGGCTGATCAAAAACCTTGGTAAAATTACTTCTTTAGACTGGCTTACTTAAGTAGACGAAGCTCTAAATATTCTCTAGATGAATACATAAATAACTTGTTAGGTACAGCAAGTCCAGAGACTTGATAAATAATCGCATCCATCTTGCCACGTAAGCAGACGGAAGTAATTAGTTGAAGTAACTGAACTGAAACATAAAGTAACTGGTAGACGAGCTCTAACCGCCACGTCACCAGACGGAGATCTTTATAACTCATTAAGAAATAGTAGGTCCGAAGAGTTGTTAGACAAAAGGATATGCCACATCATCAGACGAGCAAAATAAAATTTTGAACAGACCTAGTCTCTCTTATAACTAAGTAGACGAAGTTCTTTCTAGACGAGCTCCATCCTTAGAATGAAGTAAATGCAATCCGAATCTCTTGAATTTATTTCAAATGATTGATATTTATTTCAATAGAATATTTGTGCTTCGCATTTGTTTTATCTGCTTTAATGTTTCATCTTGTTGTAAAAGAAACATAGTACAATTAAGAAATTCAAAAAGCAGAATCGTACAAAAAGGATACTGCAAAACGATCTGAACGATGACAACTTTATGACTGAAAAAGCTGGTTTTACACAAAGGAGGAACAACAAGTGCTCAAGCTGCACTACTCAGAGGAGTAAGCCTCCTATTTCATGCTACCTCGAAAACCAATAGTACTATTCAACATTGCTACAATCAAGCTGTCAGTCACAACGGATATCATGCATTAAATGCTATCTCTAAACGGGATTATTCAAAGTAATCATTGAAGAAATACAAGTGAAGAAGAAGGTCACTATAAATTGAAGACCTCAGATACTGAAGAAGAACTCTTGCCAGCATAATCATGCTAGCTGAACTTTTGCCAATCGATAATCACTTATTCTAATATTCTTTCAAGAGCAAGAGTCTGTATTATTTAGTTTGAATATTGTTGTAATATTCAACAGATCTTAAACTGTCATACTCTCACACATAATGAGTTAAGAAGATCAAATATTAAATCTATTTGTTAGAGTTAGAGCCTGAAGAGGCTTGGTAAGAAAGGAATACTTGTAGCCTGGAGAGGTGTTGAATACTTGGTTGTAATCTATTTGGAGAAATAGTGGATAAATCCTTCAAGTCGAAGGGACTGGGCATAGCTCTTGGTTGGAAGAGAGTGAACCAGGATAAAATATCTTGTGTGAATCTTCTATCCCTAGACGCTTCTGTGTTTTTTTGCTTATACTAACTGTGGGGTTTTGATATTGCTTTTGTTAAACTCTTTTAAAAAGGATCTTTGTCTTTGTGTGTTCTTCTGTTTCTAGTCTCTTTAAGTGAAAAAATTGTTTTAAAGGTTGTTTTCGAAAATTATTAACAAACACAATTCAACCCCCCCCCCCCCCTTGTGTTTGCCTGTGTCAACTTCAGTTGGTATCAGAGCTCAGCCTCGAAAGGCTTGAGCATCTAACAAGTGCTGAGGGAGTACGATCCAACAACCATAGATGTAAAAGGACAAGCTATCAACAGACCTCTCTTTGATGGTTCTGATTATGACTACTGGAAGAAGAGGATGATGGGCTTTTTGGATCCACAAAGTCTAGACATCTGGGAGTTCATAGAAACTGGTTATACCGAACCCGGAAATGAAGATGGAGATACTGTTGCTAGAGCAGACTGGACAGCAGATCAAAATTCTAAGCATCGACTCAACCTTAAAGCTCAGCATTATTTGATGTGTGCCATCACCAGATCTGAACATGACAAAGTTCACAGCTGCAATACTGCTAAAGAAATCTGGGATACTCTTGCCCTAGCTCAGGAGGGTTCCTTTCAAGTTAAGGAATCCAAGATCAGCATGCTGGTTCATCAGTATGAGCTGTTCAAGATGGGTGAACATGAAACAATAGACCAAATGTTTGGAAGATTCCAAACTATCACCTACAGTCTCAGATCTCTTGGAAAAATTTATGAAAATAGAGATCATGTCAGAAAAATCCTGAGAAGTCTATCCAAGCAATGAAAACCTAAAGTAACTGCTATTCAGGAAGCCAAAAACCTGAACACACACTCTCTGGAAGAGCTTCTTGGATCTCTCAAGGTTCATGAACTTGAACTTAATGAAGAAGAAAATTCCAGAAAAGGAAAATCTATTGCCCTAAAGGCAAAGAAAGCAAGTTAATCAAAAGTTTTCAAAGCTGCTGAGTCATTTGATGAGTCTGAATCTTCTATTGATAATGAAGGTTCAGATGAGGATGAATTATCCTTTATCTCCAGGAAGATTCAACATATGTTGAGAATGAAAGGTGGTTTCAGAAGGAAGCAACTCAAAAAAAAAATTTCCAAGGAGAAGTCGGACTCCAAGGAAAGAGGTCCACACTTGTGCTTTGAATGCAAAAAACCTGGTCATTTCAAAGCAGACTGCCCTAAGCTAAAGGACAAAAAAAAATTCTTCAAAAAGAAGAAAGGCTTAATGGCTACATGGGAGGATCTTGATCTGTCTTCTTCAGATGAAGAAAATGAAGCTGAGGAAGAGGCAAATATCCGTCTCATGGCAGACACTGCATCAGAAAGTGAATACACTGATGCTGAGGTAATGGACTCTGACCCATCCACTCTTCAAAATGCTTTTGATGAATTGTTGCATGAGTCATCTATACTATCACGAGAATATAAGAGTCTCAAAAAGAAGTTTTCTAAACTGTCTAAAGAACATGATAGAGTCTGTACTGAGAAACAAAACCTCAAAAATGAAAACGACACACTAAAATCCATGAATGTCAGTCTAGCTGACAATGTCGTGTGTGAACCTGATGTCTCTTGTGAAGTTCCAACACTGAAACAAGATATAACATATCTAACTGATTCTCTATCAAAACTTGTAGGTGGTTAGGATAAGCTTAGTCTCATTTTAAGGTACTCTAGGTCACCTTACGATAAATCTGGTCTTGGTTATGACAAAGAGAAGCAAGACGCATCTCACAATAAATCAAAACCACTTAAACAACATAGTGCTTCAAAAGTTCCAAATAAATATACCAAAGCTAAGTCTAGCTCGTCCAGCACCTTTTGTAAACTATGTGGAAAAAGTGGGCATATTACATCTAGATGCATACACAATAAATATGCTAAACATACTCATCCAATAACAACTAACAAGAAAGGACCCAAGTCAGTTTGGGTACCTAAAGATAAGATAATACCTGTTGCAGATTTCTTTAACAACAAGAAGAAAACAGATGTCTTGGTACTTGGACAGTGGGTGTTCACGATGTAACAGCCTGATTTTCATTATACTGTTTAATCAATTAAATATAGGTAATTATATTTTAATATGAAAGTAGAAAATATTTTGTTTTAATAAAATAAAATCATATTCCTAATCCACCTTATCATATGAAGTCATAGTAAAATTTTAGGTTGAAAATTCAGACGAAAGTCGGTCTGCGTTTCACTGCCAGTATAAGTTTCTAGTGCAGAAAACCTAATTTTGACCCGTGAACGAGACGGTTAGTGTTTTTATCATGTTTCCTTCAACTTTGATTATTTTAAAAAATTTTGTTCAAAAATAAAATAAAATAAAATATTTTATTCGGGTGAACACGTCGGGAATATACGATCGGAACAGTAACCGGGTACGAAATGGAGCAGACTAGGGGACACAAAAGAGATGAGGTGACTTGTTAGGAAAGGAGGCATGGTTGTAGAAGCTTTATGTCACATCCATAAAAGTATCATCATTATTTTTTTTCAAAATTTACTATTTTATAATCAATTAAGCCATTCCTTTCAACTTTTGCCAACCAAACATGACATAACTCAAAACTTGGCCTCCAAGCACTCATTTCTCTCCCTCAAAACCGTGGCCATCTCTCTCTCCCTATATATCACACTTTCATTTTCTTCAACGCACTTTTTCTTCTCCAAAAACACTATTTCTTCATCTTCTTCCTTTCTCTTCAAACTTCATACTCATAAAGCTTGCATTTTTATTCATCTTTTGAACTCAAGTTCTTCATAAAAGTTGATCCTTGTATCAAGGGTAATACTCTTATGTCAATCTTTTTGCAAGTTTTTCTTTTACCTTATGGTTTACTCTACTTTTTCTTTAAGTGTTTTTAATGGGTTTTCAACTTCTAAAATCTCTAGAAAATTGTAGAAAAATCCTTTTGAGTTGAAACCACTTTATATAGTCTTGTATTAACTTATATTTTTACATACTAAGAGTTTCTATAAAACAAAAATTTCTACCTCTTATTTCCAAGGATGGTCGAAACTTATACATGGTGGCCTAGGAAGTTTTGTTTCAACTTTTTGAAAGATGATCATGTATTTGAGCTTCTAGATCCCTCTTGATCTTAAATCTAAAGTCTTGAAAGGTTTGAAAATCTCTAGCTTATTTATCCAAGGATGGCCAAACCTATATGGTTTTGGACCTAGGATGCTTGAGTTCAACTTTCTAACTATGATCATGGATTTAGACCTCTTAATACTTTGTGATGCCAAACCTAAGAGTTTTCATCAAACAAAAGGCTCTTCCTCATTCTCCTAGGCTAGGCCTAAACTCAATGTTTTGGAGCTAGGAAGTTTGAGTTTTCATTTTCCAAAATGATCATGGACTTGAAGATCCTTAAGACATTAGGATGCTAAGTCTAAAAGATTGGAAAGTTTAGAGATTTCTAACCTAGTTATCTTATGACGGCCGAACCTATGAGGTTTATGGACCTAGGATTTTTTGTTTTCTTTTATTTTCAATATGATCATGGATTTGAGATCCTAAATACATTGGGATGCAAAATCTAAGAGATTGGAAGGTTTAAAGTTTTCTAACCTATTTTACTATACAAGGCCGAAACCTAACCTAAGAGTTTGGATGATTTTATTCAATATTTTCAAGTTATAACAAATTATCTAAGTCACCTAGAACCTAAGAGTTAAGTATCTAAAATCTTAGAGTGTGAAATGAAACCTAACTCTCGTAAGATTTAAATGGCCGAACCTGCCTAATGAGAACATAGATGAGTTTATTTGATTTAGTTGTTTTTATGTTGTTTGGTTGCAGGTGGTGTTAACAACTCGTGGTCGGATAACGAGGAGCTGGGAATTCGAGCTTTCGGTGATAACTCAGGTGGGGGAAAGAATCAACCTATCGTCGGAATCGATAAGTAGTAGATTATGTAGTAATTATGTAGGGCGACCTAAACCTTACTAGAAGTCGAATAATCGACAAGACCATAATCGCTTTAAATTGATTTTATAAAACATCCATGGTGATTCGGGGATTGTAGGTTGATCGATATTAGGTTGATGTTTATACTGTTGATGGTTGATTTGAGTTTTATTACCCTTATTGAACTGATTTAGTGCTATGTTGATGTTTTGAAATATCTTTGATTGACTTGATGTTATGCATGATCTGTGTGGTATTTACTTTATGCTTAGTGGATTAAGCGAAGATATATATGTGATATAAGAGATGAGTTGTTTTTGGCGTGAGGATCATGATGATCTTTAGAGGTGCCTAACCTACATGAAATATGTTAAAGAGGTGTTGTGACATAGAGCGTGTGTTGAGGTCTTGATGAGAGGTTAAGGCACTAGGTTATGACCATAGGAGTCTGCGAGGTTCATAAGTTGTGTTGTTTCTGTAACCGTGTGTGGGACACATACAAGACCTGAAGTCCCTGTGGGACCGTCCAAAGGGTAAACTTAACTTGTGCAGCTACGAGTGTCATTGCTTTGCATGAGCACCTCTGGGAGTGGACGAGGTGTGCACCGGGATCATCGTGCAGCTGTAGTGTCATGCTTTGCGTGAGCGTTCTTACCAAGGTGAAGGTGTGCACCGGGATAATCGTGCAGCTATAGTGTCATTGCTTTGCATGAGCACCCACGGTCTGGGGTGTGCACCAGGTTTAATGTGCAGCTATAGTGTCATTGCTTTGCATGAGCATTTTCACCATGACCAAGGATGTGCACCGGTAATGGGACGTGTCGCTTGGACGACTGACCGATAACCATAACTATGATAGGGAAACCATAGCCATTTTCAGTATCAAGTTTTATTTGCAGGAGTGAGGGTAGGATGGATATAAGAATTTTATGGAAGATGGATGACTCGACTGATGTTGTGTCTGTGATAATTACTGTATAGTTTACTATGAATCTTTTCTGCTTTTGATGATAGAAATGTTTCTTATCCCCTGTATATTTCTGTATGTTGTATTTTGTCTCCTTGTGGAACCATACGAGAAGACCCTGTGGATGAACGTAACCAGGAGGAGTTGGATGGAACTCCCTATGAACCAGATGCCGGAGGACGAGCTGTGACCCATGGTGATTAAGGTCTAGTTAGTTTTGGCCAGTGCGTTGTGTCGTGAAGCTTTATCTTTCCGCTTATGTTTTGTATAACTATGCACCAGTTCGGGATCCTATTGATGGGATGCCCTGAAATAGTGTTTTGATAACTCTGATGCTTTAAATATGTTTAATATATTTATGTATTCATATTCTGTTCTATATGAATCTATTTGCTTAACAAATTAAGTTTCAATTTTTACGTAATTTTCACGTTAAGCGTACGATTAAGTAATTAAATAATGGGGTTTTAAACTAAATGACATAAAGGGACACAACGGGGTGTCTCATTTGGTATCAGAGAAGTTTGATTCTGATCGGACTGCTAAAAGTTAGGGTGTTGTTACTAGCCGTGTCTAGTTGAATCCACGTCGGATTTAGACTATGTTTAGAAGTGGAGTAGAGTGTCCAAACCTAATACAAAAGTTAATATTAGTATGGCATATGGTATTTATATACTTGCTTATGTAGTATTATATGTTATACTAATTAGAGCGGATGATTTCTTTCACCAAAATCATGGCACGTGGGAAGAGCATGAGGAACATTTGAGTTTGGTATTGCGAGTCTTAAAGGATAGGCAACTTTATGCCAAACTTTGCAAGTGTGACTTTTGGCTGGAAGAAGTGCAATTCCTAGGGCACGTGATTAATAAAGAAGGAATAGCCGTAGATCCAGCTAAGGTTGAGGCAATTCTTAAATGGGAACGACCTAAGTCAGTGAGTGAAGTACGGAGTTTCTTAGGACTTGCTGGATATTATCAGAGGTTCATATAGGGATTCTCTAAGATTGCGTTGTCCATGACACAGTTAACGAGAAAGGATACAACTTTTGTATGGACGGACAAGTGTGAGTAGAGTTTTCAAAAGTTGAAGGAAAGGTTGACTACATCACCTGTGTTGATCTTACCAGACCCTCTTGGACAGTTTGATGTATACTGTGATGCGTCATACCAAGGTTTAGGTTGTGTTCTGATGCAAGAGGGAAGAGTTGTCGCTTAAGATTCTCTACAGTTGAGGATTCATGAGAGGAATTATCCGACTCATGATTTGAAGTTAGCAGCAATAGTGTTCGCATTAAAGGTATGGCGACACTTTTTGTATGGAACAAGGTTTAATGTTTTCAGTGACCATAAGATCCTGAAGTACCTATTCGATCAAAAGGAATTGAATATGAGGCAGAGGAGGTGGATGGAGTTCATAAAATATTACGATTTTGAGTTATTGTACCACCCTGGTAAGGCCAATGAGGTAGCAGATGCCTTAAGTAGGAAGTCCTTGCATGTATCCGCAATGATGGTTAAGGAGTTAGAATTGCTTGAACAATTCAGAGATTTGAGCTTGGGAATGGAATTACGGAAAGATAAAGTTTGCTTAAGTATGGTCACTATTAGTAGTGATTTCTTGAAAGATCTTAAAGATAAGCAAGTTCAGGATCTATACCTTCGGGAGATTAGTAAGGGGATAGACTGGGGTAAAGTTTCTGAGTTCACTAGAGGAGCAGATGGTGTGTTAAGGTTTAAGGATAGGATATGTGTGCCAGAGGATGCAGAACTTATGAAGATGATTTTGGAAGAAGCACACAATAGTAAGTTGAGTTTTCATCCTGGATCCACAAAGATGTATCAAGATTTGAGGAAAATGTTTTGGTGGACCAAAATGAAGAAGGAAGTAGCAGAGTATGTTTTATCTTGCTTGGTGTGTCAAAAGGCGAATATTGAACATCAGAAACCAGCAGGATTATTGCAATCTTTAGATATCCCAGAATGGAAATGGGATAGTATAGCTATGGATTTCGTGGCCGGATTACCACGAACTCCTAAGAAGCATGATGCGATTTGGGTTATCATTGATAGGTTGACAAAGTGTGCTCACTTCTTACCTATTAGAGAAGGTGATAAATTAGAAAAGTTAACCTAGATTTACATCAGCGAAGTGGTTAGATTGCATGGTGTGCCATCAAGCATTGTCTTAGATTGAGATCCTAGATTTACCTCTCTATTTTGGAAACAATTGGAACATGCCTTGGGAACGAAATTGAGAATGAGTTCTGCCTATCATCCCCAAACCGATGGGCAATCAGAGAGGACAATTCAATCATTGGAGGATCTATTGAGAGCTTGTGTGTTGGAACACACTGGCAGTTGGGATGAGTTCTTGCCATTGATTGAATTTACTTATAACAACAGTTTCCACAGTAGTATCGGAATGGCACCGTATGAGGCTCTGTACGGAAGAAAGTGTAGGACCCCATTATGTTGGTATGAGACTGGTGAGAACCAAGTTTTGGGTCCGGATGTGGTACAACAGACTACGGAACAAGTCAGGAAGATAAGGGAAAAGATGAAGGAAGCATAGGATAGGCAAAGGAGCTACAGTGACAAGAGGAGGAGACCATTAGAATTCCAGGAAGGTGATCACGTATTCTTGAGCGTTACTTGGAAAACTGGAATTGGAAGAGCTATCAAATCTAGAAAACTTACTCCTCGTTTCATGGGACCTTTTCAGATTCTTAGACGAATTGGTCCAGTAGCTTACCAAATTACCTTGCCACCAAATATTTCCAACATTCATGACGTTTTTCATGTTTCTCAGTTGAGAAAGTACTATCCTAATCCATCTCATGTGATTGATTCTGAGTCGATACAACTGCAAGAGAACCTAGAGCATGAGGCCTTACCTATGAGGATCGCAGATAGACGGATTAAGGAGCTTCGTGGTAGACAGATTCCATTGGTTAAGGTCATATGGAATGAAACTACTGGAGACGCAACTTGGGAACACGAGGCGGATATGCAACAACAATATCCACATCTTTTCTGAGGTATGTAAATTCCGAGGAGGGAATTTTCTTTTAAGAGGGGTAGTAATGTAACAGCCTGATTTTCATTATACTATTTAATCAACTAAAATATAAGTAATTATATTTTAATATGAAAGTAGAAAATATTTTGTTTTAATGAAATAAAATCATATTCCTAATCAAACTTATCATATGAAGTCATAGTAAAATTTTCAGTTGAAAATTCAGACGAAAGTCGGTCTGCGTTTCACTGCCAGTATAAGTTTACTGAGCAGAAAACCTAATTTTGACCCGTGAATGAGACGGTTAGTGTTTTTATCATGTTTCCTTCAACTTTGGTTATTTTAAAAATTTTCGTTCAAAAATAAAATAAAATATTTTATTCGGGTGAACACGTCGGGAATATACGATCGGAACTATAACCGGGTACAAAATAGAGCAGACTACGAGACACAAAAGAGATGAGGTGACTTGTTAGGAAAGGAGGCATGGTTGTAGAAGCTTTATGTCACATCCATAAAAGTACCATCATTATTTTTTTTCAAAATTTACTATTTTATAATCAATTAAGCCATTCCTTTCAACTTTTGCCAACCAAACATGACATAACTCAAAACTTGGCCTCCAAGCACTCATTTCTCTCCCTCAAAACCGTGGACCTCTCTCTCTCCCTATATATCATACTTTCATTTTCTTCAACTCACTTTTTCTTCTCCAAAAACACTATTTCTTCATATTCTTCCTTTATCTTCAAACTTCATACTCATAAAGCTTGCATTTTTATTCATCTGTTCAACTCAAGTTCTTCACAAAAGTTAATCCTTGTATCAAGGGGAACACTCTTATGCCAATCTTTTTGCAAGTTTCTTCTTTTACCTTATGGTTTACTCTACATTTTCTTTAAGTGTTTTTAATGGGTTTTCAACTTCTAAAATCTCTAGAAAATTGTAGAAAAATCCTTTTGATTTGAAACCACTTTCTATAGTCTTGTATTAACTTATATTTTCACATAATAAGAGTTTGTATAAAACAAAAATTTCTACCTCTTATTTCCAAGGATGGCCGAAACCTATACATGGTGGCCTAGGAAGTTTTGTTTCAACTTTTTGAAAGATGATCATGTATTTGAGATTCTAGATCCCTCTTGATCTTAAATCTAAAGTCTTGAAAGGTTTGAAAATCTCTAGCTTATTTATCCAAGGATGGCCAAACCTATATGGTTTTGGACCTAGGATGCTTGAGTTCAACTTTATGATCATGGATTTAGACCTCTTAATACTTTGTGATGCCAAACCTAAGAGTTTTCATCAAACAAAAGGCTTTTCCTCATTCTCCTAGGCTAGACCGAAACTCAATGTTTTGGAGCTAGGATGTTTGAGTTTTCATTTTCCAAAATGATCATGGACTTGAAGATCCTTAAGACATTAGGATGCTAAGTCTAAAAGATTGGAAAGTTTAGACATTTCTATCCTAGTTATCTTATGATTGTCGAACCTATGAGGTTTATGGACCTAGGTTATTTTGTTTTCTTTTATTTTCAATATGATCATGGATTTGAGCTCCTAAATACATTGGGATGCAAAATCTAAGAGATTGGAAGGTTTAAAGTTTTCAAACCTATTTTACTATACAAGGCCGAAACCTAACCTAAGAGTTTGGATGATTTTATTCAATATTTTCAAGTTATAACAAATTATCTAAGTCACGTAGAACCTAAGAGTTAAGTATCTAAAATCTTAGAGTCATTGCTTTGCATGAGCATTGCAATGTTCAGCTATAGTGTCATTGCTTTGCATGAGCATTCTCACCATGGACAAGGATGTGCACCGGGAATGGGACGTGTCGCTTGGACGACTGACCGATAACCATAACTATGATAGGGAAACCATAGCCATTTTCAGTATCAAGTTTTAGTTGCAGGAGTGAGGGTAGGATGGATATAAGAATTTTATGGAAGATGGATGACTCGACTGATGTTGTGTCTGTGATAATTACTGTATAGTTTACTATGACTCTTTTCTGCTTTTGATGATAGAACTGTTTCTTATCCCCTGTATATTTCTGTATGTTGTATTTTGTCTCCTTGTGGAACCATACGAGAAGACCTTGTGGATGAAAGTAACCAGGAGGAGTTGGATGGAACTCCCTACGAACCAGATGCCGGAGGACGAGCTGTGACCCATGGTGATTAGGGTCTAGTTAGTTATGGCCAGTGCGTCTGTGTCGTGAAGCTTTATCTTTCCGCTTATGTTTTGTATAACTATGCACCAGTTCGGGATCCTATTGATGGGATGCCCTGAAACATTGTTTTGATAACTCTGATGCTTTAAGTATGTTTAATATATTTATGTTTTCATATTCTGTTCTATATGAATCTATTTGCTTAAGAAATTAAGTTTCAATTTTTACGTAATTTTCACGTTAAGCGTGCGATTAAGTAATTAAATAATGGGGTTTTAAACTAAATGACATAAAGGGACACAACGGGGTGTCTCACACGACATATGACGGGAGAAAGGTCTATGTTCCAAAACCTTAAGCTCAAAGATGGTGGCTAAGTCACATTTGGAGGAAATCGGAAAGAGATAATCATTGGTATAGGTAAAATTGGTAAACATCATTTTCCCTCCATTGATAATGTTCTTTTAGTAAATGGCTTGAAGCATAATCTACTGAGGATAAGTCAATTATGTGACAGTGGATATGCCGTGTCTTTTGATAAGAACATGTGTACTGTCAAGAAAGATGACAGATCACTTTTATTCACTACAAAAAGGTAAAACAGTCTCTATAAGATTGACTTGGGGGATCTCTCAAGTCAAAGTGTCTCATGTCTAGTGTCCATTAAAGATGAGCGATGGATTTGGCACAAAAGGCTAGGTCAGGCAAGCTTGAAATTAATTTCAAAGCTAAACAAGCATAACCTCGTGAGAGGACTACCAAACCTTAAGTTCAAATATGATGCTCTCTGTGATGCATGTCAAAAAGGAAAACAAGTCCAAGGTTCTTTTGAATCTAAGAATGTCGTTAGTACCAATAGACCACTCGAGCTGCTACATCTTGATCTTTTTGGTCCAACAAGGACTGCCTCTGTCAGTGGTAAGAAATATGGTCTTGTCATAGTAGATGATTATACTAGATAGACATGGGTTTCGTTCCTATCTCACAAGGATGAGTCTTTTAAGGTCTTTTTTGTATTCTGTAAACGTGTACAGAATGAAAAAGGCATGTGTATCACTTCAATCAGAAGTGACCATGGGGGGAGAGTTTGAAAATGAGCTATTTCATAAGTTCTGTGAAGAGAGTGGTATTCTTCACACCTTCTCAATACCTAGAACACCACAACAAAATGGTGTGATAGAGAGAAAGAAAAGATATGTTCAAGAGATGACTAGGACTATGCTCAATGACAACTCTGTCCCTAGACACTTCTGGGCTGAAGCTGTTAATACTACCTGTTACATTCAGAACAGAATATATATTAGACCTATCCTGAATAAGACTCCTTATGAACTTTGGAAAGGAAGAAAACCCAACATATCTTATTTTCACCCCTTTGGTTTTAAATGCTATATATTGAATACTAAAGATCAACTTGGTAAGTTTGATGCTAAAACAGATAGTGGAGTTCTATTAGGATATTCTGAAACATATAAAGGCTTTAGAGTTTATAATTCTAGGACTCTAATAGTAGAGGAAAGTATTCATGTCAAGTTTGATGACAAACAGCCTGATAAGAAATTATCGGAGCTAGATGAAGCTTTTGCAGATCTTAATCTAAGCATTCCAGGAGACTCACCTGAGATAAAAGTTGATGATCAAGAAGATGACCCCACTCAACAACTAGATACTTCCACTTCTCAACATGATACATTTCAAAAATCTTGGTACTTCAAGAATTATCATCCACAAGATCAGATCATTGGAAACCCCAATGACAAGCTAAGAACCAAATCAACCTTCAGAGAACAAGACAATTCTGTACTAGTCTCTGAGTTTGAACCAAAGACAGTGGACGAGGTTCTGCTAGATGATGGTTGGATTCTAGCTATACAAGAAGAACTCAATCAGTTTGAAATAAGTGATGTTTGGACTATGGTTCCACTGCCTAAAGACAAATCAGTGATTGGAATGAAGTGGGTTTAAAGAAACAAACTTGATGAAAATGGTAAGGTAATCAGAAACAAAGTAAGACTTGTTGCTCAAGGTTTCTCTCAAGAAGAAGGTACAGATTATACTGAAACTTATGCACCTGTTGCTAGATTAGAAGCTATTAGAGTTCTACTCTCATTTGCTGCACATCATAGTATTATGCTTTTTCAGATGGATGTTAAAAGTGCCTTTCTAAATGGCTTTATTAATGAAGAAGTCTATGTTATGTAACCTCCGGGTTTTGAGTGTGAAACTCATCCGGAACATGTATATAAGCTTAAGAAAGCTTTGTACGATCTTAAGCAAGCTCCTAGAGCTTGGTATGACAGACTAAGTTCATTTCTTATGGAAAATGGATTCGATAGAGGAAAGGTTGACACAACCTTATTTAGAAAATCCATTAAGTCTAATTTCATAGTCGTACAGATATATGTTGATGATATTATTTTTGGTAGTACTAATGAGTCTCTGTGCAAAGAATTCTATAAGTTAATGCAGAAAGAGTTTGAAATGAGCATGATGGGGGAACTCAAATTCTTCCTTGGACTTCAAGTAAAACAAACCATGGACGAGGTGCTCATCCACCAAACTACGCATACAAAAGAACTTCTGAAGAAGTTTAAGATGGATGATTGTAAACCAATGAATACTCCTATGCACCCAACTTCCATACTGAACAAAGATGATAAAGATAAAAAGGTAGACCAAAAACTATACAGAGGTATGATAGGATCTCTCTTATATCTTACTGCGTCTAGGCCTGATATTATGTTCAGTGTATGTTTATGTTCTCGATTTCAATCTGATCCTAGAGAATCTCACTTATCAGCAGTTAAGAGAATTTTTAGATATTTAAAAGGTACTACTAATCTTGGTTTGTGCTTTAAGAAAAATGAAGATTCCAGATTAGTTGGTTTCTGTGATGCTGACTATGCTGGAGATAGAATTAAAAGAAAAAGCACTAGTGGAGGATGTCACTTCATTGGAGCTAATCTTGTATCGTGGTCAAGCAAAAGACAAAGTACCATTGCTTTATCAACTGCTGAAGCTGAGTATATATCAGCTGCAAGTTGTTGCTCACAACTTCTCTGGATCAAACATCAATTGGAGGACTACAATGTATTTGTAAGTAGTATTCCACTTATGTGTGATAATACTGCTGCAAAAAATCTATCTAAGAATCCAATTTTGCATTCTAGAGCTAAGCACATAGAGATTAAACATCATTTTATAAGGGATTATGTGCAAAAAGGTGTGATTGATATTCAATTTGTAGATACTGACCATCAATGGGTAGATATCTTTACTACACCTCTTGCAGAGGACAGATTTATCTTTATTAGGAAGCATCTTAATATGATATGTGTGGATTAATTTAGGCGTTCAGCCTCGATAAAAAGTTGTTTTGTTAATCACGCATCTATTACCTATGCTCGACTAATACCTATTTGAAGTTGTGCGTATTTTGCATTGCACGTCTATATGACGCGTCCATTGTATAGTTTAAGACGAGTTCACATTTGCCTATGCTTAAGCATATTTTTTTTGTTAATAAATGCATTTATTTTTGTCTCAAGGCAAATTTATCCTTTATTCTCTTTGCTGAGATAGAACTTCCATCAATCCCATCTAGACCTTTTTATGGTTCCAAGTTACCAACATCGTTTTATCATAATGACATGTCATGTCAAAAGTTTTTTTTAAACCTTTGATATTCAAAATTCCTTTAAAAGGAATCCTTTCCCTCTGAGAAAAACTTTACGCTTCCATAACCTCTCAAGCTATCTCTCTCTTTACCTCTCTCTGCTTTCAAACCCTAAGCTCTTTGATCACCTAAAATGGCTTCTTCTTCAACCTTTAATGTGGATAAGCTCAACTTAGCTATAGAGCATCTTTTCAATCTTGGAGTGCTGCAAGACTACAATCTAGACATAAGCAAATATGTCAATGCAGCTGGGTGGGGAGGACTCTTCACAGAGAAGGTCTTTGTCTTTCCCAACCTAATCAGGGATTTCTGGAGAAACGTCCAACTGACTGATACTGATTTCTTCTCAAGTGTGCTTAGAAAGAAGATTACAGTCTCGGAGAAGACTATTGCTGATGCAATCTTCTGTGCTCAGGATGGTTTAGTTTTCACCCAATCTTGGGAAGAGGACTTGGGTGGATCTGAGACTATAGAAGTCTGTCTCATGAAGGAGGATACAGTCAGAACTCACACTTGGAAGGCTGTTGAAATGAAGGACATTGTTCGCATCCTTCATCAGCTACTCAACAAGGTGGTTCTTCACAAGGTTGGATCCAAGGACATGCTCTCCTCTCATCACAAACTCTGCCTCTGCCATCTTCTCACAGAAACAAGAATAAATCTTCCAAGAATCATGTATGGAAGATTCAGAGACGCTGTGATGAATAATAAAAGACTCTCTGCACTTCCTTTCTGCCATATTCTCTCAAAGATTTTCAAGGCTCAAGGAATTCATGAAATTCTTGCTGCAAAGTCTTTTGAGGAGCAAGCTAGGATTTTGACTGAAAAACCAATGTCTGCTGCAGACTTTGGAAAGATGAACATAACCAACATGAACCTCAGTACCTATGCTGCTGCTGCAATGGCTAAGACTGAGGAGTTGATGAAGGCTAAAGAAGAGATGGTTCAACAAAATAATGTTGAAGTCCTAGGGGTTAAAAGAGTAACTAGGCAAAAGACCACTGCTACAAGGAAGCCTGCCCCTAAGATACCAGCAAGTGGCATTGTTATCATGGAGCCTTCTGATTCCCCTGCTACAAAGAGGCCAAGAAAAGTTATCCTCTCTCACAATGAAGATGAGGAAGCTGATGAGGATAACATTCCTATCAGTTCAATTCTGAAGAAGCAGAAGACATCTATTGCTGCTGCTGAGGCCGTTGTCTCTGTTCCAACATTTGCTCCAACAAAACCAAGAAGGCAACCTACAAGAAAAGCCAGATCAACTAAGACTCCTAAGGTAACCATCCCTAGTAATGATCCTGTTCAATTAGCGGTAGATGCCCTAGTGTCAAGTTTAGAAACTAGGATAGAAGATGTGTCTGTCCTCTCTCCAAATGATGTATACATTCCCACACCCTTTTCACCCCAACCAACACAAATAACCACTTCACAATTTCAACCTATTATCCATGCCGATGACCCCTGGTTAAATCAACTAGATGAAGGCATTTCCTCTGGTGCTTGATAAGCCTCTGGCTCATCTAGTTTTATAGCTAGTATGACCAGGGTTTTATGCAAATTATATCGTATTTTCACCCAAATTAGATTAGATTGTCCTCAAGCAAGGTTTTGAGTCTCTAGAGTAGTTTTAAGTTAATTTAGCTAGTTTTAAGTCAAAATAATACACTTATGGTTATTTCCTTGTTTTCAGGTTAAGTAGAAGCTGAGAAAATAATGAACAGAAGTCTCGCCACGCGAAGGACACGCTCGCCACGCGACCCAGAAGCCTGACTGTTCCAAGAAATTGCTAAGTCTCTGGTTCGCCTCGCGAAGAAGCTCTCGCCCCGCGAGTCTTGCAAACCTGAAAAAGTCAGAGACGATCACGGCTTGCCCGTGTTGAAGGTCATGGCCGTGAGAGTTTTGAAGTTGAAGAGTCTCGCCTCACGAATCTGGAAGTCAGAGAGCATCACGGTTGGGGCCTGATGGCCATAACGGGCGTAAGGAGAAACTCTTCATATCCTCGCCTCTCGAGCAAGCATTTCGCCTCGCAAGAATGCCAAAGGTTGCTGACTCTTCATGAAATTCGCCTCGCGAATGTGTGCTCGCCTCGCGAGCCATCTGAATTCTGAATTTGTATAAAAGGCTGTTCTCGAACATTTTGTAAAAACTTTTGCTTCTCCAACTTTCGATATACATTTTCTCTCTGTGATTTCGTTTTTGCCATGGAGCACTAAGTCCTAGGATTAGTCTCTTGTTTGAGGATCCTATATACTTGAGGTTATGTAAATCCCTATTTTAATTGCTTTTCCATTTTCAATACCATATTATGCAATTCTGTTTGTTATTTCGTGAGTGTGTAATATTGTATTGATTTGTTTCGATGATGTTAATTTCCTATACATAATCGCGTTTGTTAATTCGCAGGTTCATTCATGATCGTTTGATCATGAGAGCTTAATCCCGTTTGTTATTTCGGGAATAGGAATTTGCATCCATAGTAGCAATTACGTTGTTAGTTGTTCATCAGAATCGAAAGGGGATTAGAATCTGCTTAGGGCTTCGGACTACATTAACCAAGGATAGTTGGGAATTCTTGACAGTAGATTAATCATTGTTTGATAATTGATAACCTCTTTTCAACTGCCTTGTTTTTGATTGCTTGTTTGTTTCTTATTTGCACTCCAATCCAAACCCCCCCCCCCCCCCCCCCTCCAAAAACTGATTTTTGTGAAAGGTAATATTCTCAGAGTCCTTGAGATACGACATCCGAGTTGTCGCACTAGACTACAGTTTTAAACCCGCTCGTCCTTTTTGGCGCGTGCGCGACAGCGCGACCAAAAATTGGCGCCGTTGCCGGGGACTCTGAGTTGTTATTTTTCGTAATTTGTTTTATTTTATTTTTCTTTTCTTTCGTTTATTTTCTGTTTTGTTTTGAATTGGTCTGGCTACTAGGTCTCATTGCCCTGAACTGTGTGATTTTGACCCGGAAATTGAAAGAACACTGCACACACTCCGTAGGGAATTTCGGGCTAGCACTAGTAGTAATCCCAATTTTAAAACTGCTTTTGAAAACATGGGAGACCAGAGGACATTAAGGCAGCTTGCTTGCTGCCCCGATGTCAACTATAATGGATTATGTATTTCTTATCCTGGTGCCGACACCCCTTTGAACTGAAATATGGTTTTATTCACCTTTTGCCCAAGTTTAATGGTCTTGGGGTGAGGATCCACACAAGCACTTGAAAGAATTCCAAGTTGTATGCTCCACAACCTCGAGAGCAGAGGAGTCACCGAGGACAGTATCAAGCTAAAGGCTTTTCCATTTTCACTCCAAGGAGCTGCAAAGGATTGGCTATTGTACCTTGAGCCTAACTCCATCACAACTTGGAATGATTTGAAGAGGGTGTTTCTAGAAAGGTATTTTCCCGCTTCAAGAGCCGCTTCCATAAGGAAAGAGATATGTGGCATCGTGCAAGGGAACGAGTCACTAGTTGAATATCGGGAAAGGTTCAAACATTTGGTCTCTAGTTGCCCCCAAAGATCAAATTTCGAACAACTCCCGATCCAATACTTTTATGAAGGATTGTTGCCTATGGATAGGAATCATTTGGATGTCGCTAGTGGGGTAGCATTAGTTGATAAGACCCCACCGCTGCTAAGCAACTTATTGAGAATATGTCGTTGAATTCCCAGCAGTTTTCTACAAGAAGAAATTCAGTTGAGCCAAGAGGTGTGCATGAGATTCATAGTTCATCTTCCAACCAGGCCACCCTTGAGAATAGATTGGATGAGCTGACTTCCTTTGTAAGACAATTGGCAATAGACAAGGTTCAGCCGCAAAGTTATGTAGCATGTGCAATGCACCGAGCATCCATTTGATCCATGCCCGATCCAGAGAGAAGAGTTTGTCAGTGAAGTACCTCTAGCTTATGCAGTGAACCCCTATAATCAAGGAGGCAATCGGAATCAGACAAAGCATTCCGCACTCTCTACTAATAGGTACCATCCTAGCTGGAGAAATCACCCTAATCTGCGGTATGGGAATTCTTCCCAACAATGCCGATGGCACCTCGTAATCATCCTCCGGTGACCACTCGCACCTTCCGGACCATCATTAGAAGACTTGGTGAAGCAAATGGCTGCATCTAGTGTACAGGCCAAAGAATGGACAGATGCTAGTATTCAAGATTTGAGGACACAGATTGGACAAGTTGGCCACATCCATGAATAGCATACAACAAGGTCAAGGGACAAACCAGCTGCCCGCACAATGAAAGTGATAAATCCTAATGCCTCCAACCCTAATGTGAGTGTCATCTCTCCGAGATCCGGAAAGGTTGTTGAGGCCACTTCTGGAAAGGATGAAGAAACTATGGAGGCTACTCCTGAGCCTACTGTTGAGGTTACTCCTGAACCTGTGGTTGAAGTTGAAACTGAGAGAGTGTATAGACCACCCATTCCATTCCCACACAGAATTCAGAAAATTTTGAAGATGGGTGGTGAAAATAAAGAGAAGGAGATTCTTGATGTTTTCAGAAAGGTGGCTGTTAATATTCCACTGTTGGATGTGATCAAGCAAGTGCCCAGATATGCTAAATTTCTGAAGGACCTATGCACTAACAAGAGGAAGATGAAGACTAATGAGAGGGTTGACTTGGGAATGAATGTCTCAGCGCTTATCCAGTCAAAGATAGAGAGAGTTGCTTCTATAGCCCCTACTCAAGCACTACCACAAAAGTGCAAGGATCCAGGCACCTTCACTATCCCATGCACTATTGGGGACAAGAAGTTTGAGAACTGCATGATGGACTTGGGAGCATCAATCAATGTCATGCCTACCTCCATCTTTAATAACCTTGATCTGGGGCCATTGCAGTACACAGGTCTTACCATTCAGTTGGCTAATAGGACCAGTGCCCGACCCATGGGGATGGTAGAGGATGTCCTAGTGCAAGTTGATGATTTGATATTCCTCATGGACTTCTATATCCTAGACATGGCAGAGAGACTCACCCAAAGAGATCACCCATAATCTTGGGGAGACCATTCATGATGACATCCAAGACCAAGATTGATGTTTATGATGGGACTATGTCTATGGAGTTTGGTGGTATTGTGGCCAAATTCAAGATTTTTGATGCTATGAAGCACCCAAAGAGATGAGCACTCTGTATTCCACTTAGAGTTGTTGTCTCCGAGCTCATTGAGGACACTCATGATGACCTTATTTCCGATTTTCCCTGTTATTTCCTGGTTTTGATGATGTATATACTTGTACTAACCGCACTAACACTAACCCATGTTCTGTTTGTTCCGAGTTTTTGGATTTAACCTTGCAGGGTGAGGATGATAGTGAAAGTGATAGTGAAAGTGAAGTCGTTTATTCAAGCAGGTCCTTGACCCTATGGCTGCTTCCAATGCACCATCTGTTGAGCAGCCACCTTCTTTGTAACTCAAACCACTTCCTGAGAACCTAAAGTATGCCTACTTGGGGAGTGATGCAACATTGACAGTCATCATTTACTACAGCCTCAACTCTGATCAGGAAGCCAAGCTTTTAAAAGTTCAAGAAGAACAAGAAGGCCATTGGGTGGACATTGGCCGATATTCCGAGAATTAGCCCCTCCGGATGCATGCACAGAATTTTCCATGGAGGATGGGGCTAAGCCAGTCGACAGCCCAAAGGCGACTTAACCCACCGATTCTCGGATGTGGTAAAGAAAGAGGTGACTAAGCTTCTACACAGTGTATTATCTATCCCATCTCCTCGATAGTTCTTGGGTAAGTCCGGTTCAAGTTGTACCAAAGAAGTCTGGTCTAACAAGAGTTAGGAATGAAAATAATGAACTTGTGCCTACTAGAGTCCAGAATAGCTAGAGAGTTTGTATAGACTATAGGAAGCTAAACCAGGCCACCCGAAAGGATCATTTTCCTTTGCCGCTCATAGATCGGATGCTAGATCTACTGGCTGGTCAGTCCCATTATTGTTTTCTAGATGGCTTTTCCGGTATTTCCAGATTCATATTGCCCCGAGGATCGTGAAAAGACCACCTTCACGTGCCCCTTCGAAGACGCTTGCTTATAGGAGGATGCCTTTTGGCCTCGTAATGCTCCCGGCACCTTTCAAAGATGCATGCTTAGTATTTTCTGACTTTATTGAAAACTGCATAGAGGTGTTTATGGATGATTTTACTGTGTATGGCTCCTCTTTTGATGCTTGTTTGCATAGTCTAGATCTAGTTCTTCAAAGATGCATTGATACTGATTTGATTCTGAATTATGAGAAATGTCATTTCATGGTAGAACAGGGGATAGTATTGGGTCATGTAATTTCCAAAGAGGGTATTTCTGTGGATCCTGCAAAAATAAATGTGATTGCTTCATTGCCTTACCCATCTTGCGTACGCGAGATCCGTTCCTTTCTTGGACATGCAGGTTTTTACATGCGCTTTATAAAGGACTTCAGCAAGATAGCACTGCCATTGTCAAATCTGCTGAAAAATGATGCCCTGTTCCAGTTTGATGAAAAGTGCAAAGAGTCATTTGACTATCTGAAGAAGGCGTTGACTTCTACCCCTATCATCCAGCCCCCAGACTGGACACACCCGTTTGAACTGATGTGTGATGCTTCAAATATTGCCGTGGGGGCAGTTCTGGCACAAAGGGTGGGCAAGGTTGCCCATGTAATTCACTATGCTTCTAGGACTCTAGATGCCGCTCAGGCAAATTACACCACCACTGAGAAAGAGCTGCTAGCTATTGTATTTGCACTTGACAAGTTTAGGTCTTATTTGCTAGGTTCTAGGGTGACTGTTTTTACTGACCATACAGCTTTGAAATATCTACTGAAGAAGCCAGAAGCTAAGCCAAGACTCATCCGGTGGATGCTTTTGCTCCAGGAATTCAATGTGGAGATAAAGGATAAAAGTGGAGCTGAGAATTTGGTAGCAGATCATTTGAGCAGGATAGCAAGGGATGAGGATACTTTTCCCATCCAAGATGATTTCCCTGATGAGAGACTGTTACATATGTATGGGGTAACCCCCTGGTTTGCTGACATTGTAAATTTTCTAGTTGCTGGTGTTGTTCCTGCAGGTACAAGTAGACAAAAGTTCCACAAGCTGAAGAGCGATGCAAAGTACTATGTGTGGGATGACCCCTATCTGTGGAAGTTTTGCAGTGACCAGGTTATTCGGAGGTGTGTACCCGATCATGAGACAGAGTCCATCCTGCATTTCTCACATGCCTCTCCAGTTGGAGGACACTTTGGACCTCAAAGGACAGCAAGGAAAGTCCTGGATTCTGGATTTTATTGGCCAACACTTTTTAGGGATTCATATGAGGTATATAAGAGTTGTAAAGAATGTCAAATAACAGGCCCTGCAATAACTCGTAGGAGTGAGATGCCCCAACAGCCCATGCTCTTTTGTGAGGTCTTTGATGTGTGGGGGATGGACTTCATGGGTCCTTTCCCTCCTTCTTTTGGTTTTGTATATATTTTGTTGGCTGTAGATTATGTTTCAAAGTGGGTGGAAGCAATCCCCACTAGGACTAACGATGCTCAGATTGTTTCAAAATTTGTTAGGTCCAACATTTTTTGCAGGTTTGGCATACCCAAGGCAATCATCAGTGACCAGGGCACACATTTTTGCAACAGAACCTTGGAGGCCTTACTCAGAAAATATGGGGTTGTACATAGAGTGTCTACTGCTTACCATCCCCAAACCAATGGCCAGGTAGAAATATCCAACAGGGAGATTAAGCAAATCTTAGAGAAGATGGTGCAGCCAAACAGAAGGGAATGGAGCCGCCGTCTGGAAGACGCACTGTGGGCCCAGAGGACTGCTTTTAAGACACCTATAGGGATGTTCCCCTTCCGGCTAGTTTTTGGCAAGGCATGCCACCTCCCGGTGGAGGTTGAGCATAGAGCATATTGGGCAGTAAAGTGTTGTAATATGGACATGAATAAATCTGGTGTTGAACGAAAGCTGCAGTTGCAGCAACTTGAGGAGCTTAGGCTTGAAGCCTATGAAAGCTCCAAGATTTATAAAGAAAAGACAAAACAATTTCATGATAGAATGATTGTTAGGAAAGAATTTTTTGTGGGCCAGCTAGTATTATTGTTTAACTCCCGCCTGAAACTGATGGCTGGGAAACTTAGGTCCAAATGGGATGGCCCCTTTGTCATTACTAATGTGTTTCCTTATGGTGCAGTAGAGATTACACGTGCAGGTACACACAAGCCTTTCAAGGTTAATGGGCAGAGGTTGAAGCCATTCCATGGTGTGGATGCTGTTGTTCCTATGGATGCCAATGTTGAGGAGCTATCTTTGGATGCTCCAACCTATACTGATGCTTGATCAGGGAGTTTCTTTTCCTTTCCCTCACTCTGATTGTAAAGTCTGTTGTTGTTCATTGGGGACAATGCATGTTTTAAGTGTGGGGGAGGGAACTAGTTGTAGTTTTTCTTTTCTTTGAATAAAGTTTTCTTTTCTTTGAATAAAGCTCCTGAATAATTTGAGAAGCTCAGGAGCATTTGTGTGTTGAGTCGTTTGTTGGCAAGTTTTCTAGATTTTGATTGATGTTGCACAGATTGCTTGCATGATTGATATGTGATGATTCCCCCTAGGCTGAAAAAAAATTTTGTGATTCCCATGTGAAATTGAAAACTGAACTTTGGGATTTTGTTATGATGGCATGATGAATGATAAGTTTGGGGTGATAGGGAGCACACACTAGGGATAGTATCTCTTTCAAACAATTTGCATGAATGTCCAGGTGAGGTTTTGAGCCTCCAGCATGTTTTAAACTGTGTGAAAATCGCTTTCAAGTTGCACTTCCCTGGATTTGATTGAATCTCTTTTTGGTTTGCATGATTATATGTGTGTAGCAAATGATTTAGGTATTTTCCTTGTAAATAGCTACTTGGCCTGAATAAACCAATTCCTAATGCATGTTCCCTAGTTAGCCCTTTTGAGCCTATTAGCCTGTTAGTTCTTGATAACCTAATGTTATAAGCCCAAAAATCTGGAAAACCATGTTAACCCGATCTTAGGATTAGGAGAGCATGGAATCTTAGAATGGGTACAAGAACTAAGTTTGGGGTGGCTGCAAGGTGTAATGTGTTGTTTGGGATTGAGAAAGAAAAAAAAAATTGAAAAAAAAAATAGAAAAAAAAAGAAAAAAAAAGAGAAAAAAATTTAAAAGTGCAAAAATGCCAAAAAGAAATAAAAAGGTTGTAGTCACCCAAAGCAAAATGAAAAACGAAAAAGGAACTTGAGTTAAATTCAAAGTGTAAAAATGTTTCATGCTCTATTAGTTCCTAGGGTCTTCAGCCTAGTCCCTTTGTATATCCTACCCTTAGCCAGGCCCCATTACAACCCATAAAAGACCTTCTGATGTTACTTGCATGTTTTCTGTGGGAACCATTTTGAGATGAAAATCAAATTTTTGGGAAGTGTACTTGAAAAGTGAAACTGAGTGCAAGTTGTTAGCCTGACATAAACTGAGTGACTGAGTGAACAAATAATGCCCTTGTGAGGAAGGCAGTTGTTTGGATTTGGTGATCTCCCTCTTGTGTGTGACTTAGATTCCCTGCTTAGATTTCTGATTGTTTTCATGATGAAACTCTCAAATGTTTAGAATAAATGAATGTGGGGATTGCTCTGTTTGAAAAGGGGGAAACAATGAAGAAAAACTGTTTTGGATGTGTTGCTTGAATGTGTGCAATGTTGATTGAATCTTTTGAGCTTGCCAGGTCTTGAGTCTTTTTGTTTTTTGAGTCTTAGTTTGCTTGGGGACAAGCAAAGTTTAAGTTTGGGGTATTTTGATAAGCCTCTGGCTCATCTAGTTTTATAGCTAGTATGACCAGGGTTTTGTGCAAATTATATCGTATTTTCACCCAAATTAGATTAGATTGTCCTCAAGCAAGGTTTTGAGTCTCTAGAGTAGTTTTAAGTTAATTTAGCTAGTTTTAAGTCAAAATAATACACTTATGGTTATTTCCTTGTTTTCAGGTTAAGTAGAAGCTGAGAAAATAATGAACAGAAGTCTCGCCACGCGAAGGACGCGCTCGCCACGCGACCCAGAAGCCTGACTGTTCCAAGAAATTGCTAAGTCTCTGGTTCGCCTTGCGAAGAAGGTCTCGCCCCGCGAGTCTTGCAAACCTGAAAAAGTCAGAGACGATCACGGCTTGCCCGTGTTGAAGGTCATGGCCGTGAGAGTTTTGAAGTTGAAGAGTCTCGCCTCACGAATCTGGAAGTCAGAGAGCATCACGGTTGGGGCCTGATGGCCATAACGGGCGTAAGGAGAAACTCTTCATATCCTCGCCTCTCGAGCAAGCATTTCGCCTCGCAAGAATGCCAAAGGTTGCTGACTCTTCATGAAATTCGCCTCGCGAATGTGTGCTCGCCTCGCGAGCCATCTGAATTCTGAATTTGTATAAAAGGCTGTTCTGAACATTTTGTAAAAACTTTTGCTTCTCCAACTTTCTGATATACATTTTTCTCTGTGATTTCGTTTTTGCCATGGAGCACTAAGTCCTAGGATTAGTCTACTGTTTGAGGATCCTATATACTTGAGGTTATGTAAATCCCTATTTTAATTGCTTTTCCATTTTCAATACCATATTATGCAATTCTGTTTGTTATTTCAGGAGTGTGTAATATTGTATTGATTTGTTTCAGTGATGTTAATTTCCTATACATAATCGCGTTTGTTAATTCGCGTGGGTTCATTCATGATCGTTTGATCATGAGAGCTTAATCCCGTTTGTTATTTCGGGAATAGGAATTTGCATCCATAGTAGCAATTACGTTGTTAGTTGTTACTGTAACTGAAAGGGGATTAGAATCTGCTTAGGGCTTCGGACTACATTAACCAAGGATAGTTGGGAATTCTTGACAGTAGATTAATCATTGTTTGATAATTGATAACCTCTTTTCAACTGCCTTGTTTTTGATTGCTCTGTTTTGTTTGTTTCTTATTTGCACTCCAATCCAACCCCCCCAAACTGATTTTTGTGAAAGGTAATATTCTCAGAGTCCTTGAGAGACGACATCCGAGTTGTCGCACTAGACTACAGTTTTAAACCCGCTCGTCCTTTTTGGCGCGTGCGCGACAGCGCGACCAGTGCTCCTTTCCCCAAACCTTTGAGAACTTTATTTCCCTTCACCCCAACTTCTGTCCTTTACAATGGCAAATCTGAGGATTGGGCCAAGGTAAAAAGGGAATGGGAAATTCTGTTTCATTCTCACCAAACTGAACCTGAACACATTCCAGACAGATGGTATCCTCTACCTGAGTATGATGAAGAAGTTAGCCCATCTGGTGAACCCCTCTACCTACCTCATCCTGAGTTTAAAACAATAAAAAATGTGCCTTCTCAAATGCACAACAATTTGGGGCCTTTAGCGACTCACCTGCCCTTAACCAAATTCCCTCCCAAAAAACTTTACCCAAACCTTGCCAAAACTCCTTCATTCATACCATTTATTGATGGAGTTGAGAGACATATCATACCCGTCTGGGAGACTGACCCCCAAAGGAAAAATCTTCCTACTATTCCTGAGAAAAGAGCAATATCTTCTAAGCATTTCCCCATGATCATGCCAAGGGACACTAAATGAATGTCTTTTGAGCATCTCAGAATCTATGGGAGGGCTGCTGACTTCTTTCTGGATCAGCTCTACTATGATATGCTAAAGTGGGAACTCAGTCAAATCAAAGATGATAAAGTTGCACATTTTGTACCTCCATCCTGGCTGAGGCATAATGAAGCAACCAGAATTGGAATCGAGCCCTATAGGATCTGTCCAAGACTGCCAATGCTGGATCTAAATAAGGACAATGACTTGAAGAACAGAAGATTCAAGGGAGTGATGCTTGAAGCTGAGTCAGCATTGCTTGATCATGATCAAGAGACCTTTAACAACTCAATGCTGGATTTCCTTCTGAATAATGAATCCATTGAGTTGATCAGTGAGCATAGAGCTGACTTCTGGAAGTCTCACATTATCCACTGCACCATAGAGGCATCTTCCTCTGGTTTGTCTGAAGAAGAAAAGAAGGATATTCCCAAGGTCAGAGGGAAGTGTGGTCTTTAACACTTTAGATATATGATCTATAAAGACCTCTAGGGACTTCCAACAAATAGTAGGAATGTGGAATTCATCTACCCCATTAGATGGGTAAAGGAAATCACAGTGATACCCCGACCTACTCCAAAGCTTATCACAGATGAACCTATTGCTAAAGAACATGGTCAAATTGTCACTGCTGATAGTTTAGAAGATACTGCTAAATCCTTTCACCAACAGAGCTCATCAGAAAGACAATCTTCTCAACCTTTAGCTCTAGTTGTGATACACCCTGAAGATCATTCAAGAACACTAAGCACTTTTCAAGAGTCTACAGAAAGTTCAAGGCAACAGACTCTGCCATCTAATATTGAAGAAGTTCTTGGAAAACTAGTTGATGAAAGGGTTGGCAAGTTAGTAGATGAGAAGGTTGAAAAGTTGACTGAGAAGATCAAGGAGGATGTACATCAGCAAGTTCAAACCTCAATGGCTCCAACCTTAGAGGTTGTGAATAAAATGCTTGAATTCCTCATGGACTTCAAGAAAAGTCAAGCTAAGAACCCTCCACCTCCACCACCTCCTCCTGCTTAATCTTTATTTTTATTTTTATTTTTTGTACTGACAATGATGGTCCTCTCCTTTTACCTTTTTGGCTGATGACAAAAAAAGGGGAGAAAGGAAATAATTGTATATATATATATAAAGTCAGTTTTTGAATTATGTGTTTGCATGTGCATATTCTTTTCTACTTGATGAATTGCTCTGATACTTATGTTTGCTTCTTTGCTTTGATATCTGCTGCTCTGATACTTATGTTTATTTATTCCCTTATGTAGACTCTAAGTATGATAAGCTGTTGCACCTATCTGTTAACTTAAAATTTTGCTTGAGCATTTGAATTCTTTGTCTTAGGGGGAGCCCTGGAAGCTCTCTTAGACTTTGCTTTTCAAATTTAGTTAGTTTTGTCATCATCAAAAAGGGGGAGATTGGTGGAACGAAAGTGGTTTTGGATTTAATAATCTCTAAGTTTTGATGCTAACAAAAGGATTAAATTTGCTTGGCAAAGGGTTAGTTGAGATCTAACATGTGCTTTCAGTTATGCAGGAATACTTCAATATAAGTAAAATAAACCTTGGATAAAGTTTTCATTGAAAAATACGCGTCCATCCTTGTAGACGGGCTGATCAAAAACCTTGGTAAAGTTACTTCTTTAGACTGGCTTACTTAAGTAGACGAAGCTCTAAATATTCGCTAGATGAATACCTAAATAACTTGTTAGGTACAACAAGTCCAAAGACTTGATAAATAAGCACGTCCATCTTACCACGTAACCAGAAGGACGTAATTAGTTGAAGTAAATGAACTGAAACATAAAATAATCTGGTAGACGAGCTCTAACCGCCACGTCACCAGACGGAGATCTTTATAACTCATTAAGAAATAGCAGGTCCGAAGAGTTGTTAGACAAAAGGATATGCCACATCATCAGACGAGCAAAATAAAATTTTGAACAGACTTAGTCTCTCTTATAACTAAGTAGACGGAGTTCTTTCTAGACGAGCTCCATCCTTAGAATGAAGTAAATGCAATCCGAATCTCTTGAATTTATTTCAATGATTGATATTTATTTCAATAGAATATTTGTTCTTCACATTTGTTTTATCTGCTTTAATGTTTCACCTTGTTGTAAAAGAAACATAGTACAGTCAAGAAATGCAAAAACCAGAATCGAACAAAAAGAATACTGCAAAACGATCTGAATGATGACAACTTTATGACTGAAAAAGCTGGTTTTACACAAAGGAGGATCAACAAGTGCACAAGCTTCACTACTCAAAGGAGTAAGCCTCATATTTCACGCTACCTCGAAAACCAAGAGTACTATTCAGCATTGCTACAATCAAGCTATCAGTCACAACGGATATCATGCATTAAATGCTATCTCTAAATGGGATTATTCAAAGTCACTATTGAAGAAATACAAGTGAAGAAGAAGGTCACTATAAATTGAAGACTCCAGATACTGAAGAAGAACTCTTGCCTGCACAATCTTGCTAGCTTAACTTTTTCTAATCGATAATCATTCATTCTAATATTCTTTCAAGAGCAAGAGTCTGTATTCTTTAATTTGAATATTGTTGTAATATTCAACTGATCTTAAACTGTCATACTCTCACACATAGTGAATTAAGAAGATCAAACATTAAATCTCTTTGTTAGAGTTAGAGCCTGAAGAGGCTTGGTAAGAAAGGAATACTTGTAGCCTGGAGAGGTGTTGAATACTTGGTTGTAATCTATTTGGAGAAATAGTGGATAAATCCTTCAAGTTGAAGGGACTGGACGTAGCTCTTGTTTGGAAGAGAGTGAACCAGGATAAAATATCTTGTGTGAATCTTCTTTCCCTAAACTCTTCAGTTTTATTTGCTTATACTAACTGTGGGGTTTTGATATTGCTTTTGATAAAGTCTTTTAAAAAGGATCTTTGTCTTTGTGTGTGCATGTTTCTAGTCTCTTTGAGTGCAAAAATTGTTGTAAAGGTTGTTTTTCTAAAATTATTAACAAAAACAATTCAACCCCCCCCCCCCCCCCCCCTTCTTCTTCTTCTTCTTCTTGTGTTTGCCTATGTCAATTTCAGATAAGACATGAATATTAATGAAGAACTATTAAGATTAATGAAGTTGATGACCAATGGATTAGTAAAAGCAATTAGGTTGAATCTGTGAATTGTCCCAAGGATTTGGGAAAGGGTTTCTGACCCTTTCTGCCCAGATCAGTACAGCCATGCTCCATTGAGCACAACCGTGCTTAACAGGGAGCATGCCCGTGCTCCAGTTTGAAACCCAAAGCAGGACACGCATTTGAGCAAGCCCTTGCTCAGCAGGCAGCACGGTCGTGCTCACCTGCAGGTCCAGCACGCCCGTGCTAATGGTGAGCACACCCGTGCTCACCTGACCAGAATAGAAACCAGAATGTTGAAATAAGGGTTTTCACCCCAAACGCTTAAAAGTCCTGATAAGATACAAGCGGAACATGAAGACCAAAGACAAATGATAAGATGTTGTACCTTGGTAGCCAAGTGTTCGCTCCAAGTGATAAGATGATGTACCTTAGTAGCCTAGTGGTCACTCCAAGGGGGTCTTGAGGCTTGGTGGTCAAGATGTTGAGCTCTGGTGCTTAATGGCCAGAGTGTTATTGATGCTTAAAAGAATTAATGATGCAACGTTAAACGATAATCCTCGATAGCCTAGTGGTCGAGGTGTTGATGGTGATAAAACGTGGGTAGCCTATGGGCCCAAGCGGAGGCGGTGGCTGTGGTTGTGTGTTGTTTTCCATGCATTCACGCATCGGAGATGTTGATTGGAGGTTGTGCAATGTAGGGGAGGCTGTCCGAGAGTAAGACGATCCAACCATCCACGGGATTCATCCGAAAGGGAATCAAGTATATACCGTGGTCACACAACAAAGAATAATATGTGTCGGTTGTCCTAGGGGTCCACCAATGGTTTGGTGGATTGCCCCGGCATTGGTGCTTCTATGGCCAATGTGAAAATGTAACCCCAAAGTTGGCATCCTGAGTTAGTTTGGATCCAAGTGCATAGTAAAGGAGTGGAGCAGAACTACATTACATAGCATACACGTTATATGATGATGATGGTTATGATACTGCTGTTTGATATAACATGCTTGTTTGATGTATGCTCGTCTTGCTAACTGCTTCCTTGCCATTATATTCATATATATGTTTCGTACTCCCTATCTCTATGTTTCTTGTTTGTGGCATGTATCGCTTATGCAGAGGTTGATGTGCAGCTAGTTGAGGAGTGACTCTGAGGAGCCACGACTCGTAGTTAGGATTTATCATTTTTTCAGTAGTTGTTTAGTTGTTTCCAGTTGTATCCAAGTTGATTTATTGGATTGGTTATACCATCTCTGTAGTGTGACATCTGGGTTGGGTTCGTTTATGGTTTTGTTTTATGTTATGTTTTCTTTATAAACATGTTTTGGTTATTTCCTTGTTATGTTACAATGCGGCAGTCTCTGTCCGGTTTTGATAATTACATATATTTGCATTTGTTCTCTCTCTATTATATATGTTTTATCGCTTTTGAATGCATGCGGGGTAGAGGGTGTCACATTTAGTGGTATCAGAGCAGTTTGGCCCTGTCCGGACGTGGTATGACTCTGTTGCGAGTCTTCTGTAAGTTTTTGTTTGGATTATCTATATTTATTATTCATAATGACACTTTAGTGTTAATAACCTTTAGTTATTCCTACTTGGTTCACCGAGCCCGAGGACTCAACCCAAGGCACGAGCTTAATTGGTGAAAGTTTAACCAGTCAAGGTGGTGGAAATTTCGAGTACGATAATTTTATAAAGGGGTGGAATTGTAACACCCCGTTTTTCGTAAATAAGCTTAATGTGTTTGTATATATTATATATATGTTTGTATATGCTTGTTATGTTTTTTTTTTATGTCTAAGTTCATATTTGGGGAAGTTTAGGCTTAGAAAGGTTCAATCTTTTTAGAGTCCTTGTAACAAGTTTCGCCGTTGTGCCATACATGGAGTTCCAGATGTCCGATCGAGGTGATCTTTGTGGCGTTGGAATGCTAAGAGAATTATCTACAAGTCTTATTTTATGTGTTTTAGCCAATTCGATCTTATAGGTTATATCGTAGTGGAATCTTTGAGCGTCCCGTGCTCAGGAATTGAGCACGTCGGTGCTCAACAGGGAGCAAGGCCGTGCTCAGGTCACAGAGTCTATAATTAGAGCAGTTCTATGACGGTTGCGACCAAACCCTCTTTTTGGCACTTTGGGCAATCCTAGTGCGACAGAAACCTTTTCCCTTTCCCTTCCCTTGAACTCCTTGAAGTTCTTCGTGTTCTTGCTCTAGTTTTGGGAGAGAAGTAGTACGATAGTGTCTTTTAAGTTAAGGTTGTTTTTCCTCTCTTAGTCTCTTTTCTATTATTAGATCTAGATACTAATTGGTTATCCTCTTCTTGTTTGGCTATGGCTTGGGGAACTCGTCGAGCCGCTCAAGGGAACGTGTCTAGTTTGCCAACGTTATCGTTAGGGAGAAGGAATAGTATGAGTATATAGGCTTGGGGGAAGCGTAAGACGAAGGGTTACCCATGACCCCTTTCCTTTGATAACATGTCTATATGCCTTATGCCTATTTGTTATATGATGCTTCACTGTTATGATGTTGATGACTGGCATGACTGTTATTATTGATTGATGTTGTTTGTTATAAATATGTTGATGATGTGATACCATGATTATGATATGTATGATGTTATTGGCTATTGTTGTGTTGTGCTTTTTAAGAGTGTTGATTGTTGAGGATGCCAATGCAAACAATGATGTTAAGACGTTAAAATACGTTAACGATGATAATGATAATTAAGGGATGTTTCCCCAGTTGTTCATAATACATGAATGTAGTTCAAGAGGTAAGGTTATGTTCATAGGGCTTAGTTAAAGACTCTAGGATTGATTAGTGAGTGTTCTAGGAACATTAATATCAAAGCTATTATTAAAGGATTAATTCCCCACGATGATAAGACATGAATATTAATGAAGAACAGTTAAGATTAATGAAGTTGATGATCAATGGATTAGTAAAATTCAATAGATTGAATCTGTGAATTGTCCCAAGGATTTGGGAAATGGATTCTGACCCTTTCTGCCCAGATCAGTACGGCCACGCTCCATTGAGCACGGTCGTGCTTAACAGGGAGAACGCCCGTGCTCCAGTTTGAAACCCAGACCAGGGCGAGTATTTGAGAACGCCCATGCTCAGCAGGCAGCACGACGGTGCTTTCCTCCAGGTCCAGTACACCTGTGCTGAGGGTGAGCACGGGTGTGCTCACCTGACCAGAACAGAAACCAGAATGTTGAAATAGGGGTTTTCACTCCAAACGCTTAAAAGAGTTAATAAGATGCCAACGGAACATGAAGACCAAAGACAAGTGACAAGATGTTGTACCTTGGTAGCCTAGTGTTCGCTCCAAGTGATAAGATGTTGTACGTTGGTAGCCTAGTGTTTGCTCCAAGTGATAAGATGTTGTACCTTGGTAGCCTAGTGTTCGCTCCAAGGGGGCCTTGATGCTTGATGGTCAAGGTGTTGAGCTCTGGTACTTAATTGCAAAGTGTTGTTGATGCTTAAAAGGCTTAACGATGAAACGTTAAACGGCAATCCTCGATAGCCTAGTGGTGGAGGTGTTGATGGTGATAAAACTTGGGTAGACTATGGGCCCAAGCGGAGGTGGTGGCTGTGGTTGTGTGTTGTTTGCCTTTCATTCATGCGTCAAAGATGTTGATTGGAGGTTGTGCAACGAATGGGAGGTTGTCCGAGAGTAAGACGATCCGGCCGTCCGGTAGATTCGTCCGCAAGGGAATCAAGTATACACTATGGTGGCACATCCTCGAATAAGATGTGTTGGCTGTCTTAGGGGTCCACCCATGGTTTGGTGGTTTGCCCCGGCGTTGGTGCTTCTATGGCCAATGTTGAAATGTAACCCCAAAATTGGCATCCTGAGTTAGTTTGGATCCTAGTGCATAGTATAGGAGTGGAGCAGAACTGCATTGCATAGCATACACGTTATATGATGATGATGGTTATGATACTGTTGTTTGATATAACATGCTTGTTTGATGTATGCTCGTCTTGCTAACTGCTTCCTTGTTGTTATATTCATATATATGTTTCTTACTCCTTATCTCTATGTTTCTTGTTTGTGGCATGTTTCATTTATGCGGAGGTCGATGTGCAGCCAGTTGAGGAGTGACTCTGAGGAGCCGCAACTCGTAGATAGGATTTCCCGTTTTTAGTAGTTGTTTAGTTGTTTCAAGTTGTATCCGGGTTGTTTTGTCGGATTGGTTATACCATATCTATAGTGTGAAATTGGGGTTGGGTTCGTTTATGGTTTTGTTATATGTTATGTTTTCTTTATAAACATGTTTTGGTTATTTGTGTTATGTTACAATACGGCAGTCTCTACCCGATTTTGATAATTATATATATTTGCATGTGTTCTCTCTCTTTTATATATGTGTTATCTCTTGTGAATGCATGTGGGGCAGAGGGTGTCACATTTAGAGGTATCAGAGTAGTTCGGTCCTGTCCGGACGTGGTATTAGTCTGTTGCGAGTCTTCTGTACGTTTTTGTTTGGATTATCTATATTTATTATAGATAATGATGCTTTAGTTTTAAGAACCTTTAGTTATTCCTGCTTGGTTCTCCGAGTCCGAGGACTGAACCCAAGGCACGAGCTTAATTGGTGAAAGTTTAACCAGTTAAGGTGGTGGAAATTTCGAGTACGAAATTTTTATAAGGAGGTGGAATTGTAACACACCGTTTTTTTTAAATAAGCTTAATGCATTTGTATATATTATATATATGTTTATATATGCTTGTTATGTTTGTTTTTTATGTCTAAGTTCGTGTTTGGGGAGGTTTAGCCTTTGAAAGGTTAAATTCTTTTAGAGTCCAAGTAACCTATTTCACCATTTTGGCCATATATGGAATTCTAGATATCCTATCTAGGTTATCTTTATGGTGTTGGAAAGCTAAGAGAATTATCTACAAGTCTTCTTTTATGTGTTTTGGCCAATTTGATCTTTTAGGTTGTATCGTAGTGCAATCTTTGAGCGCCCCGGGCTTAGGAATTGAGCATGTCCGTGCTCAACAGGGAGCAAGGTCGTGCTCAAGTCATAGAGTCTATAAATAGAGCAGTTCCGTGAGGGTTGAGACCCAAACCCCCTTTTTAGCACTTTGGGCAATCCTAGTGCAACATAAACCTCTTCCCTTTCCCTTCCCTCGAACCCCTTGAAGTTCTTGGTGTTCTTGCTCAAGTTTTGGGAGAGAATTAGCATGTTAGTATCGTTTAAGGTAACGTGGTCTTCCCTATCTCTTAGTCTCTTTTCTATTATTAGATCTAGAGACTAATTGGTTATCCTCTTCTTGTTTGGCCAAGGGTTTGGGAACTCATCGAGCCTCTCAAGGGAACGTATCTAGTTTACCAACGTTATCATTTGGGAATCTTCATACCAGGTATAGGGAGAAGGAATTGTATGAGTATATAGGCTTATGGGTAGCATAAGATGAAGGGTTACCCATGACCCCTTTTCTTTGATAACATGTCTATATGCCTTATGCCTATTTGTTATATGATGCTTAACTGTTATGATGTTGATGACTGGCATGACTGTTATTATTGATTGATGTTGTTTGTTATAAATATGTTGATGTTGTGATGCCATGATTATGATGTGTATGTTGTTATTGGCTATTGATGTGTTGTGCTTTTTAACAATGTTGATTGTTGAGGATGCTCATGAAAACAATGATGTTAAGACGTTAAAATACGTTAACGATGATAATGATAATTAAGGGATGTTTCCCCGGTTGTTCATAATACATGAATATAGTGTGAGATCTAAGGTTATGTTCATAGGGCTTAGTTAATGACCCTAGGATTGATTAGTTTATATGGTAATTTGTTTGATACCAGATTGATATCGTAATTTGAAAATGGTCAAGTTTTTTTTTTTGGAGATATTCAAAGTTAGAATGGGTCATTACCATAGTTTTCAAAACCGGACCGACTGGTCAAACCAGCTAGAAGAACTATTATCAAGGAAGGGAAGGAGTAGGATACAATTGTTCAAAGAAGATAGAGATACGTGAAAGTTACAAAGAGAAAAATAAGAAAACGGTAATGATGAGGTTGGCCAAGGAGAGCCCAAAATACAATGATACCAATGACGTTACGTTTGAATCCTAGCAACAACAAATAGCCTAACCACCACGTACAACAAATACTTAGCTCATCTTAGGGTCCCACCAAGATGGTGACCCCACTTACTTTTAGACGTGTTATGTTAAACTAATTTCATTTTTGGAAATTTGTAATCAAGATGTTTAAAAGAAATAAGTTAATTAGATTTTTACAATATAAACTATAATTTTAATAAATAAGCCATTTTGTGTCAATATCTAATAGTTTATATGGTAATTTGTTTGATACCAAATTTATATTTAGTTTGAAAATGTTCAACTTTGTTGGAGATAGTCAAAGTTAAAAAAGGGAATTACCATAGTTTTCACAACCGGACCGAACCGGTCGGACCGGGAATCGGACTATCGTCCGGTCCGGTATAACCTTGGAACCGCACTGCAAGAAAACTAGGAGATAGAGATAAGTTAAAGTTGCAAAGAGAAAATAAGGAAATGAAAATGATAAGGTTGGCCAAGAAGTGCCCAAAATACAATGATACCAATGATGTTACTTTTGAATCCTCGCAGCAATCGATAGCCTAATCACATCATACAACAAATACTTCGCTCATCTTAGGGTTCCACCAAGATGGTGACACCACTTCCTTTAAGACGTGTTTCATTAAACTAATTTCATTTTTCAAAATTTGTAATCATGATGTTTGAAAGAAATAAGTTAATTAAGTTTTTACAATATAAATTATAATTTTAATAAATAAAGCATTTTGTGTCAATATCTAATAGTATATATGGTAATTACCGTAGTTTTCAAAACCAAACCGGACCGACTGGTCGAACCGGCTAGAAGAACTCTTATCAAGGAATGGAAGGAGAAGGATACAATTATTCAAAGAAGATAGAGATAAGTTGAAGTTACAAAGATAAAAATAAGAAAACGGTAATGATGAGGTTGGCCAAGGAGAGCCCAAAATACAATGATACCAATGACGTTACGTTTGAATCCTAGCAACAACAAATAGCCTAACCACCACGTACAACAAATACTTAGCTCATCTTAGGGTCCCATCAAGATGGTGACCCCATTTCCTTTTAGACGTGTTTCGTTAAACTAATCTTAATTTTGAAAATATGTAATCAAGATGTTTAAAAGAAATAAGTTAATTAAATTTTTACAATATAAACTATAATTTTAATAAATAAGGCATTTTGTGTCAATGTCTAATTGTTTATATGGTAATTTGTTTGATACCAGATTTATATCGTAATTTGAAAATGGTCATTTTTTTCTTTGGAGATATTCAAAGTTAGAATGGGTAATTACCATAGTTTTCAAAACCGGACCGGACCGACCGGTCGGACCGGCTAGAAGAACTATTATCAAGGAAGGGAAGGAGTAGGATACAATTATTCAAAGAAGATAGAGATACGTTAAAGTTACAAAGAGAAAAATAAGAAAATGGAAATGATGTGGTTGGCCAACGAGAGCCCAAAATATAATGATACCAATGACGTTACATTTGAATCCTAGCAACAACAAATAGCCTAACCACCACGTAACACCCTACTTTTCATATACACTGTATTATCAGTAAAAATATATTTATTTATATTTTTATCTGACACCTAGAAAATGATTTTGGAAAAAACAAAATCATATCTAGAACCTACTCTATGGTAGTAAGCTCTGGTTAAAATTTTGTTTTAAAACTCGGACGGAAACCGGTCTTCGTTTTTACTGACAGTATAATTTATATTGGTAGAAAACCCTAATTTGACCCGAAAATTAAAATTTGTAGATTTTTTATATTATTCCCGTGTGGAATTATATTTTCCAAATTTACGATCAAAAATAAAATATTATGTTTATTCAGACGAATTTTGGTGAAAGTTCGAACGGAAAACGGTTTTGCGTTTTCATAACCTGCATTAAAATGAATTAGTTTTCGTAAATGAAAATGAGTTTTGAAATAAGATTTCAAAGCGCTCGTCCAACACTAGAATAATATAAGCGCTCATCCAACACTGGGAATAGTAAAACTGGCGTCCAAGAAAGTGATACAAGGGCACGTCCACTAAGGTGATACAAGCGCACGTCCACTAAAGTGACACAACCGCACGTCCACTGAAGTGATAAAAGTGCTCGTCCACACAAGTCTTTGGACTTGCTAAGATATCAATGAGAAGCTCCGTCCACTGACATGGCATATGGAGCTCGTCTACTAGTTGGAGCACGTCCAATTACTTTGTGTTCGTACTCCTGTCTGCTGACGTGGCAAATGGACGCGACTATTTTTTCAAGATCAACTCGGCTATTTTTTTCCAAATGGATGTGGCTATTTTCTTCAAATGGACTCGGTTATTTTATGGACGTGAATTCTACAGGAACAATCATAATCTTATTTCGAGAACGAGAATCAAGAAAACAGATTCTGTTAATCAGATCCAAATCTGTTTTGATTGATCCCAATGACTATAACTTGTTTTCTATATAAATAGGGATCAAAGGAACACTTAAATAACATATACAAATATCATAACATATCACAGTTTTACGAAATCATTTTGAGAAATCAATTGTGAAAATCATTCATCATCTTTATTGAGCTTACTGTGAAAAAAGTGTTTCAATACTCGTAAGTGCTTCAATTTGTTTTTCTGACTACTGAGAGTTAGGAATCAACTTTTGTTTTTACTTTTGATTGTAAAGAGAGAAGGAGTCTCTCTGAGTGATTAGGATGAGGTATCCCTAAGGTTGAACATTGAGGTTCTTCACAAGAGTGTGGTATCTCGAGGTGAAGGAGTGCTGTAGTGTGAAGGTTTTTCCAGCTACCTGGAAAAGCTTGTGTGTTAGTGTGTGAAATCCCACAGGTGGAGTGGGGACTGGATGTAGGTCACAGTGGAGGTGACTGAACCAAGATAAATCTGGTTGTGTGGTATCCCTAAACTCAAACTCCTTTACTTTCTGTTTATGTTCGAGAACCTACAACTTTGATTTTTAAAGTTCAATATAATTTCTGTTCTTGATCTGTATAAATTGTATTTTGTTATTACTGAATTATTAAACCCGAACCTATTCTGAATTAATCTTTCTTATCCTCACCACCTTCTATTCAAGATTTTGTAAAAACCCTTCATCAATTTTTGTAAAAGATCCTGAGAACACTAATCCGCAACTCTAATTTATAAAGCTTTGTGAAAAAGATTTATGAGGGAAATATTTTTTTGAAAACTCAATTCCCCCCCCCCCCCCCCCCCCCTCTGGAGTCGTTGAAGCCAAAACAACAATTGGCATCAGATCTAAACTCTGTAGTTTGGCTTAACAGCTATCAGAGTATGGCTTCCAATGACTGTCTGAATGAAGGGGCTTCCCTTGCACGCCCACCTGCCTTCAATGGATCTGAGTATATCTATTGGAAGGAAAGAATGGTAATCTTTCTTGAGGCAGCAGGTGTTGACATATGGGATGCAGTAGAGAATGGACCATTTGTCCCCTCCACTGTAGATTCTAATGGTGCTCCAAGAAATAAGCCTAAAACTGAATGGAATGAGGATGATAAGAAAAGAATTCAATATAATGCACGTGCTAAGAATATTATAACATCTGCTTTAAGCCGTGATGAGTTTTTCAGGGTTTCAAATTGTAAATCAGCAAAGGAGATGTGGGATACATTGCAAGTAACACATGAAGGAACCTCAGATGTCAAAAGAGCAAGAATGAACACCCTCACACATGAGTATGAGCTGTTCAGAATAAATCGAGGAGAACCTATGACTGAAATGCAAAAGAGATTCACACACATCATAAATCAATTGGCTGGTCTTGGAAAAGCAATATCAAGTGAGGATCAAATTAACAAAGTAATGAGATGCTTGAGAAGAGAATGGCAACCTAAAGTCACTGCAATCTTAGAATCCAGAGATCTCTCATCAATGACCATTGCCACACTGTTTAGAAAATTACAAGAACATGAATTGGAGTTGAACAGACTAAATGAGAGTGAAGAAACTGATAAAAGAAAGACGGGATTGGCTCTGAAATCACAAGTCAGAGAAGCAGAAGATAGTGATGATGATGATTCATCACAAGAGGTAGAATCTGAAGAAAAGATGGGATTGCTAGTTAGAAAGTTCAAGAACTTCCTAAAGAAGAAAGGCAACTTCAAAAGAAAACCATCCATTTTTCCAAAAAGAAACTTCAGTAAAGGTGACAATTCTTCCAACAACATCACATGCTTTGAATGTGGAAAGATTGGCCACATGAAGCTTGACTGTCCAAAGCTGCAAAAGAAGGACAAAACTGAAAAATTTGACTCAAAGGACAAGAAGTGGAGAAAGCCAAGAAAGACCTACATTTCTTGGGATGATAATGATCTAGATTCCACTGAAGAATCTGAATCTGAGGAGTCAAACTTGTGCTTGATGGCCAGAAATGACAGTGATTCAGAAAGTGAAGTAAGTTCTGATTATCAACCTTCTTATGATGAATTGCAAAATGCTTTTGAAGAACTTCATAAAGAATCCATTAGACTTACTAGATTGCTAAATAAGTCTAAGAAAACCATCACATGCTTAGAGGACAAAACTTCTGTTTTAAACAAAGAGGTGGATCAATTAAAAACAAAAAATTGTGCTTTAAAAGAAAAACTAGCTATTGCTTTAGATGCACCTATATGTGATAAATGTCCTAAGTTGGAGAAACATATAAATCATTTGAATGGTGATCTATCTAGAATTATTAGTGATAAAGAAATTTGGAATGCTTCTAGCTGTACATTGACTAAAGAAGTTGAAAAATGGAAAAATGACTTAGCCAAGTTCAAAAATGGTAGAGATAATTTGGATGCATTGTTAGGACAGCAAAAATGTGTTTATGATAAGACTGGAATAGGCTATAAACCTAAGATATATGAGAAATCTTTCAAGAAATTTTTTGGTGCACCTATGACATCAAACACACCATTTGTTAAATGCTATTTCTGTGCTAGAAAAGGTCACACAGCTTCTACATGCCAATACAGAAAATCAGCATACAATAAATCTAAATATATATGGGTTCCTAAAGGAACTATTGCTGCAACTAACTCAAAAGGACCCAAACAGATTTGGGTACATAAAGCAAAAACATGATTCTGTTTTGTAGGTGTGTTGGAAAGCCAAGAATGTGAAATGGTATCTTGACAGTGGTTGTTCCAAGCACATGACTGGAGACAAAAGCAAGTTCATTTCCTTTACCCCTAAGTCAAGTGGTATTACCTATGGAGACAATAATAAAGGGAGAATACTTGGCATTGGCAACATTGGAAGTGACTCAACAACAATCATTGAGAATGCACTATACGTTGAGGGATTGAAACATAACCTGTTAAGTATCAGTCAACTATGTGACAAAGGCTTCAAGGTAAAATTCAATTCCAATAGTTGCTTAATATAAAATCAACATGATGAAAATTTGAAATTAATTGGACATAGGACAGATAACATCTATATACTTGATTTAGATAATATCTCTTCAAATACTGCATGTTGTCTTATTTCAAAAGAAGAAGAGAATTGGCTTTGGCATAGAAGAATTGCACATATTCACATGAACCACTTGAATAAACTAATTCGTAAAGATCTTGTAGTTGGCTTGCCTAAACTAAAATTTGTGAAAGATGGACTATGTGATGCATGTCAAAAAGGAAAGCAAGTTAAGGTCTCTTTTAAACCAAAGAACATTGTTTCAACAACTAGACCCTTGCAACTTTTACACATGGATTTATTTGGTCCATCTAGAACCAAACGCTTTGGTGGTAACTCGTATGCATTGGTAATGGTAGATGATTACTCTAGATATACATGGACATATTTTCTATCTCATAAGAGTGGTTCATTTTCTACATTTAAGAAAATGGCAAAAATTGTGCAAAATGAAAAGGACGTAAAAATTGTTTCTATAAGAAGTGATCATGGGGGAGAATTTCAAAATGAAGTGTTTGAAAACTTTTGTGATAAGCATGGCATTCAACATCATTTTTCTGCTCCTAGAACTCCACAACAAAATGGAGATCATTAGAGGATATAGCAAGAACTATGTTGAACGACTCTAGCTTGCCAAAACATTTTTGGGCAGATGCTGTCAATACAGCTTGCTATGTGCTAAATAGAGTCTTGATAAGACCAATCTTAAAGAAAACCCCTTATGAGCTTTACAAAGGAAGAAAACCAAATATAGCACATTTACGTGTTTTCGGTTGCAAATGCTTTGTTCTTAACAATGGAAAGAATCATCTTGGAAAATTTGATGCAAAGGCTGATGAAGGAATTTTCCTAGGATACTCTCTATCTAGTAAAGCATTTAGACTATATAATAAGAGAACACAAACTATTGAGGAATCTGTGCATGTGACATTTGATGAGTCTAACCCCAAAAGGTTGGGAAAGGATTGTGTAATTGATGATCTTGTAGATTCAATTGAGAAAACTCTCCTAGAAGAGAAACAGGACAATAAAGAAGATGAAAGCTTAAAGAACAAATTGCTGCAGCAGGAGCAAACAGAACAACAGCCTGACCTATCAAAGGAATGGAGGACTGTCATAAATCATCCAATTGATAACATCATTGGTGAAATTACAAAGGGGGTAACTACTAGACAATCTCTTAGAAATGTTTGTAATCATATGGCATTTGTGTCTCAAGTAGAACCTAAGAACATAGATGATGCTATAATTGATGAACATTCGATGATGGCTATGTAAGATGAGTTAAACTAGTTTGAAAGAAACCAAGTCTGTAAACTAGTGCCTAAACCGAAGAACTGTCAAGTAATAGGTACAAAATGGGTTTTTAGGAATAAACTAGATGAAAATGGTACAATTGTAAGAAACAAGGCTAGATTGGTTTCCAAAGGGTATAACCTAGAAGAAGGCATAGATTATGGTGAAACATATGCACCAGTAGCAAGATTAGAAGCTATAAGAATGCTACTTGCTTATGCTTGCATAATGGGATTTAAATTGTATCAAATGGATGTTAAGAGTGCTTTCTTAAATGGATTTATACAAGAGGAAGTGTATGTTGGTCAACCACCTGGTTTTGAGAATAATGATTTGCCTAACCATGTTTATAAACTATCTAAAGCACTATATGGCTTAAAGCAAGCTCCTAGAGCTTGGTATGAAAGGTTAAGTAATTTTCTCATTGAAAAAGGATTTAAAAGAGGTAAAGTTGACACAACTTTGTTCACTAAGAAAAAGGCACACAACATTTTACTTGTACAAATATATGTGGATGATATAATTTTTGGTGCTACTAATGAGTAGTTGTGCAATGAGTTTGTAAGTCTTATGCAGAGTGAGTTTGAAATGTCAATGTTGGGTGAGCTGAAATTTTTCCTTGGGCTGCAAATAAAGCAAACTAAAAATGGAATCTTTGTTAGCCAAACCAAGTACTGCAATGAGTTAATCAAGAAGTTTGTCATAGAAAAAGCTAAGGATATGGCTACTCCAATGAGTACCTCCTGTTATCTGGACAAGGATGAGCAAGGTAAACCAGTTGATGTTTCGAAATTCAGAGGTATGATAGGCTCACTACTTTATCTTACTGCTAGTAGGCCAGATATCATGTTTAGTGTATACATGTGTGCTAGGTATCAAGCAAATCCAAAAGAATCACACTTAACAGCAGTTCAAAGGATAATTAAGTATCTATTAGGAACAAAAGACATGGGATTATGGTATCCCAAAGGAGCTACATGTACTTTAATTAGCTATTCAGACTCTGACTTTGCTGGTTGTAAACTAGACAGAAAGAGTACTGGTGGAACTTGCCATTTACTAGGAAACCCATTAGTATCATGGTTCAGTAAGAAACAATCTAGTGTGGCTTTATCCACTGTAGAGGCTGAATATGTAGCAGCTGGTAGCTGTTGTGCACAGGTTTTATGGATGAAACAACAATTATTTGATTATGGTGTGCAACTAAACCAAGTTCCTATTAGATGTGACAATACGAGTGCAATTAACCTAACTAAGAATCCCATAATGCACTCTAGAACTAAACACATAGAAATCAGACATCATTTCATTAGAGACCGTATTCAAAGTAGAGAAATTTATATTGAATATGTTGATACAACTAAACAACTTGCCGATATCTTTACCAAGCCCTTGAACAAGGAAAGCTTCTTTTTCATTAGAAGAGAATTGAGCATAATCGATCAATCCTATATCTAATCTCTAAAGAAACTGATTATATGATTGTATCTTTGTGTAAATATGCTCTGATTCTTGTATGATTTGATTTGGAATATCTATGAATGATCAGAAGAGAGCTTTGGAACATCTATGCGAGTTGGACGCATCTTTTTGATTTGCCCCTGCACCTACCCCTCTATCATAAACAATTTTATATGCTAAGTTTGAATGTTTAAATGCTTACCTTCTCTATCGCTTTAAATGTTTCTTTTCTTTATCTTTTTTATGATCCAAAAGGGGGAGAAAAAGTATGATATAGAGAAAAGGGATAATAACAAATTATACATGAAGAAAAAGTATGATATAGAGAAAACGAATTATACATGCAAATGTTGAGGGGGAGCTTAAAGGCTTACATGATTAATGGGGAGTAAGTCAAATACTGCTCTGATAATATTTTTTTTACTCTGATATACTTCTGCTCTGACTGCTTTGATACCATGATATAAATCTGTCAAAAACACTTAGCGTCTGCTACACTTATACTCTGATCTTATAATTTGTCAAAAGGTTTGTCATAATCAAAAATGGGGAGATTGTTAAACTCAATGACTTAGAAATTTTGATATATGACAAATACAACTTAATGTGTATGCAAGTGTTTTTAGTGTCAAATTGTAAAGACATGTATCAAGCAATATTCAACAAGTTCAGTGAGTAATCAAAGGAGAATATTCAAGGAAAAACTTGGAGGAATCAAAGAGCAAGGACGAGGATCAAGGAATCATCAAGACAAGAGCTTAACGAAGAAATTAGTGTTAAGTCTTAGATGATTTGTAAGAGATGAAATCTCTTATCCACAAATAAGCTCAATTTGAAAAGATACATGAAAGAAAATCATTTTTCATAACCTGCATTAAAAGGAATAAGTTTTCGTAAATGAAAATGATTTTTGAAATAATATTTTAAAGAACTCGTCCAACACTGGAATAATATAAGCGCCCGTCCAACACTGGGAATAGTAAAAACTGGTGTCCAAGAAAGTGATACAAGCGCACGTCCACTAAGGTGATGCAAGCGCACGTCCACTAAAGTGACACAAGCGCACGTCCACTGAAGTGATAAAAGTGCTCGTCCACACAAGTCTTTGAACATGCTAAGATCTTAATGAGAAGCTCCGTCCACTGACATGGCATATGGAGCTCGTCTACTAGTTGGAGCACGCCCAATTACTTTGTGTAAGTACTCCCGTCTGCTGATGTGGCAAATGCATGCGACTATTTTTCTCAAGATGGACTCGGCTATTTTTTCCAAATGGACGCGGATATTTTCTTCAAATGGATGCGGCTATGTTTACAAATGGTCTCGGTTATTTTATGGACGCGAATTCTACAAGAACAATCAGAATCTTATTTCAAGAACGAGAATCAAGAAAACAGATTCTGTTAATCAAATCCAAATCTGTTTTGATTGATCCCAATGACTATAACTTGTTTTCTATATAAAGAGGGATCAAAGGAACACTTAAATAATATATACGAATATCATAACATATCACAGTTTTACGAAATCGTTTTGAGAAATCAATTGAAAAAATTATTCATCATCTTTATTGAGCTTACTATGAAAAGAGTGTTTCAATACTCATAAGTGCTTCAATTTGTTTATCTGACTACTGAGAGTTAGGAATCAACTTTTGTTTTTACTTTTGATTGTAAAGAGAGAGGAAGTCTCTCTGATTGATTAGGGTGAGGTATCCCTAAGGTTGAACATTGAGGCTCTTCGCAAGAGTGTGGTATCTCGAGGTGAAGGAGTGCTCTGTGGTGTGAAGGTTTTTCAAGCTACCTAGTAAAGCTTGTGTGTTAGTGTGTGAAATCCCACTGGTGGAGTGGGGACTAGATGTAGGTCACAGTGGAGGTGACTGAACCAGGATAAATCTGGCTGTGTGGTATCCCTAAACTCAAACTCATTTACTTTCTGTTTATGTTCAAGAACCTGCAACTTTGATGTTTAAAGTTCAATATAATTTCTGTTCTTGATCTGTATAAACTGTATTTTGTTATTACTGAGTTATTAAACCCGAACCTATTTTGAATCTTTCTGAATTAATCTTTCTTATCCTCATTACCTTCTATTCAAGATTTTGTAAAAACCCTTCATCGATTTTGTAAAAGATCCTGAGAACACTAATCTGCAACTCTGATTTATAAAGCTTTGTGAAAAAGTTTGAAGAGGGAAATATTTTTTGAAAACTCAATTCACCCCCCCCCCCCCCTTCTTGAGTCGTTGAAGCCAAAACAACATATTCTAACCTAATCATGATTACAAATTAACTCTAGTTAGGTTATTATAACCATAGCTAAGTTATTATATTATTTTCTAACTTAACCCATGTCAATTAACTTAACCTTGGTTCCATTTTAACATTAAACAACTCCTTCCGTCATTCCCTCACTCAAAGCCACGGCCCAAACCCCCCACTCATACACTTGGACATTTCATTTTCTTCTCTAAGTTATTTTGCTCACAAAACACCAAGAACATCATAGTGTTCTTGCTTAGTTCATCATAGTTCTTCATTGTTCTTCAAGTTCTTGATCAAACTTCTTCATTCCAAGGTGGGGAATCTATTCCTCATCATCTTAGCTTCATTTATCATGCATCAAATCTTCATTTCCATCAACTTTTCAAAAATCTCAATTTCTAGATCTAGAACTTCAAATAATTCTAGAAAATTGTAGAAAAATCATTTTAATGTGAAACCAATTGCTATGATCTCTAAATGACTTCTACTTTCATTATCTAAGAGCATGTAAACAAAAGAATTTTATTTCCCTATTTTCTTAATAAGGCCGAAACTAGGCTTTTGTAGGCAAAGGAAGATTTGTTCAATTTTTAAAGTATGACACTTGATTTTAACTCTTTAATACCTATAGTTGTTATATCTAGAAACTTGAAATAAAAAGAAATTCCTAACCCAATTTTCTAGCCTTGGCAGAATTTGTGTTCATATGGGAAAAATAAGTTTTCTTTAATCTTTAATTCTTTAATCTTTAATTAGATAATGATTTGTATCAACTATTTAAGGTGTGTAGGTTCTAGATCCAAGAGTTTGTGACCAAAATGAATTTATAGCCTATTTTACTCATTGAGGCCTAAACCCTAACCCTAGAGGTTGGATGATTTTGTTTCATATTTTTAACTTATAACAATTTATCTATGCTAGTCAGTACTCTAGTAACTAGGATCCAAAAGATGGAGTTGAGAAAATGATCCTAGCCCTATTAATGACTCATGGCCGAACCTAGCATCAATTTGTCATAGTTGGTTTTGTTTGATTAATATATTTGTATGTTGAATTGATTGAAGGTTAATTGATAATCGAGATTTAGTGACAAGGATCGGAAAGTTCGGGAAATCCGGTGATAAGTCAGGTGAGGGAAAGATTCAACCTATCGTCGGAATGGATAAGTAGTTTATAATATAATAATTATGTAGGGCGACCTAAGCCCTACTAGTGGCCGAGTAATCGACAAGGCCAAAATCGCATTGGAAACTTTTCCATAAAACCAATGATGATTTGGGGATTGTAGATATATCGCCGTTGGGATAATCATATAATATTGGGGATGTTTGACTTTATGACTATTGACTATTTGTGATACGCTGGTTGAGGTATTCTACTGCATGTGACGTTTTATTTTGTTCTTTGGATATTTTATGATTATTGTATTATGCATGATCTGCCTGGTTTGATAATGTGCTTAGTTGACTTTTAAGTAAGGATATATGTTGTTCGAGGGATATGTATGTGGGTGATAGAATGAATGGGACTTAGAGGTGCATAGCCTAATCAGGTTGTTTTGTAGATGAGATTATGAGATATGATTTAAGGATTTATAAAAGTTTCTGGTGAGAGGTTGAGGCACTAGGTTACAACCCCGTAAGAGTCAGTGATGCTAGAATCATTACATTGTGTAGCAATCAGGCTGCTATCATCATTTCATTGTGTAGAAATCGGGCTACTATCATTATTATCATGTGTAGCAATCGGGCTACTATCATGTGTAGCAATCCAGCTACTGATATTATATTATATTATATATGATAGAGGGGAGTGCTCGCTCGGACGAAGGCTGTAGCAATCATGCTACTATCATCATTACATTGTGTAGCAATCAGGCTACTATCATTACTATCATGTGTAGTAATCGAGCTACTAATATTATATTATATTATATATGATAGAGGGGAGTGCTCGCTCGGACGAAGGACTAACCTTCCTATTAGGATGGAGATGGTGTGACACGATTGTAGTGGTCACATTAGCATAAAGGTTTAGTTTGCGTGAGATTAAGGGTAGAGGACGATATTATGATTTGAGGATGATTGTTAGTTATGTATGATGTGTGTCTGTGACTATTATTATATTATGTGCTATGTATTCCTTTCCACTTTTGATGATAGAAATGTTTCTTATCCCCTATATTTTTCGGTATGCTGTATTTTATTTATTATGTGATCGTACGAGAAGACCATGTGGAGGAGCTTGATAATGAGGAGCTGGATGGGATTCCGTATGAACCGGATGCGGGAGGACGAGTTGTGGATTCCAACGATGTAGTTTAGTGTCTAAGGGCCATTGAGTCTTATAAGTTATTTTATATTTCCGCAAATGTTAGTTTGTTTAAATATGCACCTGCAAGGGATCCTGTTGCTGGGATACACGAAACAGTGTTTTTGATAACTCTGATGCAAAACATATGTGTGTATGTATTTATTATATAAAGTGTGATGCTTTAACTTTCAAATGTTATATGTTTTATATTTAAGTTTTTAATTTTTATGTATTTTACGTTAAGCACACGATTAAGAAATTAATTAATAAGGTTTTAAGTTAATAGCACAACGGGGCACAACGGGGTGTCTCACACCACGTACAACAAATGCTTAGCTCATCTTAGGGTCCCACCAAGATGGTGACACCACTTCCTTTTAGACGTGTTTCGTTAAACTAATTTCATTTTTGAAAATTTATAATCAAGATGTTTAAAAGAAATAATTTAATTATATTTTGGCTTAGGCCAAGTTGCACTACCCAAAATTTACATCACCCATTGCACCACCCATTTGGCAAATTGTGGGTCAATCAAATAGCCACATGGGTGGGTCAAAATTTCAAACCTTCACCATGTATTAAAGTCAAATGTCCAGATGTCAAAATGATTGGTTCAGCACTTGTCACATGGGTGGTGCAATGGATGGTGTAAATTTTGGGTGGTGCACCATAAAATGAACCTTATATTTTTACAATATAAACTATAATTTTAATAAATAAGCCAATTTGTGTCAATATCTAATAGTTTATATGGTGATTTCCTTGATACCAAATTTATATCATAATTTGAAAATGGTCAACTTTGTTGGAGATAGTCAAAGTTAGAATGTGGAATTACAATAGTTTTCAAAATCGAACCACATCGGTCGCACTGGGAATCAGACTATCTACCGGTCCGGAATAACCTTGGAACCGCTCTGCAAGAAAACCGGGAGATAAAGATAAGTTAAAGTTGCAAAGAAAAAATAAGGAAATGAAAATGATGAGATTGGCCAAGAAGAGCGCAAAATACAATGATACCAATGACATTACTTTTGAATCCTAGCAACAATCGATAGCCTAACCACCATGTACAATAAATACTTCACTCGTCTTAGGATTCCACCAAGATGGTGACCCCACTTCCTTTTAGACGTGTTTCATTAAACTAATTTCATTTTTAAAAATTTGTAATCACGTTGTTTAAAAGAAATAAGTTAATTAAGTTTTTACGATATAAACTATAATTTTAATAAATATGGCATTTTGTATCAATATCTAATAGTTTATATGGCAATTTGTTTGATACCAGATTTATATCGTAATTTGAAAATGGTTAACTTTTTTGGAGATAGTTAAAGTTAGAATGGGTAATTACCATAGTTTTCAAAACCGGACCGACCGATCGGACAGGCTAGAAGAACTCTTATCAAGGAAGTGAAGGAGAAGGATACAATTATTCAAAGAAGATAGAGATAGGTTAAAGTTTCAAAGAGAAAAATAAGAAAATGGAAATGATGAGGTTGGCCAAGGAGAGCCCAAAATACAATGATACCAATGATGTTACTTTTGAATCCTAGCAACAACAAATAACCTAAGCGCCACGTACAACAAATACTTCACTCGGCTTAGGGTCCCACCAAGATGGTGACCCCACTTCCTTTTAGACGTGTTTCGTTAAACTAATTTCATTTTTGAATATTTGTAATCAAGAAGTTTAAAAGAAAGAAATAAATTAATTAGATTTTTACAACATAAATTATAATTTTAATAAATAAGCCATTTTGAGTCAATATCTAATAGTTTTTATGGTAATTTGTTTGATACCAAATTTATATCATAATTTGAAAATGATCAACTTTGTTTGGAGATAGTCAAAGTTAGAATGTGGAATTACCATAGTTTTCAAAACCGGACCATGCCAGTCGGACCGGGAATCGAACTATCATCCGGTATGGAATAACCTTGGAACTGCTCTGCCAGAAAACCGAGAGATTGAGCTTGGTAAAATGTCCTTGGTAACAAAACATTGCTGATGGGTTATTGTCAGTCTCAAAATAATTGGTATTAAAAGCCTCGGTAAAAGCTATCGTGGGCCATCAGTAATAGCAACGGCTTACTCGTTGGACAAGAAGATAAACCACAAGTAAAAAAATTACAAACCTATTATCCTAAAGATCATTCATTAAAAAATATTAATGACTGAACCAATGGTTATTCATCATTGGTTAACTTTCAGACCACAAAGATCAAACCACAAAGATAAAAGGTCATATATGTTTGTTTTTTAAGCCATCCAAGTTTGCTCATAAAGCTTACTAACTATTTTTGGGGTAAATGAAAATTCAGATTAAACAGACTGTAAAGATAACTTTTAATCAACAAAACTCTAAGATATCCATCGCATAATGTCTGTAGATGCTTGTTTATAAATTTGCTCCACCGAACTTGTCTCTAACAATTGATGTGAAGTTCTATTTGCCTGGAAGAATAACCAATTTAAGTTGAATTAAAAGAAACAATGATTGTCTTTGCATTGCTAATGTATACATTAAATTGTTTTATTATGTGTTATCTTTTCATTTTCTCTCTCCTAAAAGAATCATTTCTAATTTAGAATGCAAAAAAGAGCAATGTTTTTGTGCAACTAAAATTAACATCAACACTGTACAAATGTACCCTTCACATTTCTTTTTATACTTTCTCTTAATTGTTTTCACACAATCCAATAAACAGCATGCTTTCAAACCTATTGTGTCTGCTACGATGCCAAAAAATTAACATGCATATATGGAAAATATATATATTTTATTTTCGAGATTTTTATCCTCTTTTTTACTGAAATATATTGATGTTTAGCTACTACTAGTTTGACATAAATTGCAAATATTCTCTACAATCAAAAATTGACTGTACCTAGCCATACATTATTTTGTGTTTGAAAAAAAATTAATACGAAAATGACAATCATTAAATTACAATGACTTTTGGGAGTCCCTTATTGTAAGGAATCTAGATCCGAAAAAACACATAATAAAAGCATAAAGTGGGGTTGAGTTCAAAACTTACATCGGCTAGAAACGTGTAGATGTTTCCATTACCATTACGCAAAATGTTGGCAGATATTACTTCTATGTTATGCTTCTCTAGCACAAAAGCAATGGTGGTTATGAGGCCCGACCTCGTAGTTGCGAATATACAGAATTGTGCTTCATTTCCACAAATGTTCAAGACCACATTTGGGGAGGCCCATGTTTGAAATGTTGCTGGTTGTAGAGGGACTGAGAAGGTTGATTTTGAAGGATTTACAGTTCCAAGTTCACTGGCCAAGTTAGTGGATGATCCATGATTAGCTATGATAGCCTTCTTTGAGTTATTGGGATACGGATACCACTGTGAATTGATAACAGATGACTCACACCAAAAAGTGGTGACAGATTGGAGCTTTTGTTGTTTTTGTTTTTCAAGCTTTTCCACAGTTTGACTTAGACTTTTGATGTACTTCACTGCTTCATCAATAATGGTTGATTTGTCCACCTACACAAGATCAAATTAGATAAAAGCCACTATGAAAACAAATTATGATACCTCCAATGTTTAACTCCAATGGTTGTGGCGTGGTTGGTATTTGGGTAAAAATAAGTTCTAGTCATTGTAATGGATCTTAATATTTATCTCTAAGAATAAAATGTATCTTCTGTAGTTACATAAACATTCTCTAGCATTTAATTTTAATATAACTTAATTCGTTTGAATCTCCATCAATAAAAATACAAGTGAGAAATTGTGTATGAATTTCTGACCCTAATAAGAAAAAAGGGATAAACATGGAAAAGATAAGAGGCATTTGTGTCCTTTATATATTTCCTAACTACCAAAGTTGAAAAATATATATAGAAAATCTAAAAAAACTAACATATTAGAAAGATAAACATTAGGGGAAAATTAAGCCCCATTTCCTTTTAAAAAAATATAAATTTTGCCTAAGGAAGGAGACATATGTCATACAAGGATCAATATAGGGAAATTGTTAATAAAGAAAAACTTAGTTTACTGGTTACCCTTCAATTTCAAGTCTTGAATTAAACGATGAATATGAATTTACCTTATCAACAAGCTGCGGAAGTAAAGCATGAAGACTAGAAAACAACTTCCTCATCTTCTTCATTCTCTCTCTCTTGTTATATGTATGCCTTTCATGATCAGATTTATGGAACTTTCCATCTTTCCTTTCCCCATCAATAATCAGTTTACCATTTCTACTAGCATTCTCTCGGCTTCGCTTTCTGTTCATGAGATGATCTCCATCATTTTCTTCTTCTTTCCGGTTCGGTAGCTTCATGTCTGAGTTCTCTTTTTTCTCACTCACATTACCAGAATTGGAGAAACCACATAGCAGGTTTTCCCACAAGAACCCCATCTCATGTAGGCCTTGATTTTCTATGGAAGATGCCATAGGAGAGAACAGAGATAGGAAAGGGAGGAGGAGAAGGAGAAGGAGGGGAGAGAGAGGGTGGAGCTCTTAGCAAGGAAAAGAAGGAAAAGGGTATGTTTATATAAAGGTAGCGGAGTTAATTTGAAGTTTTGAAGTAAAAAATAGGAAAATGAAAATGATCAAGTTGGCCAAGAACACCCCAAAATACAATCATAAGTCGATGTCGTTACTTTTGCACTCCAACAACAACAGCTAACCAAATACTTCTTCTCTCATCTTCGAGTCTCACCAAGATGGTGACCAACTTCCTTTCGAGTTTGATTCCTTAAACTAATTTCATTTCCAAAATTCGTGATGAATATGTTTGAAAGATAAAAAAATGACAAAGTCCATATGATAGAAATTGAGACACCCCGATGTCTCATTAAAGAAAAATATAATTAGCTAAACTTTAATCGTGATATTAACATTAAGCACCTATAACGGAAAAACGAAGATATTAAAAACTTTAAATAGAAAATATATACAAGATAAACATCGTGTGCACACATGCACACACACACACACACACACACACACACACATTTATATATAAAGGTAAACTGTACTGGATGCCCCATCAGTAGGGCACTGTATCATACATACCCAACATAAGTTGAAAAGAAAGTATATAAAAAGATCTAAAAACAGCAACACCCTCTCAACACACTACCTAGCCACCCACACTCAAAATACAATAAAAATGGACTCACCACAGACACACACAGGTGTACAGACGCTCTGACCTCCCCACTTCCACTGGCGTGTGTACCTAATACTACGACTCTCCCCAAACATGCGTTTACAGACTCTCCAGGGCAATTGCCTCGCTTTTATCATAAATGATCACCCGACGACGTTGATGCATGCGTTGTAGGCTGCGTCGTGCACTCCCACGGGGAACCACTCCAACAAGTCCAACAACCTTGGAGCTCTACGACAAGTCCCACGGGTGTGGTTGCGGTCTAGGTGGATGCCAAAAATGATGAAAGGGTAGACACTGCCCAAACCCGAAGACACCGATGAAACATGAGTATGAAGTGTCACCAAACCTTATATAAATAGTAACTGGCCCTGTATATACAGAGAGGAAGGTAGTTGGGTCAATCAGTCAACCTCTCTCGTCATGGAACTCCAACTCAATCGTCCCCATGATAGGGGTCGTCGATGGTTCGGTCATCCACAGGTGGTGTAGGTGCAGCATCTTGCTCGACTGTGTTTGCTCCACGAGTCGATAACAAAACATACAGAGAAAGGGATAAGGAGATTAAGAAACTATTCTATCATCATGCAGTGGAAAAGGTTACATAGTATAAAATACAATAATAATACAAAGACATACAACAAATACAGATATCAACCATCCTCAAGGTAATGTATCATCCTCTACCCTTTGCACTTATGTAGTTATGTATGTATGCTAACGTGGCCACCTATAATCCTGTCACGCATTCCCCATTTCCGTTAGGGGTGTTAGTAAGTCGTCCAAGTGGGCACTCCCTATACGTTACCTCATCATAGTCACGGTCATAAGTGCACATCCCTCATTCCCATTAGGGATACCCATTCCCCATTCCCGTTAGGAATGACACTATTCCCCCATTCCCGTTAGGGAAGAGTGGCACTGTCTTAATAGCATGGACTATAAGAGTATCATATTAGCATCAAGAATTAGCTATCCCGTAATATCCGATATCTGAAATCAGATACTCTCACATCATGCGTTCCACCCATATGGCTGTGAACAACACCATGCAATCTAGTATAAGTCTCACCGACTCTTACCGGGTCATAACTTTGTGCATCAACCTTACCAAAAACTCATATAAAACCTCATATCATATCACATAAACTCATCACATACAAAATCAAATTTTATTAGACTAGGCACCTCTAAGTCTCATATCACACTCTCCCCAACAAACATATCTCCAATACAGCATAAATCATCGTCAAAGGCCAACTAAGCATAAAAATACATATATTGCATGTGAGACATACAGAGCAGGTTATACATATTAAAATAATAATAAATAATCATGTCAGCGTATAAAAGCATGTAATGCATGTTAAGCATACTAAATCAACTAGCACACATCAAACAGCTCAATAATAAAATCAACAATCCTCAACATTCATAAAATTAACCAAACAGCGATAAACCTACAATCCCAAAGTCATTAATGGTACTACTAGGTAGTAGCCATCATGCCTTTGGAATTGTCGATTTCTCGACCACTAGTAGGGTTTAGGTTCCCCTACAACCATTATTGTACTTTACACTATTTTACCAATTATGACGATAGGATGCTTCTTTCTCCCACCTAAGGTATACATAGATGTATCTGGGACCACGAACCGAACACCCCCACCTTCAAGTCAGTTCTGCCATGCATCCATAAAGTGTCTCCGATGCTCCAAAATTCGTTCTGAACACAAATACACAAAGCAAACATCGTCGGTAACCCTAATATGAAAGTGGAACGACAAACAGATAAATAAATGGAAAGAAAACATCAATACCAACATCATCAGCATGTCAGCATGCTATGAGCATAGGCTTACCTTAGCTTAATCGAAGAACGGATTGTAGGGTTAAGAAGCTGACGTTGCTAAGAACTCTTCGGGATAGTCGGTTTTGAGTTTCGCTTGCGGTTTGAGGGAACCAAGCTCTAAAAGTTTTCACTATGTATCTGACCGCTCTCTCTGTTAAGAAGAAGAACTCGAAATATTTTCGTCCCTTTATAAATGTGATTAAAATCACTTACGTGTGTTGTCTGACTGCCCACGCTAGAGCGTGCTGGAGGCCCACGCTCTAGCATGCCCACGCTTTAGCATGGAGACCTCCCATGCTTAAGCGTGGAGTCTGGTCAACAAATTCTTGTCAAAGTCTCCTCGCAATGTATTATTGTCCACGTGCCACTGCTTTACACCTGTCAACCACATCACTGATCAGTCTGCACACTTTAGCATCCGTAAGGGCCACATTCTAGCATGCCCACGCTAGTACGTGGGATCTCTGCACGCTTAAGCATGCTGCCTGGTCAAAAAATTCGATCTACGCTCGTTCATCCAATTCGAAGCCAACTAGTGTCATAACTCTTAAGAAAGTATTCAAAAAATTAAACATACATAACAAGCATATAAACTAAGGGTCTAAAACACGGATGTTACATTACTACCCTCTTAAAAGAAATTTCGTCCTCGGAATTTACATACCTCAGAAAAGATGTGGATAATGTTTTTGTATGTCCGCCTCGTGCTCCCATGTAACATCACCTGTGATATCATTCCATATGACCTTAACCAAAGAGATCCGTCTACCGTGAAGCTCATTAATCCCTCTATCTGCGATCCTAACAGGTAAAGTCTCATACTCTAGATTCTCTCGCAGTTGTTTAGACTCAGGTTCAAGAACATGAGAAGGGTCAGAGTAATACTTCCTCAACTAAGAGACGTCAAAGACATCATGAAGGTTATAAAGGTTAGGTGGTAAAACAATGTGATAAGCTATTGGACTAAATTGTCGAAGAATCTGGAAAGGTCCAATGAGTCTGTGAATGAGCTTTCTAGACTTGATGGCTCTGCCAATTCCAGTCTTAGGAGTAACTCTTAAAAACAAGTGACCACACTCTAGGAACTCTAAGGGTTTCCTTCTCTTGTTACTGTAGCTCCTCTGCCTATCCTGTGATCCCTTCATCTTTTCCCTTATTTTCCTAACCCGTTCCATCGTCTGTTGCACCATATCCGGTCCTAACAGTTGGCTCTCACCCTTTTCATACCAACACAACGGGATCCTACACTTCCTGCCATACAAAGTCTCGTACGGTGTCATCCCTTTACAGTTGTGAAAGTTGTTATTATTGGTAAACTCAATCAAAGGTAAGAACACATCCCAACTGCCACTGTGCTCCAATACACATGATCTCAAGAGATCCTCCATTGACCGAATCGTCCGCTCTGACTATCCATCTGTCAGGGATGATAAGCAGGACTCATCCTCAACTTCATCCCCAAAGCTCTATGCAACTATCTCCAAAATAAAGATGTGAATCTAGGATCTCGGTCGAAGACAATGCTTGATTGCACACCAAGCAACCTGACCACCTCCCTGATGTAGATCCGGGTCAACCTCTCTAAGGTATAACTCTCACCAATAGGTATGAAGTGAGCACACTTCGTTAATCTATCAATGATGACCCAAATCACATCATGCCTCTTAGAAGTTCGTGGTAATCCAACCACAAAGTCCATAGCTATACTATCTCATTTCCATTCTAGGATATCCAAAGACTGCAACAACCATGCTGGCTTCTAATGCTCAATCTTAGCCTTCTGACATACTAGGCAAGACAGAACATACTCCGCTACTTCTTTCTTCATCCTCGACCACCAAAACAACTTCTTCAGATCTTGGTACATCTTTGTGGCTCTAGGGTGAAAACTCAACTTACTCTTATGTGCCTCTTCTAAGATCATCCTCCTAAGCTCTAGATCCTCTTGCACAAAGATCCGGTCTCTATACCTCAACACGTTGTCTGATCCTCTATCGAACTCAGAAACCTTACCCGCCTCCATACTCTGGCTCACCTCCTGCAGATATTGATCTTGCCCTTGCTTTTCCTTGATCTCCTTCATAAACTCACTATTGATAGTGACCATGCATAAACATATCCTATCCTCAACCAACTCCATCCCTAGGTTCATATCTCTGAATTGTTCAATCAACTCCATCTCCTTTACCATCATCGCGGACACATGCAAAGATTTCCTACTTAGTGGATCCACCATAACATTCGCCTTCCCAGGATGGTACTGTAGATCAAACTCATAATCCTTGATAAACTCCATCCATATTCTCTGTCTCATATTCAACTCCTTTTGTTAGGACGGATACTTTAAGCTCTCGCGGTCACTATACACATCAAACTTAGCTCCATATAGATAGTGTCACAGTATCTTAAATGCGAACACTATAGTTGTTAACTCCAGATCGTGGGTCGGATAGTTCCTTTCATGAACTCTCAACTGCAGGGAAGCATAAGCCACAACTCTTCCCTCTTGCATCAGAACACTACCCAAACCTTGGAATGACACATCACAATATACTTCAAATTGTACTAAAGGATCTAATAAAGTCAGCACTGGTGATGTAGTCAACCTCCTCTTCGGCTCTTGAAAACTCTTCTCACACTCATCCGTCCACACAAAGGTTGTCCCCTTTCTCCTCAATTGTGTCATATGCAACGCAATCTTCGAGAAACCTTCTATGAACCTCCTGTAGTATCCAGTCAATCCAAGAAACTCCTCACCTCACTCACAGAATTAGGTCTCTCCCAATTAAGCACTGCTTCAACCTTCACTTGATCTACTGATTTTCCTTCCCTGTTGATCACATGTCCAAGAAACTATACCTCTTCCCTCCAAAACTCACACTTGAACAACTTTGCATACAGCTGCCTGGCCTTTAACAATTGCAAAACAGTTCTTAGGTGCTCCTCATGCTCCTCCCGAGTACGGGAATAGATAAGAATGTTGTCGATAAACACAACAAAAAAACTTATCGAGGAACAATCTAAAGATCTTGCTCATGTAATCCATAAACACCGCTGGAGTATTAGTCACACCAAAAGGCATAACTGAATACTCGTAGTACCCATACCTCATTCTGAAAGATGTCTTAGGTATGTCTTCCTTCTTTACTCTAATATGACGGTACCCAAACCTCAAATCGATCTTAGAAAATATTGTTGCTCCCTTCAACTGATACATGTGATCATCCATCCTAGGCAACATATACTTGTTCTTGATCGTCATCTTATTCAACTGCCTGTAATCTGTACAAAGCCTAGCACTCCCATCCTTCTTCTTCACTAATAGTATCGGTGATCCCCACGACGACACACTCGACCTGATAAACTCCTTCTTCAACATATCATCTAACTGCTTCTTTAACTCGGCCAACTCAACGGGTGACATCCGATAGGGTATTGTAGTAATAGGTCTTGTCCCAGGTATGAGATATATGATGAACTCCTCCTCTCTCTCAGGTGGCAAACCTAGAACATCTAGAGGAAAAACCTCATAAAACTCTCTCACGATAGGCAAAGAATCCATACCAAGAGTCTACTTAGCTTCCACTGAGGAAAGCATCACGTATTGTCAAGACTCATCACTCTGAATAGATACTCCTTCATTGGCAGAAACCAAGCTAGAAAGCTCTAGAAAAGATAAGGTCTTTCAAGCACAGTCCAACACTACATGGTTAGTCGAAACCCAATCCATACCAAGAATCACGTATATCTGCTACATATGTAAGAAAACAAGGTCTACGAGAAAAGTCATATTCTCAACAACTATAGGACATTGTAAATAGACAGACATGGTGATCAAAGAATCACTGGTAGGAGTGGACACTATAAGATTATAAGGTAGCAAAGATACATGTAGCTGCAAATGATCCACACACTCATGCGAGATAAATGAATGTGTAGCTCTTGGGCCAAACAGCACAGACGAGAGTCTTCCTGATATCAAACACATACCTTGTATAAGATCTGCAAATTGAAAGGACTCAGCTCCACTCACGGTAAACAGTCTCCCCGTGGTCTGAGGTCTAGCCACCTACTGCCCTGATGATGGGGCTCCTCTCGCAGCTCTAACTCATTTGCCTGCTCTGGCTCATCTACCAGCAGCTACTGGCTACTTTACTCCCCTCTTCCTGCAATCCCTAGCCATGTGACCTGGTTTACCACAAACAAAACAACCAGGCCTCTCTCTGCAGTCTCTGATGTAATGCGATCCTCTGTATTTGAAACAAACCGGGCCTCGTTGTTGCTGCTGCAACTGACCCGCTCCATTAACTGGTAATGGTGCAAATGTCTGAACAGTCTGCACAGGTCTGGTATAAGATCCCCTCCTCCACTGGGAACCAATGCTGCCTCTGCCTCTATGAGCATTGTATCTCTTAAGTTTTCTACTCTTCTACTATCGCTGCTGGGCATCTCTCCTCTGGTCAATGCTCTCTATGGCACTGCATCTCTCCACTAGCTTTGGCAAGCTGTGGACATCAAGCGGTACCATTTCTCTCTAAAGCTCATGGCACAAACCCTCCTCAAAGCGCCTACAGACTCAATCCTCATTGGGAAACCTATGGAAAACTCTGAAAACTGCAACAAAGCCTCGAACCTAGCGGAGTAGTCTCCAACAGACATACTACATGTCGTAGGCTCATAAACTCCCTCTCCTTCTTGTGTCGAACTAACCACGAAAAATACTTCTATATGAAGAACTCTCTGAACACCTCCCAATTGATAATCATATCATCAGCCTCTAACAACCTCCTCTTGCCTTTCCACCATGACTTTGCTCCGCCTGTCAGCATGAACGAAGCATATGTAACCTTCTTGTCCTCTCTACAATGCATAGCCGAAAAGTTCTTCTCCAGCTACTGTATCCACCACTTTTCTCCCTCGCGGTCATAGTCACCTCTAAATTATGGTGGCTTGCCATTTAGGAAAGTGGACATGCCTGCATCCTCAGCCTCCTCCGTTCACCTCTGGTTTTGCTGATCCTGCTGCTCCCTGGTCATCTAGAGAATCTGAGTGTTCTGTTGTGTCTGTTGTAACATAGTTGTGGCTAACTTTCTAATGGCCTGGAGGGTCTCTGCTGACTCTCCTCCACCACCAGTATGCAATCCCTCTCCGTTACCATCCTCAACCGCTCTATCGATGGCTCTACTGCCACCACGTACATATGCTCCTCTACCTCTACCATGAGCCATGATTCTGTAAAAGAAATCATTAGCTTACATTTATATGACATATAATATATTACATAAAATAAATATATAAATACTATATGCCATAAAAATGTTAACTATCGCGTTCGGACCCACTACCCAACTTCTAAGCATAGTTGGTATCCGATGTGGATCCAACTAAAATGGTCAGTACACTCTAACCTCACAATCCTATTAGAATCAAACTGCTCTGATACCACCAAATGAGACACACCGATATCCCATTAAACAAAAATCTAATTAACTAAACCTTAATCGTGATATTAACGTTAAGCGCGTATAACAGAAATGCGAAGATATGAAAGATTTTAAATAGAAAATATATACAAGATAAACATCACACAATTTTATATATATATATATATATATATATATATATATATATATATATATATATATATATACATGCGTTGATATTGTAGGCTGCGTCATGCACTCCCTCGGGGAACCACTCCAACAGGTCCAACAACCTGGGAGCTCTGCGACAAGTCCGACGGGTGTGGCTTCGATCCAGGTGGATGGCAAAAATGATCAAAGGGTAGACACTGCCCTAACCATAAGACTCCGATGAAACAGAAGTAAGGAGCTTCACCAAACCTTATATAAATAGTAACAGGCCCTGTATATACAGAGAGGAAGGTAGCTGGGTCAATCCACCAACCTCTCTCGTCGTGGAACTCAAACTCAATCGTCCCCATAGTAGGGACCCTTGATGGTTCGGTCAACCACGGGTGGTGTAGGTGCGGCATCCTGCTCGAATATGTCTGCTCCATGGTTCAATAACAAAACATACAGAGAAAGGGATAGGGAGATAAGAAACTATTTTATCATCATGCAATGGAAAAGGATACATACCATAAAATACAATAATATTACAAAGACATACAACATATACAGATATCAACCATCCTTAAGGTAATGTATCGTCCTATACCCTTTACACTCATGCAGCTATGCATGTATGCTGACGTGGCCACATACAATCCTATCATGCATCCCCCATTCCCGTTAGGGATGTTAGTCAGCCGTCCAAACGGGCACTCCCTATACGTTGCCTCATCGCAGTCAAGGCCATAAGTGTACATCCCCCCATTCCCGTTTGGGATTCCCATTCCCCATTCCCGTTAGGGAATAGTGGCATTGTCTCAATAATATAATAAACTCGAATTACCCCTAGCAGGGACTACAATAGTATCATGGTAGCATCACGAATCAGCTATCCCATAATATCCAGTATCTGAAACCAGATACTCTGACCTCGTTGCCGGGGATTAATTTTTGTTAATATTAGTTGTGCCAAGGAAATCTTGATTTGGGCATTTTATTTTCTGTTATTATAATTGCTGCAATTTTATTTTTATTTTTATTTTATATTATCAATGTGCACTTATTTTCTTTTGAGTTGTGTATGCGCAGTACTGTTGACAAGAATTCTTTGTTGTTTGATCCTGAAATTGAAAAGAGAGCTAAGAGTAACAGGAAGGCAGCCAAGCTTCGTAGGCAACAAGAAAGGGAACAAGCACTTTTACAAAAACAGGTGGTTGAAGTTGAAACAGTCATGGCCGAGCAACCTGCTAGGCGGACATTGAGGGATTATTCCAAGCCCAATACTGAAGGTGCCCGGGGTTCTATTGTGAGACCTACTGTGCAAGCTAATAACTTTGAAATTAAGCCTGCACTCGTTAATTTGATGCACTAGAACTAGTTTGGTGGAGGAGCTCAAGAGGATCCCAATCATCATCTGGAGAATTTCTTGCAGATATGTGATACAGTGAAGTTTGATGGAGCTTCAGATGACGCTATTAGATTGAGGCTTTTTCCTTTCTCATTGAAGGATAAAGCTAGAAGTTGGCTTCAGTCACAACAACAGGGCAGTGTCTCAACATGGGATGATTTGGAGTCCAAGTTTGTGCAAAAATATTTTCCAGCATCGAGGTCAGCAAAATTGAGGAGTGAAATTACCTCATTTGTGTAGCTAGAGTCAGAAACTTTGTATGATGCTTGGGAGAGGTTCAAGGAGCTACTCAGAAAATGTCCTCATCATTATTTGCCCAATTGGTTGTTAGCTCAAACTTTCTATAATGGGCTGGATCCGAATGCAAGATAGATGATGGATGCTGCATGTGGTGGAGCTTTTGATTTGAAGAGTCCAGAAGAGGATTTGGAAATACTAGAGACCATGGCAGCCAGCAGTGCTAATATGCAACATGATAGGCAAAACAAAAAATTCATGGGGGTGAATGTTGTGGATAGTAATCTAATTGAGCAACAAGTTAACAAGGTGATTTCTCAACAACTTGCTACTTTGTTGGGGAATGGACAAGTTAATGCACTGAATACACCTCCCTTGGTGTGTGATTTTTGTGGTGGAGAGCATCGTGATGGCGATTGTGGTACAAATCAACTCGGAGTGCAAGTGAATGCATTGGGGCAACAAATTAACCCCTATTCAAACACTTACAATCCAGGTTGGAGGAACCATCCTAATTTCTCATGGGGTGGACAAGGTCAGAATCAATTCAAGCCACAACAACAACAAGGGAATTCTTCATTCCAAGGTCAATCACAACCTCAAAACAGAATGTCATCTTTGGAGAGTGCTTTGGAGAAATTGTCTGTTAATTCTTCTAATTTTTTGGAGCAATCTTCAAATTTCATGACTGAGACAAGGGCCAACTTCAAGAATCAAGAGGCGTCTATCCGGAATTTGGAATTGCAAATTAGGCAGATTTCTAAACAGTTGTCTGAAAGAGCATCAGGTACTTTGCCAGGTGATACTGTTCCTAATCCAAAAGAGAACTGCAAAGCAATTCACTTGAGGAGTGGCAAGGTTCTGAACAATGTTGTCCAAGAGGAGTCTTCTAAGGGAAAGGATACTGAAAAAGTTGTTCATGATAAAAAGCAAGGGGAGGAGGAAGTAGTGGATGAAGAGAAGAAAGAAGAAGCTGAAAAATATGAAAATTCACAAGTTGACAAGCCAACACAGATCCTAAAATTCCTTATCCTCAAAGGTTGAAGAAGAAGAAGAAGAATGAGGACAAGCAGTTTTCCAGGTTCTTGAAGGTGTTCAAAAAGCTGCAAATTAGTATTCCATTGGCTGAGGCATTGGAACGAATGCCAAGTTATGCTAAGTTCATGAAGGATTTGTTGTCCAAGAAGAGGAAGGTCAATGAAGAGGAAACTGTTATGCTTAGAGAGGAGTGTAGTGCTATCATTCAACAAAAATTGCCTCTTAAGTTGAAGGATCCAGGAAGCTTCACCATTCCTTGTGAGATTGGTAATATGGAGGCTGGCAGGGCTCTTTGTGATTTGGGAGCAAGCATCAATTTGATGCCTTTGTCAATTTTTAAAAGGCTGGGAATTGGTACAGTGAAGCCTACTATGATGTCTCTTCAGTTGGCAGATCGTTCGGTAAAATATCCTTATGGTATTGTGGAAGATTTACTTGTTAAAATTGATAAATTCATCTTCCCTGCAGATTTTGTAGTGCTGGATATGGAAGAGGATGCTAAAGTTCCTCTTATCCTTAGTAGGCCATTTTTGGCTACAGGTCGTGCTTTGATCGATGTGCAGAAAGGTGAACTGATTTTGAGAGTAGAAGATGAAAAATTGGTTTTATCAATCAAAGAAGTAGTGAAGCATGCTCAAGATTCTGATTGTTGTTTCCGGGTTGAAGTTTTGGATTCCTTGGTCCTAGAGGAATTTGAAAAAAGTGCTGCAGAAAGTCCCTTTGAGGCAACTTTGATGAAAGGCAAAGAAATTAAGGAGGTGCATGATGAAGTCAATTCCGAGATGGTGGAATGTATCTATCAGTTGGAAGCTTTGGAATCTACCTCTTCTTCAAATAAAAAATTACAAGAATTGGAAAAAGAAGAAGTGGTAGTGGAAAAGGAGCCACCCATGGAGCTGAAACCATTGCCTTCAAATCTGAAATATGTTTTTCTAGATGATAAAAGGAAGAATCCAGTTATTATGAATGTGGAGTTGTCAGAAAGTGAGGAAGAAAAATTAATCAGAGTATTGAGGGATCACAAGTCAGCCATTGGTTGGAACATCAGTGATTTGACGGGGATAAGTCCTACATTCTTCATGCACAAAATATTTACGGAGGAGGACTTTAAAACATTGGTTCAACATCAAAGGAGGCTCAATCCAACTATAAAGGAAGTGGTGAGGAAAGAAGTGATAAAGTTACTTGATGCAGGTATAATTTATCCCATTTCTCGATGAGAAGTGGGTGAGCCCGGTTCAGGTGGTCCCCAAGAAAGGTGGTATGACTGTGGTGATGAATGAAAACAATGAGTTGATTCCTACAAGGCAAGTCACTGGTTGGAGGATGTGTATTGACTACCGGAAGCTTAATCAAGTTACAAGGAAAGATCATTTTCCGCTTCCGTTCATTGACCAGATGATAGAAAGGTTGGCAGGGCACGAGTACTATTGCTTTCTGGATGGGTACTCGGGTTAGAATCAAATTGCAGTAGCCCCGGAAGATCAAGAAAAAACAGCCTGTACTTGTCCATTTGGGGTTTTTGCCTATAGGCGTATGCCTTTCGGGTTGTGTAATGCACCCACCACATTTCAAAGGTGCATGTTCTCAATCTTCTATGATTTAATTGAAAAATGCATAGAAATTTTTATGGATGATTTTTCTGTGTTTGGATCGTCATTTGATATTTGGCTATCCAACCTTGTTTTGGTTTTAAAAAGATGCCAAGAAACTAACCTTGTTCTTAACTGGGAAAAATGTCATTTTATGGTAAGAGAAGGTATAGTTCTTGGTCATCAAATTTCTGCAAAAGGAATTGAGGTGGATAGAGAAAAGGTGGAGGTAATTGAGAAGTTACTGACCACCAGTTAATGTGAAAAGGATAAGAAGTTTTCTTGGGCATGCTGGTTTTTATAGGCGGTTTATAGAAAAATTTTCTAAAATTGCTAAGCCCTTGACAAACCTTTTGGAAAAAGAGGCAAATTTTGTGTTTGATGATGCATGTCTAGATGCTTTTAATAAAATAAAAGAAAAACTAATTTCTGCACCTGTGATGGTTGCTCCTGATTGGAGTTTACCTTTTGAAATTATGTGTGATGCGAGTGACTGTTCTCTAGGTGCAGTGTTAGGACAAAGAAAAAATAAAATTATGCATGTGATTTATTATGCAAGTCGTGTGTTGAATGATGCTCAGAAAAATTATGCCACAACTAAAAAAGAGTTACTTACTATTGTGTTTGCTTTTGACAAATTTAGATCCTACTTTGTTGGGTCTAAAGTCATTTTTTACACCGATCACTCTGCCTTGAGGTATTTGTTTGCTAAACAGGATGCTAAGCCACGATTGATTAGGTGGATATTGCTTCTCCAAGAATTTGATTTGGAGATAAGAGACAAGCAAGGAAAGCAAAATGTTATGGCAGATCATCTCTCTAGACTTGTCCAAACTAAGGGGGATAAGGACATTACTTCCATTTCGAAGGAATTTCATGATGAAAAATTGATGATGTTGTGCTTCATGGTATCTCATGACAAAAAGGAAGGATAGGAGGCACTAATGATGGTGACCTCAAGTTTGGACCAAATTTTGGAAGCGCAAGATAGGGGAGTTTTCTTTTCTTTTTCTTTATTTTGTTTTTATTTTTTTTCTATTTGTGTGCTGTTTTATTTTTGAGTGTTTGTAAGTTAAGGTCATTACCATTCTTTGAAAGGAAAAAAAAAAAAGAATAAGCATGCTTGTGTGGAACCCCATTCTTGGCAATTTCATTTTATTGTACACCCACCATGTTTGTTTTCCTTTGATATGAAGATGATACTTGTGGTTTAGTTTTTCATTTGAGTTTGTTCTTGACTGGATTTCATAACTTTGGTGCATTGTGTTGAACCTTGTTGATTAAAGTTCATGGCTATAAAATTTTGGTGAGAATTAATTGGATTGCTTAACTTTATCCTTGTGAGTCATTTGAGCCTATAATTGTAAATTCTTTCTTGTGAGTGCACCATTGAAATTCATGCTCTTGAGTTTGCTTGGTTCTTGTTTGAAGTTCATGATTCACATTCATGTTATAAAAATAATTTGGGTCATTTTTCATGTAGCTACTTTGACCAAATAACCAACCTTGAATTTTTCCCTTTGCTTAGCCCATTTGAGCTTTATATGTAAATCTTTGTTTATTTTTACCCATGAGCCTTAACTTGAAAAACAATGTTTCTACCCAAACCTTAGTGGATAGGAGAGCATTGAATTATTGTGAGTGGGTTTGACATAAGTGTGGGGGAGAATATTGTGCTTATATGTTGGTGAAAGGAAGGAATGGTTAGCAAAAAGGGAAAAAAAAAGACAAAAAAAATGAAAAAAAATGAAAAATGGTATGAAATACTTGAGAAAAATAAAGTGGTTCTTTGAAAGAAAAGAAGGTAAATGAAGTCAAAAAGAAGGAGGTGGGAAAAGGGTTGTATGCAAAGCATGGTTCTTTAAAAGTAATTGTTGCTCTCTTATTTCCTTTGGTGCAAACTTGTTTATCCTTTCTTATCCTTCCCATTTACCTTGGTCACATTACATCCTAAATAAAGTCCCTTTGATTTATGCATGTTGTGAATTGTGGATGAATGATTGAGATGAAAATCAAACTTGAAGTTGCATGGTTTTGATGTGTGAATTTGAGTGATTATCTTGCAATTATTACCCACATAAATTTGAGTGATTGAGTGGAATTACACTTCCTGTGAGTAGTTGGGTGTCCAACAGTTCTTCCTTAATTGAATTAACCATGTTTTTTAATTTTTCAAGTGTGGAAATATTCGAGTACCATTGTAATGATTTCTTCTTTGGAATATTCTTGGATGTGAACTTGTTATAAGGTGATTCTTTTGTTTTAGGATTTCTTACATGGTTGGGTGGTGCATTGCTTTGTTATTGTTAAGTTAGGGTGTCCCTTGAGTCGATGTTTGGTTGGTCTGTTGTCCTTAGTGTTTTGTGTGTTAGTTTGGGTTACTTTTGCTTAGGGACAAGCAAAGTCTTAGGTTTGGGGTGTAATAATCTTCTAGATTATGTGATTTTTGTGTGCTTATTAAATGGATTTTTGCCCCCAATTGTGTCGATTGATTGAGTTTTGTCCCTAAGTTTAGCTAATTTAGTTTTTAATAATAATTTGAACATTTTAGTTTAATTTCATGTTTTTAGAGTTAATCTAATAGTATTTTTGCTTATTTACATTTGTAGGAAATAACAAAGATGAGATGGAAAATTGAAAAGATTGATAGATTTGGCTTCTAACGAAAATTGCAAAAAGAATATAGAAAAGTGGCAGCAGCATGAGAATTGGGCAAATTGATATTGTGATATGGAGCAAGTGGGGCTCCAAGTCATTAAATTGATGATAATTGATATGAAGAATTGCAATTGCCATTAATTGATGTGGGCCATGATCACAAATTTAGGAGATTTAGTTTTCATCCAAATTAAATCAAATCATGAATTACAATTTGCAATAAGTGCAGCAACGTGATACAAGAATTACCATGGGTCCACGCAAATTGAAGATTTGGAGGCTTGCATCTACATATAGCGACATCGTCAGGAGGAAACCAAAACGAGGGGCAGACACGGTAGCCGCACACGAAAAAAAATATAGAGAGAACTATACAGTTTTGAGGGGGAGAAAAAGGAGCAATCAAGAGAGTTGAAGTTGACGAGTAGAGACTCATGATGACTACCTTGCCTTCATCTTCTTCCGGAGTTTGTTCTATTTCTATTATGTTTAGCTAATTTTCTTTTGTTAGAGGTAGATGGAACTGCCTAGATAACTTGTTTGGATTCTGGATAATTACTTGTTCTGATTTATTTAATTTCAAGAGTTTATTCACTGTTTGCATGTTTATCTATTGTATGAATTTGCAATTGGGAAATTCGAGTTCATAATCGCTGCTTGTGAATAAACGATTTGCGCGTGTTACTTAGGAATAAGAACACAACTAAATTAATTTTTTTAGTGGAAATCTTTCTTAATGCTTCTGCTATTTATCTAACACTCAAGGAATTGAATTAGTAACTTAGACAGAAAGGTTTATTCACCTAAGGAATTAGGGGATAAATTACAAAACTCAGTTTCTTGAAATTGGATGAACTGTTCAAGTTAATTTCCAGGATTGAATAGGTAGGACAGGCAGGGAAATCGATCCTCTAACAATTTCTTCTTTGATTATTAAAAACCAATTTTCTGTGTTTTATTTTCTCACTTGAAAAATACCAAAAATATTTTTTGTTCTTTGTTATGTTGTTGTTCTTACTTATTGGTGAAAGCCACTTTCAAACCATTCGGTTGCTCAAACGAAGTTGAGTTGGTACATTAGTAGTTAAGGTTCAATCCCTGATGACTATATTTTTATTACTACAAAGCGATTTGGTGCACTTGCCAATTTTGCTCAACAGTGTTTCACTTACACTGTTGTGAATAATACCATGCAATCTAGTATGAGTCTCACCAACTCCTACCAGGTCATAATTTAGTGCCTCAACCTTACCAGAAACTCGGATAAAACCTCAAATCATATCAGATAAACTCATCACATACAAAATCATATTATATTAGGCTAGGCACCTCTTAGTCTCATATCACACTCTCCCCAACAAACATATCTCCAATACAGCATAAATCATCGTCTAAAGGCCAACTAAGCATAAAAATACAGATATTGCATGTGAGACATACATAGCATGTTATACATATTAAAATAATAGTAAATAATCATGTTAGCATATAAAACCACATAAAGCATACTAAATCAACTAGCACACATCAAGCAGCTCAATAATAAAATCAGACATCCTCGACATTCATAAAATTAACCTAACGGCGATAAACCTACAATCCTCAAGTCATTAATGGTACTGCTAGGTAGTGGTCATCATGACTTTGGCATTGTCGATTTCTCAACCACTAATAGGGTTTAGGTTCCCCTACAACCATTATTGAACTTTACACTATTTTGCCAATTCCGACGATATGATACTTCTTTCTCTCACCTGAGGTATACGTAGATGTATCTGGGACCATGAACCGAACACTCCCACCTGCAAGTCAGTTCTGCCACACGTCCATAAGGGGTCCCTGATGCTCCAAAATTCGTCTTGAACACAGATACATAAAGCAGACATCGTCGGTAACCCTAATATGAAAGTGGAACGATAAACAGATAAATAAACAGAATGAAAACATCAATACCGACATCGTCAGCATGTCAGCATACTATGAGCATAGGCTTACCTTAGCCTAATCAAAGAACGAAAGGCAGGGTTATGAAGCTGACGTTGCTACGAACTTGTCGGGATAGTCGGTTTATAGTTTCGCTAGCCGGTTTGAGGGAACCGAGCTCCGGAAGTTTTCACTATGTCTCTGACCTCTCTCTCTATGGAGAAGAAGAAGAACTTGAAATGTTTTTGTCCCTTTCGAAATGTGATTAAAATCACTTAAATGTGTTGTCTGACTGCCCTAGCGTGCTGGAGGCTCAATGTGTTTTCATTATATATAGGCATTATATGCTTGTTTTTTTGGATTTTTTCTAAATGCTACTGCTCCGGGAAAAAAAACACTTTGAAACACAACTTTTAGGAGAATTAAAGTTCTCAACCTCTCCCAAAAATGTTTTCTAGAGAATCCCACGTGCCTAAAATTTTCAAAGGTATCGATTCAAACTGCTAACTTTAATTATCCATATATTTATGTAAAAAAAATTATTTACTTTGCATTGTCTCTCTAACCAGTTAAATAATATCCCATAACCATCTTTGTTTGGTCCAAATGATCAATGAGTTTTATACTTATATATTTATATGCATTGAGTATCAATGGTGGTCTTGAGTATGATTTGGTGGTACAATCATACATGGTCTCATTTTTAGAAAGTATCAATTTTTTATTAATGTCTGTGTTAAAATAAAAAGTTTATATATGTAGTACAAAATTTACTTGAGATCGACCCCAATTGTTTTTTAAAATTTAAACTCAAAACTTCATAAGTCTTATAAAGAAGATGGGAATAGACCGACCTGTTTAATTAATATTATATTTTAATTAAATATTATATATATATATATAATATAAAAAATATTATATTTCATCTTAAAATTTAGTTCACACAAAATACCTAAAATCTTATGGACGCCCAATTGAATACAGTAGTAACTATCTTTTTAAACAGAAAAAGGATGCTACCGACATGAACTTATGATTTATTAAATGTATTTTGTCATTATTCTCTGAGTAACTCATGAATTACATAATTACTAGAAGTACTTGTCAGCATATCAATCCATTGGATTTTTTGGTTCGATAAAAATAATATTAAAAAAATTTAGAAATCATAATTTTTTGTTAAATAAATTTTTAATTTAAGTTAATATACGTGTAGAAAAAAATTGAAGTTCTAAACCAACTTGCTGTTCGGCTCACCACGGATTGATTCGAGTCGGTTGGGTTATATTAATCCATCATTTTAGTGGACCAATAAAATATTAACATGTCACGCTAGGCCTTAACATTTATTAGGACATTCTACCTCAATTTTAGACATGACATCATACAAGAAACAAAGTGTGCCCCACAATAGACAATAAAATGAATAAAACATTACAAAAAATTTTATTACCATATATTTCATCCTATTCATAATATAAAAAATAAATAAATTTTTTTATCCAAAATATAAGAAATATACAACGATTTTTATATATATTAAATACTGATTTAGAATGTTACCCTTACTAATTATTAAAATTAATTATAGGCTATCAAATATTAATTAATATTAAAAAAATATTTTTAAAAATTTATATGAATATTAATTACAAATAATCCATTTCAATATATTTCTTTAATCTTTATAGTTTAGAGTTTTGATTTTTATACTGTGAATCGGAGTGAGTAATAAATAATACAATCACAATAATGGCATCTAAGCTTGTAAAGTACTGGTACAGGCGGACAGCTACAGCCTACAGCCTACATGACAATTTATTGGCTTTAATTTTTGAAGCGGAAAATTTGGCTGTGCAAAAGGAACTGGGTTGGCCTGATGAGCGTGCTAGAAACTACTATATTCAAAATGCTTCACGCAAAGCAACGAAGTCTTGCTTTAACAACTTTTTTTTTTTTTAGTTTCTCATGATATCCACACACGTAATTATGGAGATTAATCCCTCAAATCAGGATCATAAAGATGAAAAAAATTTTCTCAAGAATTTTAACACAGCAGCATTCTCTTGACCAATATTTGCTTTAACAGTTTGCTACAGCTTAATATATACCATTACAACAAGCCGCAGGTTCGAGAGTTGGTATTTAATCAAAACCAAATGAAAAACCAACACGCAAAGTTGCTATTTTGAAACGGCATTGTCTATGTTGTAGTAGGGACTTTTGCTTCAGTAGCTGAGATTTCTACTAACTTTTTAACATGTTAATAAAATTTAAAGAGGAAATAATTATTGAAAGTCATTATTATTCAGTTAAAAAGTAAACTATGTGATCACTCACATTTTGTTTGCTAACTACAATGATGGATCTAAAATGTTTTCCATACGTTACTCTCACTAATATACAAAATTGTAAAGGTAGATTATTCTTTACTTTTGAGGGGGAATAAAAGTAGTATATAGGAAATCCGGTGGCATCATCAGTAGTAAACCACAAACTATGATACGAACCGTTACTTATAAAAAACAAGTAGAAACTAGAAAGTACTCAAGTATGGAAGACACGTACGGTTTCATAGTGTGATGTGGCAAAGCAAGCTTCTCGAGCGATGCAGGAGCAGAAGCGTTAAACATGCGAACGTAAATGATGATAATTGAACACAGCATTCTATTTAGACCCAAATGAATTAGCCATAATGTTATTTATTTATTAACGAATTAGCCATAATGTTATTGGTTTGCAAAGAGATAATTAAAAAATGATATTGATGTTGTCTGGCCACGTAACATGGAAGTTGGGTTGGGACGAACTTATCGTCTTCAATTCATAAACCTCGTTTTCCTTGGAAAGAAAATAACTGCAGGACTCCTAATTTTATGTTGTAAAAAGATCCTATACTTCTTTGTTTGTGACATGACGGGCTTTTATGTTATTTATTAATGGATTGATCCTAAATTTAGAACCCGTTTAGATGAGTTTTTTACGGGGAAAAAAACAATTGGTTTTAAAATAAAAGTTCTTTTGAAAAAAAAAATATAGATGTTTGGATGAGCTTTTGAGAAAAGGAAAAACAGTCAAAAAAACATATTTTAGTGTTTTTTTAAGAAGTTACAATTCCTACCTTCTAAAAAAATGAGAAGTAATACACAAGAGAGAGGTGAAGATCATTAATGTTTTATTGAACAATAATGTTCCTATAATAAATCTCTCAAAAGCCCCTTTTTATAAAGTTCATCTAAACGCAAAATAGTTTTTGCTTTTAATAATAGCTTCTGCTTATACTTTTATATCATAGAAGCATTAAAAAAAACTCATCCAAACGAGCCCTTATTCTTGTTATTATGAACTCATAATATAATATATATTTTTATAGACTTCACCATGTTGTGACTGTAGTATTACCTATCAAATAGTTAGTATGAGCTCATATAACTTATTTTAATTTTCAACAAAGTTAAACATTTCGTTTATATTGTTAATAAATAAAAAATAAAGAATAATTTATTTTAATCTTTCATTTTATTGTTTATATTGCTAAGAAATGATTTTTTTTAAATATGGGTCCATGGGCCAACTCGTTTAGCCCGTAGCCCATAGAGGGTTGAACTATGCTAGAAAGTTATTGGCCCACAATTAGTTTGGCTTGACCCAACCCGACCTGTAAATATGCTGGTCCATTTGGGCCTGCCTCGAATTGACAACTCTATTTAAAATCATATCATTACTTTACCATTTTGTTTATATTCAAATTTTGTAATTGTGTTTTGATTCCTGATATGGTTTTTTCCATCACTTTTGTTATTTGGATATAAAATTTGATTCCATCACTTTTGATTCCATTACTTTTCCATTTTCACGGTGAACGAGATAGTGGTTAAAGAGAGAGTGTTTAAATTTTAAAATTGGTAAATAGATAGTGTTTCCTTATGTTAGCGCTATTAAACAAAACCTTTAATAGCATTTGTTTAAGGAAACATTGTTAAATTAAATTTCTATAATAGCGCATGCACACACAAACACTACTATATATTTACGCCATATATATTAAAAGAAATAAATAGAAAAAATTTATCCTTTAATAGCACGATGTTATATAAGCCCTATAGAAACTCTATTTCTTTTTTTAATATATTGTTTTGATTTAATTTCTAATGAAAGCCTGAACATTTTTTCCCAAAATCTAATCAAATTAAGCAAGCAATGTAAAAGGTGGGGGAGGGGGTGGATTTAATTTGCAGGTTTATAAGCATGAAATTAACAAGTTAAAAGAGAATTCAAAGAACGTATTTCTATTTTATTTATTATGTTTCAAATTCATACATACATAGATTGAGAGACAATAAAAAATTGAATACATTAATTGTTACAGATACAAAAAAAAAATTTGAATACATTGTTATTTAGCCTCTCAGTAGGATCCCTTTGCAGGTATACTTAAACAAACTATTATATTTAGCGGAAAATGTGAAATACTTCAAAAGACACACTGGCCATACTATCTATACTCTATCACCATGAGTCACAGCTCGACCTCCAGCTTCCGGTTCATAGGGAGTTCCATCCCACTCTTCCTCATTCAGTTCATCCATAGGGTAATCTCGTACGATTTCATAATAAAATAAAAAATACAACATACAGAAGAATACAGGGGATAAGAAACAGTTCTAGCTACCATCAAAAAGTGGAAAAGAGTCATAGTATATAACATAATAAAAGTCACAGACAATCAACACATATAACTAACAAATCATCCTCGAAATTAAGATATCATCATCTACCCTCAACCTCACGTAACTAAACCTTTATGATGACGTGGCCACTAATTCCCCATATCTGTTAGGGATGTTAGTCCGTCGTCCAAGTGACGCATACCTAAAACCGGTGCACACCCTTATTCATGGTGAGAATTCTCATGCAAAGCAATGACACTATAGCTGCACGACACAGTCGGTGCACACCCTGGATCAAGGGTGCTCATGCATAGCAATTAATGACACTATAGCTGCACGGTACAGTCGGTGCACAACCTCATCCATGGTAAGAATGCTCATGTAATACAATGACACTATAGCTGCACGGTATAGTCGGTGCACACCCTGGTTCTCTCCCTCAAGGGTGCTCAAGCAAAGCATTGACACTATAGCTACACGAATTAAATCTAACATTGGACGGTCCCACATGGACTTTGGACCACGTATGTGTCAAACATACAGTTATAAACACAATACAACTTATAAACCTCACTGAATTACATCAATAACAACCTAGTGCCTCAAGCTTCCATCCCAGCCTTGACTCACACTCTATGACACATTTCATCTTTAAAATAATCAATTTAAGCTAGCCACTTCTAATTCACCGATACTTTCTCACCCAAACCAAATCTCCCAATCAACATATATCCTCGCTTAAATCAACTAAGCATAGTACTAAAAACCAGGCATATCATGCATAACACAATATCAGAAAATATTCAAACACCAAAAATAATACGTCACATGCAGTGGAATACATCAACCAGTTAGTCACAATAAATTCAATAACATAAAGTCAGACATCATCAAATACTTAAAATCAACCTAGTGTTGATAAACCTACAATCCCCGAATCACCATTGGTTTTACAGAAAAAGTTTCCAATGCGATTTTGGTCTTGTCGATTACTTGACTACTAGTAGGGTTTAGGTCGCCCTACACAATTATTATATAATATACTACTTATCGATTCCGACAACAGAGTGATCCTTTCCCCCACCTAAATTATCACCAGAATCCCGAATCCGACGTTCCTCGTTATCACACCACAGCTTAACAATTTCACCTTAAACCAAACAACATAATCAACAAATTAATCAACAAACCCACCCTTACCTAAATAGTTAGGTGCGACCTCCTAATTAAAAATAGGGTTATGGTTCTTTTCTCATTCCAATCTTTTGGAGTCTAGTTCCTATAGTATTAAGTAGCATAGATTAATTGTTACCATTAAAAATATGAAATAAAATCCTCTAACCACTTTGGTTAGGGTTTCGACCTCATGAGTGAAAATAGGCTAGGAAATTCTTTTGAGTTCAAACTCTTGGATTTAAGATCATAAGGCATATTAGAAGCAAGCACAAGCAACATTAATTACAAATTGAACAAAAACATCATACCCACATTCAAAGAGGGTTTCGGCCCTAACTAGGAAAATAGGATTAGGAAATTATTTTGATTTCAAGCTTCTAGATATAACAACTATAGGTTTTAAGAAGTTAAGATCAAGTGTCATACTTTAAAGATTGAACAAAATCTCATTTGCCCAAAAACACCTAGATTCGGCCTCACTAAGAAAAATAGGAAGGAAAATGATTTTGATCACAAAATCTTAGATGATGATAGTAGGAGTCATTTAGAGATCATAGCAATTGGTTTCACATTAAAAGGAGTTTTCTACAATTTTCTAGAATTATTTGAAGTTCTAGATCTAGGAATGTAAAACCATGAATTAGTTGATGATCATGGAGATTTATGGATGATTAATGAAGCTAAAATGATTAGGAAGAGATTCCTCACCTTGGAATTAAGAGAAATGATCAAGCTTGGAGGTTTCCTTCAAGAACAACAATGGGGTTTTTGTGGTTTTTTGTGAAGAAAAGTCTTAGAATGAAAATGAAGAAGAAGAAGTGAGTGAAAGGGGAGGGTCTGCGGTTTGGGGAGTATTTATAGGGTAGATCTTAGGCTTTGTTAGTTCTTAGGATTTAATTAATGGGTTTTGTGAATATTAAATAATATAATAGCTAACTATGGTTAATAATTAACTTAATTAGGGTTACTTTGCTAAATATGGTTAAAATCATGTGGCCAAGAATTGATGAAGGGTGTGGCTGATTTTGGTCCACAAGAATTAACCTTGGTTCCTTAACCATGGTTAAAATTTAACTCCACGTCGGTTAGGTTAAGCTTAGGGGTATTTTGGTCATTTCACTTGAAAATTCCCGATTACCAAAATTTAAGGCCGGACTCCTTGTCCTCTATGATACATTAATCTCTCCTAATATCTCAGCTCCATAATCGACTCTTTCGTTTACCCGACTTATCCCCCGACATAGGTTTTACGCATTTTCTTAACGATTACGCCCGAATAAAATAATATTAATTTCATCTCCTAACAAATTTTTTCAAAAGTTGGAAGATTGTCCGAAACAAAATATAAAACCTAATGGTTTCATTCACGAGTCGAAATTAGGGTTTCTGCTCAGTAAAATCTTACTATCAGTGAAAACGCAGACCAGGCTCCGTCTCAATTTTCAACCCAAAATTTCACCGTAACTCTCTACCATAATATAGATTATTAATATGATTTTATTTTATTTAAAATCATTTTATTGCTCTTATATTAAAATATAAATAATTATATTTTAACCAGTTAAACAGCGTAATTAAAAATCAGGCTGTTACACCTACTGTTCCTTTAGACTCCACTAATACCACATGCGGTGAGAGTCTCATCCAACAATCTGGTGTTCTCACCTAGAAGTTATCAACTAAAAGCATTGGGAGAACACCAAGCGTTGGGCCCTATATATATCTTTTTTTTGTATGTCATGACATCAGTGCTATCCACTACCACCACAAGCTTTCGTTTCTCATCCAGCAATCTGGTGTTATCAGCTTGAAGCAAGGAAGAATGCACTAAATTATATGGCACTAAATTTCTTATGCTTTGAAGCATGATATAAATATCAACAAAAAAAATACATTGTTACAAAGATTGGGCACTGATTTGCTCAAGGTTCTCACAACTGGAAATATTGCCAGAAGTTATCAGCTTGAAGCAGGGAAGTTGGCACTACTTTTTTTTTAGATTCCAGCAGCCACATGTGGTGAGAGTCTAATCTGGTGTTCTCACAACTGGAAGCAAGACCATAATCTCATCCAACAATCTGGTGTTCTGAGCCAGAAGCTGTCAATAGGAAGCAAGGAAGAGTGCACTGCAATCGGTCCCTATGTCTATCTTTTTGTCGTAAGTCATGACATCAGTGCTATTCACTACCACCACAAGACTTCGTTTCTCATCCAACAATCTGGTGTTATCAGCTAACACCACATGTCCAACAAATTTTTCTCAGGAAGAAGTTACCAGCTTGAAGCTGGGAAGTGCAGCCATCGGTCCCTATATCTATCTTTTTGTCATATTTCATGACATTTAGGACATAAAATTTAGGTCAGAGAGCTCCAGAAATGAAGAATATAGAGAAGGAGAGGAGTTTATATAATTTGTAGTGTGAAGGATAAGAAGACGGGGGAAAGTTATTTATAGGAGAGTTTGGTTCAATAGATATTAAGGCAAAATTTATTATGGACAATTTTCAATGCATTGAAGGTTGAATATCTGGTTATCTGTGCGGGATATTATTGCACAGAGTTGAGTTGGTCATCTGTATCGTTTTTTATTTTAATATCGGGTGAAAGATAACGTTTCCATAGTTACACATTTTATAGTGCTTATCCTAATAAGCGCAGTAAAAAGTGGTGTACTTTTAAATAAAAAAGAATTGAGGTAATTATTTTAATAGTGTTTCCATGGGGAAGCCCTATTAAAAACCTTCACTCATTTTTTTTATGCCCTAAATTTCTTTTCATTGAAATAAAAACAAGTAGCGATATTATATTTTTGAGAATTTACAGCTTCAATTTCTTTCATCATTGACAACAAGAATTACAATGTGCGACACAATATGGTAAATTGATCACATGGAAAACCATAAATTCGAAGAGAAATTACATATTACATTTTAAAACAAAGTTGAATCTTCCAATACAAAATTACATAATCCCATTCGGGATTGACAGCAAGAGCTTGATGAATTTCTTTCATTATTGACAGCAAGAGCTTGCTGAATTTTCCAAGACTTGTTGAAAGCAAAGGAGTTGTGGAATCTTATAATAGAAAATCTTCCTACCCTTCAAGCTTTAACTTGGATTCTCTGGTGAGGATGGAGCACAAATCCACATTCTGGGTTTTATTGCGACTCACATCCTCTCTTCTAGGTTTTATTACGATCGACTCACATTCTGAATTCTATTAAGTCCGATTTCTTCCATCTTTCCCACACGAGAAATGGAACTCCCTCAATGAAGAACATGATGGATTGAGAACGAGAGTTGAAAAAATTTGGAGTGTGAAGGATAACAAAAACAGAGGACAATTATTTATGGGAGAGATATTGTTGAAATAAAAATCAGCATAATTAATGATGATTTGTGAAAATCGTATGGTCAATATCCCATTTTTTGTGCGGAAATATTGTTTCAACTAAACATAAGAGAGAGTTGATGAGGGATATGACGTTTCATTTTGAATCGGGGGATAGCTAGTGTTTCCACTTGCAAGTGCTATTATAGTTATTACTAAATACAATGTTTACTTGATAGAACATTATTAAATTTATAACTTAAAATAGTACGTCTTCGACAAAGCATTGTAAGAGATGGACCATGTTTTTTTATGGAAAAAAAAAGTATCGGGAAAAGATTGTGTTTATCTTAGGAAACGATATAAAATGTTTATATGTTAATAACGAACCGTCAGTTCAATGCTATGAAGTACTCCTGTGCACTTTTTTAAACCACCATTTGTCAAAACTACTATTAAGTATACGTTATTAAATCCCGAATATCTCATAGTGGGTTCTTAGGAATTTGCTTCTCTGATAAATTTTAAGGTTGGATTTTGGAAGGCACACAAACTAAATTTTTTATTTTTTATTTTTAAAATCCGTGGGGATTATATTATTATTTTAAGGTACCATCGATGCTCCTTACGAAACTTTACAATGTTCTCACGTTAAGAAATTCATAATTTTGCCGTCACTCCAAAATTATTAGAATCTTAATCCTAAACAATAATGTTAACGAAAACTGGTCCAATGCTATCGTGATATTTTGGTTTCACCATTACTAACATGTGCTATCACCACCTGATTATTTTTCATATCATTGTCTCTCACTCTCTCCCATTCTCATGTCGTCGAGTGGGTCAACCAGCATCGCCTCTCAGCATGCCTCGCTCCGCCACCGCCGCCGCACCTCCTCCCTCTCTCTATCTTCCTAGTATTCTTTTAATGGTTAGTAATTAACCAATCAGTCCTATAATGAGTAGGTGCAGTGTAGATCTGGAGGAATGTGCATAGGCGCATGGTCTGGGGATTCTGAATAGTTTGCGATGGAAGACAAGGTTGTGGAGGGCGGTTGTGGAGATGGCACATCTGATAATCATCTTCCCCACCGCACGAGCCGTGTCGATGCCATCATGGATCTGGAGTGCGTCCCTGCAGAGATCTGTTTGCGCTGCAAATCATCTCCATCATTCCCAGTATCACAACACAATTCCATTCACAGAGAAGCCATTAAAGGAACGACGACATCACATTAAAGGAGCTTAGCAACCTAGGAAAAACCCAAAGACAGAGAAAGAAACACATATAACAGAGAGACATCGACTTCACGAGGGTGTCGACGTCGCCATTGTCGAAGATGACAGACCAGACGATGGAGACAGGGTGCGGAGATCTCTTGGATGACGACATATGACAGACCCGAAGAGAACCAAATTCCAAAAAGACTTGGGATTAAATTCAAATTAACAAAAAATAGTGTTCTAAATGAATGTAATTGTTAATAACTGATCATTATAAGGAAAAATAAGGATGTTAGAATTTGCAGAACATGTGAGAAATCAAACACAAAATTGTTAGATTTTACAGTCTTGGTGGCACCAGAGGTTGGAGACGATGTATCAAGAGTAAGGGAGAAGGAAGAACAAAATGGGAAAAAAAGAAGAAGAAGATGTGGGTGACATAATAATATCACGGGGAACTTTTGAATCAACGGTTCTCACCGTGAGAGACGTGGCAAGGTCTCTCACGGCTTTTTGACCAAACTGGGTTCCTTTTAGAAACTATTTACCAGTTTAGGGTTGTTCTGAAACTATTTATTAATGGGGGGTCGTTTTGAATATTTTATTATTTTTGGGTCTGACGGGTCAAAGGCGCCATTGCAGTTGGCGTCTTTGACTTTTATTAAAAAAAAAAAAATGAAAAGGGGAGGCGCATTTGGCAGTGGCGCCTCCCCCTGCTAGCTACAGTAGCGCTACTGCAATGGCATAAGTCGAGGATCAGGATCAGGATTTGTTATATTCTCAACTCCTGATGAGGCATCCAAAGCTGTAAGTAGGTGGTATTTTCATGTTAAAAATAGTCGGTGGTTTTTTACTTTAAAAATGATTTCTTTTCCCTTTATTGTGTGGTAGCTCTTGGAGATGAATGGCAAAATGGTTGTAAGCAAACCTCTCAGATGTGACTCGCAATGCTCTCACCAAATAAATTTTTTTACTACTATAATAATTGATGAATATTTATTGGTGTAAATTGTTATTCGCTTATTATTTTTTTTTGCCTCCCTGTAGTCTTTGAGGTGGCGGCCTCACAAATATTTGGGATTTTTTTATTTCAATTATTATATTATTTTGTCTGTTTTATTGGTTATTTTATTATTTTCTATTATTTTATTTATTTTGTTTGTTGGTTGCTTGATCAGGAAGGGATTCATTTATTAGGATTAGAGGATTAGATATGGTCAACTCATTATCTGGTGAATGGTTTTTTTGAGAAATAATTTTTTTGGTTAAGTATGTGCAAATATCTGGTGAACCGGGTATAAATATCTGGTGAATTCAGTTCATTATCTGGTGAATGGGTTTTTTTGAGAAATAATTTTTTTTGGTTAAGTATGTGTAAATATCTGGTGAATCGGGTACAAATATCTGGTGAATTCAGTTCATTATTCGGTGAATGAGTTTTTTTATAAATAATTTTTTTATCTTTTTAAAAAATGTCAAAATTAAAAAAAAAAAAAGGGAAAGGGGCTGCCAGCTACAGTAGCGCTACAGTAGCTAACAGGGGATGCGCCACTGCCAAATGCGCCTCCCCTTTTCATTTTTTTTTTTAATAAAAGTCAAAGACGCCAACTGCAGTGGCGCCTTCAAAGGCGCCATCTGCAGTGGCGCCTTTGACCCGTCAGATCCAAAAATAATAAAATATTCAAAACGACCCCCCATTGGTAAATAGTTTCAGAACAACCCTAAACTGGTAAATAGTTTCTGAAAGGAACCCAGTTTGGTCAAAAACCCGTCTCTCACGGCAGCATTTGCCCAAAAACTGAACTTAATTTTGATATATAATTAGTATAAATTTTTATATTATCAACTAATTATAAATGATGGTGTAAGCCATTTTTAAGATATTTTGATGCTAATACTACATACAAATTCAATCCGTAAAAAAATGGATGCATCAATCATCTTTTATTAATTTTTGGTTATTAATTTTCATTTACTTTTAGAACCACAGCTCAAATTGTTTCATTCCTAATCATGATAATTAGAAAACAAGACCCTAGAATGCTTATCAATTCTGCAGCACTTAATGAAACCCAAATTTTAGAATTTGCTGTGTTAAAATTTGATATTTTTTTCTTTTTGTATTTTCTTATTAAGAAGATTTGTTTCCACGTCGGTTATTTTTGGCTTTCCACATCGGTTTTGAAACTGATGTGGAAACGACCGATGTGGTTTATTGCCACTTTACACATCGGTTTTAAAACCGATGTTTAAAGTATATTTTAAACATCGGTTTTATACTAACCGATGTGTAAAATTAATTTAGCAATTGATAAGCAGTTTTAAATTTAACTTTCTACATCGGTTTTGCTTAAAACCGATGTGTAAAATTGACTTTCTACATCGGTTTTCTAAAGAACCGATGTGTAAAGTTAATTTACACATCGGTTTTAAGCAAAACCGATGTATAAAAAAGAATATACACATCGGTTATTGAGAACCGATGTGTAAAATCTCATTTTTTTTAATCTATTATTTACATTTCAATCATTCCTGCTTCACTAATGCAGATCAATAAACAAACCAAGAAGCACTCGATCAAACAAGAAACAACAACAGAACACCAAACCAGTTTTGACACAATCATTCAAAAGCAAAATATACTTCATTCAATTTTCTTAGCACAGCCAATTAGCTCTTACACATATGGTTAAAAATACTGACATTTCATCAAATGACTAGTGAGCACGAACCAAAACAGAGGGCATCGTGCCTAATTAATTTCGAATGAATGAAAACAACACTTTATCAAAGCTACATCAAAACACGAGAGAAGAAGAATTGAACCAGACACTGAGCACTAATACATATCATCAGTCAAAGGTACGTACACTATAGCTAGTATATGATAAGTTTTTAAACTAACTACATATATACAAACTATGGGTGGTACACTTCAAGAAAGAAAGTTGCCCAACGCCTCTTTATGATGTTGATGTCGAATCGGACAATGGAGATGGATTGTTGAATATCTCGCAAGTTTAATTGGACAAAAGATTATATCTTTTAAGTAATAAACTAACATAAAACATATAACGAATCTATACTATTACTTCTAATTGTGTCAATTAACATTTACCTCACTCCATCTTTCGTGATCCCGGAGGAGATAATTTCCAACATCCATCGCATCACATAGTAGCCACATTCCCATGACCCACGTTGTATACGTGACTACGTACAAATGAAACCCAATTAGAATATGAGGAATTAAATAAAATAGAAATCAATTATTGTACCCACTGCATTTGATGCATTTGAACTAATAAATATCTTACGCTGGGAATAATCCATCTGATAGCCCGAGTACGCCTTTCACCACGCTGCATGTGGGATGCATTAATAGACCTATCATGACAAAAACATTAATTAAAGTATATATAATAGATTTCAGATAATTAAAACAACTGCATTACTGATTATAAAGTATTTTAACGCTTACGTTTCGATGATCGTCTTGATTGATTCGCCGCTTATGTCCCAATGAGCGTAAGAAGACCACGACGCTCATTCTTGGGTACAAGAGCAACAGTTGCCAATGCTTGCTGTATTTATGAACAATTAGTGACTGTAAGTCATATATAGTTATACTTAAATTAATAACCGGTACTTACTTATTGAGATAAGGCGCAAGATAGAATTGATGATCGTCTCGGGCAAGTATATCACGTATGGTAGTGACCGGGTCTTCCGATGCTACGAGAACATCACCCTGAATGAACATGGGGTCAATGAACCCATAAAGGGCGAGGTTACCCTGATCGACTAACATACGATGCAGATACCTAATATATTGGAAAAACATGTTAATTATCATTGTATTTAAAAATTAATTACGTACTTAACGTATAAATAAAATGTACTTGCGTGCACCAAAACGATATGTGTGCAGAACTGGCCATTTCTTTATTGAGTGCCATCTCCGTAAGTTCTTTCTTTGGTATATACAGTTCACCAGGGCTGGCATCATGTTCCAACGTTACCAATGCTGCATCATCCTCCATGGTGACAACCTGTATAGCAAGATCTTTGAAAACATCACCATGGCCAGGTGCCCCTTTGTCGATCCCCTAAACAACATAGATATATATTAGTAATCACGGATAATTAAGTTATTTAATTCGTTATGAACTAAATGGTCAAATGAATACCTTGACAGAGCAGACATCTCTCGGTCTTCCTAGATCCGACCTTTTAGGCACAATATCATTTCCAACATCCTATAACAAATACAAATAAAGCATTATCTTTAAACAATAATAAATATATTTCAACTATGAATATAGAAAAACACAACTAACCGAATACCTCAGATGCAACAAGAAAGATGACCAGTCTTCTTGGCCAGAGGATGAATTTACCGGGGCCCGACCCACTGCTTGAACCTCCTCGGTGGGCACGAGGACTCGAGCATCATCATCTCGAATAATCTCAACAGACACCCTCGATGATCATCCTGTAATAACCGATGGTGTATGGTATTACCTAACTTATTATATGCCCTACCCAATGCCACTAAGCGGCGATGATGATGATGATCATCAACATACAACTCACACCTATCGGGGTCGCCATCATCATCATCATCATCATCATCATCAAGAAGAAGAAAGATCATCATCATTTTCGGGATGATGAGGAGGATCACATGAGCCCTTAGTGCTCACATGGACAGAGGGTTGGACAGAGGGTTGGACACCGCTGTCATCTGCTGGGACAAAGAAGTAAATATTGCCATCTGCCTGGGCAAACCGCTCGCTCATCTCCCCGTCAAGCTCACCTGCAATCTCCTGTTTTAGTTGTGCTCTATCTGCAACCGAATCCCCGTGGCATTGGTGTGAAGATGAACCATGGTATTGGCGAACGCCGACTCCCCATCCAACACCAATGACACGGCCGGGTGGTCCGGTTTACCGATGGCAAAGTAGATAAGATATCATTGCGTCCTCTAGGAACAAAGGTTCCTTGGGTTAGCTGATCATCCAAGGCATCCTATCACATAAAAATATCAGGTCACATTACAATTCGGTAACAATCTTAAAATGACAATTACAACAAACTATACTTACAATCCTCTCGGCTACTTGGCGGGCCTCCTCGGATGTATATTGTCCCTGTTTTTCTTTGTCGGCCCCTCTTCCATGAACGATGGCGTGGGGGTGGAGGTGGATCAACAACCTCTCGGAAGATTTTCAAGCATTAGGATCCGCCTGAGATGTCGCCCGCCGACGTGCTTTCTTTTCCTCTTCAACCATTTTCTTAACAAGCTTTTTATATCCCCCACGAGACATGACATGGGGGTAGACATTCTTGCTTTGGTTTTCCCTGCCCCTTTTTCCTCTTCTCCTGTTATAAATAAAAGACAATTAAATTACATAAGTAAATGAAATTAATGCAATTACATAAATTTAGAGACAAATCAAATAAGTTAACCTGAAAGTCGGGATCACGTCGGCTCGAACAAAGCGATCCCACGCCGCCTTGTCAAGAAACGGATACACCTCAAGTGGGTTCTTTTTACTTTTTGGACCGAATATATAGTATCCGCCGTGGTCGGCCTTAAAACCCCTCCAACGCTCTCCAAAGATACTTCAAAGAAACGCTTCTTCATAGCGTATGTATCCCGGTATGTCAAATGTCAACTACATTAAGACCAAAATAATCAACGAATTACTGTATGATATTATTAAGATAAAAATAAAGTAGATACAGACAAACACAGACGTAGAAGTATAGATACCGGAATACTCTCCCATATCTGCTCCTTCACGTCCGCCGGACATCTCTCCACCTATCAATGAGTATACTAGGCCTGTTCCTAGCAAGGGTCGCCACAAAACTGGTAAACTGATCTTCCATTGGCCCAATAGGTTTGAGGTTATCATCAAAATCTACTCTTATCCTCTGATTTGACCCACGGTTGGCAATCAAATGCCTCATCCGTGTGGCACGTCTACCCTTTCTACCGGTAGACGGGGTCTCTGACCCGCTGCATGAAGGAGGTGTATCCTCATGATCAGCCATGTATACCTGTTTAAACACAACAAAAAAAAACTTGTTAGTATGTCAGGATAAATATCAAACATAACTTATAAATATCGATCAACGTACATAAACATAACTTATAAATATCAACGTAAACACATAATATGCCAAACTTGATGGTAATATCAAACTAAACTTACTTTGTGGTCAATTAGTAAAGTTCTCCCATAACCCTTCTTGGTGATCATTACGAGTAGCATGTACATCATCCACTTCATTTTCCTCATTGAAATTAGGCACTCGTGTTGAGAAAGAAGGAGTATCGAAATATCAAGAGTTGAATCGTGATTTCCCTCACTACCGTTATACATGTTTTTTCCCCTGGAGAACCACCGACCACCTTTTGTTAGAAGGATCACGGATATAAAACACTTGTTTTGCTTGGGATGCCATGATGAAAGGTTCCTCTTTATTACCTACCTTACTAAGGTCCACCAATTTGAATCCTAACTCATCGGTTTGCACACCATTGTTACTGTCGACCCACTGACATTTAAAAACAGGTACTCTAAACTTCGTGTAATCAACCTCCCATATCTCTTCAATGATTCCAAAGTATGAAACCGATGCCATAACAGGTTTTTATCTTTCGAACTAGAGAAATGCATGGACTCAATGACGACCATAACCCCCACTGCTTTTGCATAGTACTTTTGTCATCCTGGGACTTTGTATAGAAGGAAAACTTATTGATATCGTATCCACTCCAAAGCATATGACATCAAAGTTAGGCCCCTGTGCTAGTCATTTTAATGTAGCAGAAGCAGTACCATCCTTTGCATTTTTTTCTTTAAACCAGTTCAAGAAAGTCTTGTTATGCTTGTTCAAACACCATTTTTCATTCATTCTAGGGTAAGTTTCATTGATGATGCTTTTATGCTCACATAAGTATGGTTCAACCTCATCGGTGTTATTCAATATATACAAATGTGCTTGAAGCACTTCCTCCCGATCCATGCTCTTAACGGTGATACCTCGTGTACCCTTACCATCATATCTTCCTTCGTGACGAGACTTCGAAGCCCCACAGTTCCGCTTCCGACATGTAGTCCGTACAAAACTCAATAGCTTCTTTCGCAACATACCTTTCAACAATAGATGCTTGGGGACGGTGTGGATTTTTCATATATCCTTTCGAGGATCTTCATGTATCGCTCAACCGGGTACATCCACCTTAAATAAACGGACCGCACAATCTAATCTCCCTCACTAGATGAACAATCAAATGAACCATGATGACAAAAAATGAAGGTGGAAAATAAATCTCCAAGTGGCACAATACAATGGCTGCCTCATTTTCCATCTCATCCAAATTTTTAGTGTCAATGACCTTGCTAAATATAGCATTGAAGAATAAGCCTAACATAGTAATGGCATGTCTGACTTTTTTAGGCAATATGTCACGAATGGCCCACGTGTAGTAGTTGTTGCATCAAGACATGACAATCATGAGACTTTAAGCCAACTAATTTGAGATCTTTCATTGAGACAAGTCTTCCGATATTTGAAGAGTAACCCCGTGGCACTTTGACTCCCGTAGACATTCCACGTAAACTTCTTTTCTCTTTTTTTGATAAAGTATGACATGTGGGGGCAAATAAGTCTTCTTATCCCCCACTTTAAGTGGAGCTAACTGCTCTCGTATACCCATCGCAACTAGATCCGCACGAGCATTCACACCATCCTTTGTCTTGCCTTGAATGTTGAGAAGCGCCCGATTAAACTGTCACACATTTTTTCTCTACATGCATCACATCAATACAATGTCTTACATCAAGCTTGCACCAAGTATGGAAGATCAAAGAAGATCGACCTCTTCTTCCATATTTTCTTCTCTCGTAGCCTTCTTCCGGGTCTTCCCATAGATAACATTAGTGTTGTTCACCCTTTCATAAACTTGCTCTCCAAGTCAAGGCCACCGGAGCAATTTCATTCTCCGGAAGTCCAGTGAAAGCTTTCCTCAATCTACGATAAGGATGATTACGTCGGAGAAATCTCCGATTCCCAAGGTAGACCGTCTTCCTTCCATGTTGCAGTTGATGGTAACATGTGCCTTCTTCACATATTGGACATGCTTTATGCCCCTTAACACTATACCCACACAGGTTCCCGTATGCTTTGGAAAGTCATTGATGGTGCAAAATAACATGGCACGCAATCTGAATGTCTCACGGCAATACCCGCCGATCACATCAACGCCTTCATCCCACATCATTCTCAAGTCTTCAATCAAGGGACTCGGATAAACATCAATATCATTTCCTGGCTGTTTAGGACCAAATCATCATACTTAACATAATGTATTTGCGCTTCATGCACAACCAAGGAGATAGGTTGTAAATTACAAGGAGAACAGGCAATGAACTATGAATACTACTTAAGTTTCCATATGGATTCATTCCATCGGTAGCAAGTCCAAGCCCGAGGTTTCGGGCTCATTGCCGAAATCCGAAACAAACTATCAATTCTCTTCCATTGCAAAGAATCGGCCGGATGGCGAAGCTCGTCCATCACACTTCCTCTCATCTGCATGCCATCTAATGTTCTTTGCGTCATTTACATTAGCAAACAATCGCTTGAACCGCGGAATCACGGGAAGATACCATAACACCTTCGCAGGAGGACCTTTGGTGACCACATCACAACTAGAATCACCATCCTACACTTTGTAGCGTGATACCCCACACACCGGGGCACTCGTGCATCTCTACAAACTCTTTCCTGTACAATATGCAATCATTGGGGCAAGCGTGTATTTTATTATACTCCATACCCATCGGACACAATATCTTCTTCGACTCATAGTTTCGAGATGGCAATGTGTTGCCTTCTTGAAGCATTTCTTTCAACAACTCAAGCAATTCGGTAAAGCTTTTATCGCTCCACCCATTTCTCGCCTTCACATTGAACAATCTTAACACCGCTGACAACCGTGTGAAATTAGTGCACCCGGATACAAAGCCACTTGCGCATCACTGCACAAAGTATCATACACATGTGCGCGCCGAAAAGACTCTTGCCCAACATCACGGATCATGTCCTCTAGTCCATCGTCCATTTCCACGTCATCAACTTCCTCTCTATCCGACACCCTCGGCCTGTCTAACGATTCACCATGGCATATCCATGTTGTATAACTCTTGCAAATCCCCTCACAAATAAGATGATCACGTATCTCCTCAGCTTCTAGTCGTCTCTCATTCAAACAGTTAACACAAGGACAATAAAACCTTCCGTTACCACTATCAGGAGCATTTGTTTTTGCAAACTGTAGAAAATCTTCAACTCCATTCTCATACTCATCACTTGTCCGTCTAGCATTCATCCAACCGCGATCCATGACTAAACCAATACCTTCGTACTTAGTCCAACATATTCATCAACCACTTCTTATGACAGGGTATGGCCCTATCCCATTCGAGAAGAAACTTTTTCAACATTCGGTTAACAGTTAGTCTTTAACTCTCATGCTCATACTCGACAAAATTTCGGCAGCATTTCGCCGCGGTCTCCGACGTACATTACTTGAACGCGATGACATCCACCACGATAAAGTATGCACCCGGAGAACGAAAGGAAATGTATCAATCCGAACTTTCATCAAGTATATAACATTAGAACCAATGAATAACTATTTTAACTGAATTAAGAAAAAGTTTTTTCCCAAACTGTCCAACTTTGGACAATTCAAGATCCAACACAATGAGCGGTACATTAAGCACGTACACGTACGCTCATTAGTATTGCATCTCAAACGGGAAACTAAGGCTTTACTATTATGTAGCTTGCATGAAGATGGGGCTTGAAAAGTGAAGAAAATTAGCCAAACAGAGCCCTTCACGGCCTAGCCTTGAAAGCCATCACGGCCGTGATCGAGTATAGCTTAAAAGAAAGAATGGAAAAGTCAGAACTGGTCACGGCCATCTCGTGATGCCCATCACGGCCGTGACATGTCACTGTACCGCACCCTCACAGGGGAATCGATCACGGCCTAGCCGTGATGGTGGTCACGCCGTGAGCAGACCAAACCAGTGAAGCAACCTCCAAGGCGAGAACCTATCACGGCCTGGCCGTGATGGCCATCACGCCGTGACATGCCAATCGAACCAGACCCCTCAGTGCAGAACCGATCACGGCCTAGTAGCGTGATGGTGGTCACGCCGTGACGGACAACCGATAATGTAACCTCCAAGGCGTAAACTCGTCACGGCCGTGACATGCCACTGAACTAGACCCTCACAGTGAACCGATCACGGCCTAGCCGTGATGGTGGTCACGCCATGACAGAACAACCAAGAAAGGGAAAAAGGGAAAAAGGACACGGGAACTCCAAATGGTGTCTTTCTAAGACCTTCCCTATCTATATCTTCCCCAAGACCCAAAGAGCAAAACCTTCACAAAGATCTTCAAAAGAAGATCTATCCCTTTCTTCCAGAAACCCCACATCACCACAACCATATCAAACATTAGTAGACAGAGATAGAACTATAAACAAAAAAGTAAAAGAAAAATACCTTTCATGCCTTGAGAGACAGAGATGGGAGGGAGAAGCATAAGCAGAAGCGTAGGCAGAAGCGGAGGCCGAGCGTTAAGCAGAGAGGAGATGAGTACCGTGCAATCTTTGGTAGAAAAAAAACGAAACAACATAACAAAGTGAATGAACAACAACAACAAACTGAACAAAGTGAATCCATTACCCATACACATCGCTGAATGAACCACAACAACAAACTGAACAAAGTGAATACTGGAGAATGAAGCAAGGTGAAGGGAAAGTGAAGCAAAGTAAAATGGAGGAAGCACTCACCAGAGAATGAAGCAATGGCGGCAAGCGGACAGAGCGAGGTGAGGGCGAGCATCCAAACGCAAAGGTAAAGCACAAGGTGAGGAATGAACTGAGCAAAGGGTGTTTTCTGTTTTAGGGTTCAGCAAAACTCGAAACTGAAGAATGGAGGGATAGCGCGCGGAACAGAATAAAAATTGGCAATATTACACATCGGTTATGCCATAAACCGATGTGGTTAACCATATTATACACATCGGTTATCATGAAACCGATGTGTAAACCTTAAACTTTTAATTCCCAATTTTTTTTTAAAATTTTATACATCGGTTATTCAAAACCGATGTGTAAAAGTAAAATTTTAATTTCTATTTTTTTTATTTATAATTTTATACATCGGTTATATAAAACCGATGTGGTTACTCACCATTTTACACATCGGTTCAAAAAGAACCGATGTTGAATGTTAAAAATTCTGAGTTTTAATTTTTTTTATTTTAATTTTACACATCGGTTATAAATAACCGATGTGGAAAAGTTTTACACATCGGTTATTCTCTAAACCGATGTGTAATACTTTCGTTTTAATTTCAAAAATGCCACCGCCTTGTTTTACACATCGGTTTCTACTAAACCGATGTGTAAACTCCGATGTAGAATCCCTTTTCTGCACTAGTGTATAATAAATCTCTCAAAAGCCCCTTTTTATAAAGTTCATCTAAACGCAAAATAGTTTTTGCTTTTAATAATAGCTTCTGCTTATACTTTTATATCATAGAAGCATTAAAAAAAAACTCATCCAAACGAGCCCTTATTCTTGTTATTATGAACTCATAATATAATATATATTTTTATAGACTTCACCATGTTGTGGATGTAGTATTACCTATCAAATAGTTAGTATGAGCACATATAACTTATTTTAATTTTCAACAAAGTTAAACATTTCGTTTATATTGTTAATAAATAAAAAATAAAGAATAATTTATTTTAATCTTTCATTTTATTGTTTATATTGCTAAGAAATGATTTTTTTTAAATATGGGTCCATGGGCCAACTCGTTTAGCCCGTAGCCCATAGAGGGTTGAACTATGCTAGAAAGTTATTGGCCCACAATTAGTTTGGCTTGACCCAACCCGACCTGTAAATATGCTGGTCCATTTGGGCCTGCCTCGAATTGACAACTCTATTTAAAATCATATCATTACTTTACCATTTTGTTTATATTCAAATTTTGTAATTGTGTTTTGATTCCTGATATGGTTTTTTCCATCACTTTTGTTATTTGGATATAAAATTTGATTCCATCACTTTTGATTCCATTACTTTTCCATTTTCACGGTGAACGAGATAGTGGTTAAAGAGAGAGTGTTTAAATTTTAAAATTGGTAAATAGATAGTGTTTCCTTATGTTAGCGCTATTAAACAAAACCTTTAATAGCATTTGTTTAAGGAAACATTGTTAAATTAAATTTCTATAATAGCGCATGCACACACAAACACTACTATATATTTACGCCATATATATTAAAAGAAATAAATAGAAAAAATTTATCCTTTAATAGCACGATATTATATAAGCCCTATAGAAACTCTATTTCTTTTTTTAATATATTGTTTTGATTTAATTTCTAATGAAAGCCTGCACATTTTTTCCCAAAATCTAATCAAATTAAGCAAGCAATGTAAAAGGTGGGGGAGGGGGTGGATTTAATTTGCAGGTTTATAAGCATGAAATTAACAAGTTAAAAGAGAATTCAAAGAACGTATTTCTATTTTATTTATTATGTTTCAAATTCATACATACATAGATTGAGAGACAATAAAAAATTGAATACATTAATTGTTACAGATACAAAAAAAAAATTGAATACATTGTTATTTAGCCTCTCAGTAGGATCCCTTTGCAGGTATACTTAAACAAACTATTATATTTAGCGGAAAATGTGAAATACTTCAAAAGACACACTGGCCATACTATCTATACTCTATCACCATGAGTCACAGCTCGACCTCCAGCTTCCGGTTCATAGGGAGTTCCATCCCACTCTTCCTCATTCAGTTCATCCATAGGGTAATCTCGTACGATTTCATAATAAAATAAAAAATACAACATACAGAAGAATACAGGGGATAAGAAACAGTTCTAGCTACCATCAAAAAGTGGAAAAGAGTCATAGTATATAACATAATAAAAGTCACAGACAATCAACACATATAACTAACAAATCATCCTCGAAATTAAGATATCATCATCTACCCTCAACCTCACGTAACTAAACCTTTATGATGACGTGGCCACTAATTCCCCATATCTGTTAGGGATGTTAGTCCGTCGTCCAAGTGACGCATACCTAAAACCGGTGCACACCCTTATTCATGGTGAGAATTCTCATGCAAAGCGATGACACTATAGCTGCACGACACAGTCGGTGCACACCCTGGATCAAGGGTGCTCATGCATAGCAATTAATGACACTATAGCTGCACGGTACAGTCGGTGCACAACCTCATCCATGGTAAGAATGCTCATGTAATACAATGACACTATAGCTGCACGGTATAGTCGGTGCACACCCTGGTTCTCTCCCTCAAGGGTGCTCAAGCAAAGCATTGACACTATAGCTACACGAATTAAATCTAACATTGGACGGTCCCACATGGACTTTGGACCACGTATGTGTCAAACATACAGTTATAAACACAATACAACTTATAAACCTCACTGAATTACATCAATAACAACCTAGTGCCTCAAGCTTCCATCCCAGCCTTGACTCACGCTCTATGACACATTTCATCTTTAAAATAATCAATTTAAGCTAGCCACTTCTAATTCACCGATACTTTCTCACCCAAACCAAATCTCCCAAACAACATATATCCTCGCTTAAATCAACTAAGCATAGTACTAAAAACCAGGCATATCATGCATAACACAATATCAGAAAATATTCAAACACCAAAAATAATACGTCACATGCAGTGGAATACATCAACCAGTTAGTCACAATAAATTCAATAACATAAAGTCAGACATCATCAAATACTTAAAATCAACCTAGTGTTGATAAACCTACAATCCCCGAATCACCATTGGTTTTACAGAAAAAGTTTCCAATGCGATTTTGGTCTTGTCGATTACTTGACTACTAGTAGGGTTTAGGTCGCCCTACACAATTATTATATAATATACTACTTATCGATTCCGACAACAGAGTGATCCTTTCCCCCACCTAAATTATCACCAGAATCCCGAATCCGACGTTCCTCGTTATCACACCACAGCTTAACAATTTCACCTTAAACCAAACAACATAATCAACAAATTAATCAACAAACCCACCCTTACCTAAATAGTTAGGTGCGACCTCCTAATTAAAAATAGGGTTATGGTTCTTTTCTCATTCCAATCTTTTGGAGTCTAGTTCCTATAGTATTAAGTAGCATAGATTAATTGTTACCATTAAAAATATGAAATAAAATCCTCTAACCACTTTGGTTAGGGTTTCGACCTCATGAGTGAAAATAGGCTAGGAAATTCTTTTGAGTTCAAACTCTTGGATTTAAGATCATAAGGCATATTAGAAGCAAGCACAAGCAACATTAATTACAAATTGAACAAAAACATCATACCCACATTCAAAGAGGGTTTCGGCCCTAACTAGGAAAATAGGATTAGGAAATTATTTTGATTTCAAGCTTCTAGATATAACAACTATAGGTTTTAAGAAGTTAAGATCAAGTGTCATACTTTAAAGATTGAACAAAATCTCATTTGCCCAAAAACACCTAGATTCGGCCTCACTAAGAAAAATAGGAAGGAAAATGATTTTGATCACAAAATCTTAGATGATGATAGTAGGAGTCATTTAGAGATCATAGCAATTGGTTTCACATTAAAAGGAGTTTTCTACAATTTTCTAGAATTATTTGAAGTTCTAGATCTAGGAATGTAAAACCATGAATTAGTTGATGATCATGGAGATTGATGGATGATTAATGAAGCTAAAATGATTAGGAAGAGATTCCTCACCTTGGAATTAAGAGAAATGATCAAGCTTGGAGGTTTCCTTCAAGAACAACAATGGGGTTTTTGTGGTTTTTTGTGAAGAAAAGTCTTAGAATGAAAATGAAGAAGAAGAAGTGAGTGAAAGGGGAGGGTCTGCGGTTTGGGGAGTATTTATAGGGTAGATCTTAGGCTTTGTTAGTTCTTAGGATTTAATTAATGGGTTTTGTGAATATTAAATAATATAATAGTTAACTATGGTTAATAATTAACTTAATTAGGGTTACTTTGCTAAATATGGTTAAAATCATGTGGCCAAGAATTGATGAAGGGTGTGGCTGATTTTGGTCCACAAGAATTAACCTTGGTTCCTTAACCATGGTTAAAATTTAACTCCACGTCGGTTAGGTTAAGCTTAGGGGTATTTTGGTCATTTCACTTGAAAATTCCCGATTACCAAAATTTAAGGCCGGACTCCTTGTCCTCTATGATACATTAATCTCTCCTAATATCTCAGTTCCATAATCGACTCTTTCGTTTACCCGACTTATCCCCCGACATAGGTTTTACGCATTTTCTTAACGATTACGCCCGAATAAAATAATATTAATTTCATCTCCTAACAAATTTTTTCAAAAGTTGGAAGATTGTCCGAAACAAAATATAAAACCTAATGGTTTCATTCACGAGTCGAAATTAGGGTTTCTGCTCAGTAAAATCTTACTATCAGTGAAAACGCAGACCAGGCTCCGTCTCAATTTTCAACCCAAAATTTCACCGTAACTCTCTACCATAATATAGATTATTAATATGATTTTATTTTATTTAAAATCATTTTATTGCTCTTATATTAAAATATAAATAATTATATTTTAACCAGTTAAACAGCGTAATTAAAAATCAGGCTGTTACACCTACTGTTCCTTTAGACTCCACTAATACCACATGCGGTGAGAGTCTCATCCAACAATCTGGTGTTCTCACCTAGAAGTTATCAACTAAAAGCATTGGGAGAACACCAAGCGTTGGGCCCTATATATATCTTTTTTTTTGTATGTCATGACATCAGTGCTATCCACTACCACCACAAGCTTTCGTTTCTCATCCAGCAATCTGGTGTTATCAGCTTGAAGCAAGGAAGAATGCACTAAATTATATGGCACTAAATTTCTTATGCTTTGAAGCATGATATAAATATCAACAAAAAAAATACATTGTTACAAAGATTGGGCACTGATTTGCTCAAGGTTCTCACAACTGGAAATATTGCCAGAAGTTATCAGCTTGAAGCAGGGAAGTTGGCACTACTTTTTTTTTAGATTCCAGCAGCCACATGTGGTGAGAGTCTAATCTGGTGTTCTCACAACTGGAAGCAAGACCATAATCTCATCCAACAATCTGGTGTTCCGAGCCGTAAGTCGCCAATAGGAAGCAAGGAAGAGTGCAATCGCAATCGGTCCCTATGTCTATCTTTTTGTCGTAAGTCATGACATCGATGCTATTCACTACCACCACAAGACTTCGTTTCTCATCCAACAATCTGGTGTTATCGCCTAACACCACATGTCCAACAAATTTTTCTCAGAAGAAGTTACCACTTGAAGTCAGGAAGTGCAGCCATCGGTCCCTATATCTATCTTTTTGTCATATTTCATGACATTTAGGACATAAAATTTAGGTCGAGAGCTCCGTAAATGAAGAATATAGAGAAGGAGAGGAGTTTATATAATTTGTAGTGTGAAGGATAAGAAGACGGGGGAAAGTTATTTATAGGAGAGTTTGGTTCAATAGATATTAAGGCAAAATTTATTATGGACAATTTTCAATGCATTGAAGGTTGAATATCTGGTTATCTGTGCGGGATATTATTGCACAGAGTTGAGTTGGTCATCTGTATCGTTTTTTATTTTAATATCGGGTGAAAGATAACGTTTCCATAGTTACACATTTTATAGTGCTTATCCTAATAAGCGCAGTAAAAAGTGGTGTACTTTTAAATAAAAAAGAATTGAGGTAATTATTTTAATAGTGTTTCCATGGGGAAGCCCTATTAAAAACCTTCACTCATTTTTTTTATGCCCTAAATTTCTTTTCATTGAAATAAAAACAAGTAGCGATATTATATTTTTGAGAATTTACAGCTTCAATTTCTTTCATCATTGACAACAAGAATTACAATGTGCGACACAATATGGTAAATTGATCACATGGAAAACCATAAATTCGAAGAGAAATTACATATTACATTTTAAAACAAAGTTGAATCTTCCAATACAAAATTACATAATCCCATTCGGGATTGACAAAGAAGAGCTTGATGAATTTCTTTCATTATTGACAAAGAAGAGCTTGCTGAATTTTCCAAGACTTGTTGAAAGCAAAGGAGTTGTGGAATCTTATAATAGAAAATCTTCCTACCCTTCAAGCTTTAACTTGGATTCTCTCGGTGAGGATGGAGCACAAATCCACATTCTCGGGTTTTATTGCGACTCACATCCTCTCTTCTAGGTTTTATTACGATCGACTCACATTCTGAATTCTATTAAGTCCGATTTCTTCCATCTTTCCCACACGAGAAATGGAACTCCCTCAATGAAGAACATGATGGATTGAGAACGAGAGTTGAAAAAATTTGGAGTGTGAAGGATAACAAAAACAGAGGACAATTATTTATGGGAGAGATATTGTTGAAATAAAAATCAGCATAATTAATGATGATTTGTGAAAATCGTATGGTCAATATCCCATTTTTTGTGCGGAAATATTGTTTCAACTAAACATAAGAGAGAGTTGATGAGGGATATGACGTTTCATTTTGAATCGGGGGATAGCTAGTGTTTCCACTTGCAAGTGCTATTATAGTTATTACTAAATACAATGTTTACTTGATAGAACATTATTAAATTTATAACTTAAAATAGTACGTCTTCGACAAAGCATTGTAAGAGATGGACCATGTTTTTTTATGGAAAAAAAAAGTATCGGGAAAAGATTGTGTTTATCTTAGGAAACGATATAAAATGTTTATATGTTAATAACGAACCGTCAGTTCAATGCTATGAAGTACTCCTGTGCACTTTTTTAAACCACCATTTGTCAAAACTACTATTAAGTATACGTTATTAAATCCCGAATCTCTCATAGTGGGTTCTTAGGAATTTGCTTCTCTGATAAATTTTAAGGTTGGATTTTGGAAGGCACACAAACTAAATTTTTTATTTTTTATTTTTAAAATCCGTGGGGATTATATTATTATTTTAAGGTACCATCGATGCTCCTTACGAAACTTTACAATGTTCTCACGTTAAGAAATTCATAATTTTGCCGTCACTCCAAAATTATTAGAATCTTAATCCTAAACAATAATGTTAACGAAAACTGGTCCAATGCTATCGTGATATTTTGGTTTCACCATTACTAACATGTGCTATCACCACCTGATTATTTTTCATATCATTGTCTCTCACTCTCTCCCATTCTCATGTCGTCGAGTGGGTCAACCAGCATCGCCTCTCAGCATGCCTCGCTCCGCCACCGCCGCCGCACCTCCTCCCTTCTCTCTATCTTCCTAGTATTCTTTTAATGGTTAGTAATTAACCAATCAGTCCTATAATGAGTAGGTGCAGTGTAGATCTGGAGGAATGTGCATAGGCGCATGGTCTGGGGATTCTGAATAGTTTGCGATGGAAGACAAGGTTGTGGAGGGCGGTTGTGGAGATGGCACATCTGATAATCATCTTCCCCACCGCACGAGCCGTGTCGATGCCATCATGGATCTGGAGTGCGTCCCTGCAGAGATCTGTTTGCGCTGCAAATCATCTCCATCATTCCCAGTATCACAACACAATTCCATTCACAGAGAAGCCATTAAAGGAACGACGACATCACATTAAAGGAGCTTAGCAACCTAGGAAAAACCCAAAGACAGAGAAAGAAACACATATAACAGAGAGACATCGACTTCACGAGGGTGTCGACGTCGCCATTGTCGAAGATGACAGACCAGACGATGGAGACAGGGTGCGGAGATCTCTTGGATGACGACATATGACAGACCCGAAGAGAACCAAATTCCAAAAAGACTTGGGATTAAATTCAAATTAACAAAAAATAGTGTTCTAAATGAATGTAATTGTTAATAACTGATCATTATAAGGAAAAATAAGGATGTTAGAATTTGCAGAACATGTGAGAAATCAAACACAAAATTGTTAGATTTTACAGTCTTGGTGGCACCAGAGGTTGGAGACGATGTATCAAGAGTAAGGGAGAAGGAAGAACAAAATGGGAAAAAAAGAAGAAGAAGATGTGGGTGACATAATAATATCACGGGGAACTTTTGAATCAACGGTTCTCACCGTGAGAGACGTGGCAAGGTCTATCACGGCTTTTTGACCAAACTGGGTTCCTTTTAGAAACTATTTATCAGTTTAGGGTTGTTCTGAAACTATTTATCAATAGGGGGTCGTTTTGAATATTTTATTATTTTTGGGTCTGACGGGTCAAAGGCGCCATTGCAGTTGGCGTCTTTGACTTTTATTAAAAAAAAAAAAATGAAAAGGGGAGGCGCATTTGGCAGTGGCGCCCCCCGCTAGCTTCTGATAGCGCTCTTTGCAATGGCATAAGTCGAGGATCAGGATCAGGATTTGTTATATTCTCAACTCCTGATGAGGCATCCAAAGCTGTAAGTAGGTGGTATTTTCATGTTAAAAATAGTCGGTGGTTTTTTACTTTAAAAATGATTTCTTTTCCCTTTATTGTGTGGTAGCTCTTGGAGATGAATGGCAAAATGGTTGTAAGCAAACCTCTGTATGTGACTCATAATGCTCTCACCAAATAAATTTTTTTACTACTTGTAATAATTGATGAATATTTATTGGTGTAAATTGTTATTCTTTATTATTTTTTTTGCCTCATGTAGTCTTGAGGTGGCGGCCCACAAATATTTGGGATTTTTTATTTCAATTATTATATTATTTTGTCTGTTTTATTGGTTATTTTATTATTTTCTATTATTTTATTTATTTTGTTTGTTGGTTGCTTGATCGGGAAGGGATTCATTTATTAGGATTAGAGGATTAGATATTGTCAACTCATTATCGGTGAATGGTTTTTTGAGAAATAATTTTTTTGGTTAAGTATGTGCAAATATCTCGTGAACCTAGGGTATAAATATCTCGGTGAATTCAGTTCATTATCCGGTGAATGGGTTTTTTTGAGAAATAATTTTTTTTGGTTAAGTATGTGTAAATATCGGTGAATCGGGTACAAATATCTCGGTGAATTCGATTCATTATTCGGTGAATGAGTTTTTTTATAAATAATTTTTTTATCTTTTTAAAAAAGTCAAAATTAAAAAAAAAAAAAAAAAAAAAGGGAAAGGGCTGCCACATTCTGATAGCGCTTCTGAAGAGCTAACAGGGGATGCGCCACCGCCAAATGCGCCTCCTCCTTTTCATTTTTTTTTTTAATAAAAGTCAAAGACGCCAACGCATGGCGCCTTCAAAAGCGCCATCTCAGATGGCGCTCTGACTCGTCAGATCCAAAAATAATAAAATATTCAAAACGACCCCCCATTGGTAAATAGTTTCAGAACAACCCTAAACTGGTAAATAGTTTCTAAAAGGAACCCAGTTTGGTCAAAAACCCGTCTCTCACGGCAGCATTTGCCCAAAAACTGAACTTAATTTTGATATATAATTAGTATAAATTTTTATATTATCAACTAATTATAAATGATGGTGTAAGCCATTTTTAAGATATTTTGATGCTAATAATACATACAAATTCAATCCGTAAAAAAATGGATGCATCAATCATCTTTTATTAATTTTTGGTTATTAATTTTCATTTACTTTTAGAACCACAGCTCAAATTGTTTCATTCCTAATCATGATAATTAGAAAACAAGACCCTAGAATGCTTATCAATTCTGCAGCACTTAATGAAACCCAAATTTTAGAATTTGCTGTGTTAAAATTTGATATTTTTTTCTTTTTTTATTTTCTTATTAAGAAGATTTGTTTCTAGAAAGACAAAATTTTCATAAATAAAACTGAATTAAACAAAGAGTCATGCTAATCAGGACATTAATTAAGAAATACACAAATAGTAAGGTTGTATGGGAAAACAAAACTTAAAATTTCTTAGGATAATAAATTCAACACTTCCTCATAAAAAATATTTTTTTTATTTCTTAACCAGTACCTTAAAGACACTGATTAGCATTTTCCTTAAACAAAATAACACAAAAAAGAAAAGGAAAATAAAAAGAAGCTCATAACCCAATAATAACTTTGACCTACTATTATTTTTGGTCATTATCAGTCCTAAAACAACAGCTTGAATCCTCATCCAAGCACAATACTGTTCTCCCCAACTCTTGTAAAATCTTGCCCAACACAAATAACGTCAGCATCATTACCTTTTGACCAAGTCAAAAAATTGTCCCTAAAGGGTCACCTATTGTAATTTGTAAGTAATTTATCTCATTGAGTTGAGACATAAAGTTGTATATGCATCAGTAAGAGGTCACTTGGAATCCCGGGTATGGGCCTTGCCCTGTTGGGTCGTGAGATTGTTGACACGTCGTCATACATGATCACAATTCACAACAGTACAATGGTCAATAGCTAGGACCCCTAGCTATGAAGGTCCGAACAGGGAAAAAGATAGGGATGGATTTTAGTCGGTTTCGGGGGGAAAAAATCCAAAATCGACCAAAACCGAGGTAGGAAAATAGTCACCCATTCCCGATCGTTTCTGCCTTCGGATTAGGCGGGTCGGTGGTTCGTCGGATCGACGGGTCGACGGGTGATTAGCCATGGTTTTGAATAACGAAAAAAATAAAAAAAGATAAAGCAAAATCAGATCGAGAAGCTTCCAGATTCAGAACAAAAAGACCAACAAAAAAGGAAAAACCAGATCTGCATTCTTCTTCTTCGTTGAAGGCTTGAAGTAAAAGGGACCTTGGGCGGACCAAACACCAAGCAGGTCTGGCTCTGGGATAGGCGATGAAGACGAAGCACAGAGGAGGCCACGAAACGTGACTCATGATTGAGGGCTGTCAGTGACCGTGTTGCACGGAGATGCAGAGAGATTGACTCAGAAAGAGGCGAAGACAGGAAAGAACGGAAGAGAAGAGCTAGGTTCACTTTGTTTTGTTTTGAGTGAGACAGAAAAGAGGCGCAACTCTAGGGTTTGAAGAGGAAAATGATGCCTAAAAAATGGGCCTATACAGATGGATATCAATAAGGAATAAATTAAAAAATGGGTTGGACCTCAATAAGAAACGAATGTAAAAATAGGCTACTAGAATAGTATAATTTAGTTGGGCCATTTTCGTTTTTTTTAATTATAAATTGAGCCATTACAGATTTCAATTGTTGGGCCCAATATTTACACTTTTGACCTATCCACTTAAAAAACCCTAAAAACCTACCATTACTTTCTATTTCTCTTCTTCTCATCATTCACGACCCTGGCGGCCGCCCTCCCTTCTACAGATTTGTTTTCGTATGGTACCTCAACTCATTTTCCTCTTCCTTTTCTGCAGATCTGCTTTCTCGTTCCGAACGTGAGGAGGAAAGCCTCACTTCATCTTCCTCTTCCTTTTCTCTTGCTCAAGAACGAAACTCTGTGACGAAGGTCGGTCGGGTTCGGTCACCGACGGTCTGAAATTTTCGGGATCGAGCCCGACAGCCAGAAACCGCGGGAACCCAATTTTTTCAATCCGACGAAACGAGACCCGGCAACTACCGCCCGCACGCTCAAATTTTCTTCCGGGTTGTTCGTGTATCAGTCGGCTACGAAATTTTGTCCGGTCCTAGAAAAAAAGACTACCAGATCGGGAAGCTCGGGGAAAATGTATAAATCTGAATTGTAATTTTTTTTGTACAATAATGTTTGCAATTTATAGGCAAATGCCTAGAGTTAGTTTCCTAAAATAGAGATAATTTATAGGGAACAATAAATGGATTAAGATCCGTCCTAATGCATGGAAAGTGGATAACGTGTGTGTTTGGTTTCAATTAGAAACCTCCAGGATTATCTCTGTCAAACATGATTTTAGTAAAAATTTGATGTATGATTACTATTAGGTAAAATGCTTTTGAGTTGAATTGAAAATTTTACACTAAACTTCGTATCAAAACTTGCTTTCAAAATAAAAACATCCAAACATAAATCAATTTTACAAAATCAATTACATTCAAAATCACTTTTATCAAACGTTCATCCAAACACACACAAGAATGGTTACAAATGTGGAATTCTACATCATTCATATTGTATATGTTTTTATAACTTTCTTTAAAAAAAAGAGAGAATTTCTCTGGAACCCTTGATGATCGAAGGGTTTCGATACCCTCCACACATGAACTGTAACACCCCGATTTTTCTGATTTCTAAGATCGGTATAAATATAAATAAGCGTTTATATTTTTATTTGAAACTTAGAAAATGATTTTGGATAAACCAAAGTCATATTTATATTCTACTTTATCGTAGAGAGTTGCGGTTAAATTTTTGGTTGAAAATTCAGACGGAACCCGGTCTGCGTTTTCACTGACAGTAAGATTTTACTGATCAGAAAACCTAATTTTGACCCGAGAACGAAATGGATAGATTTTATATCTCATTTCCAACGATATAGGTTATTTTGAAAATTTTAAAAATAAATAGGTTATTATACTTGATTCAGGTGTAAAACCTAGGGTGGTGAGTCATAGGGGTGACTCACCTAGTAATTAATGAACTTAATGATAAGTTTAAGTGTGAAAAGACCAAAATACCCCTAACTTAACATATCTTAGTTAAACATTAACCATGGTTAAGGCAAGACAAGTTCAAATTGACTTCTTCCCCCTTGTTTTGTGGTCACAAATCAGTCACCTCTCCTTCAACCTCAACCACTCAATTTTCATGATTACCTTAGGGTAAGTTACTAATTTGTCCTTAAGTTCTAATTAATCCACAAAATTGTCATAAGTACAAATGACTACATTGTCCCTAAAATGAAAAATTCTTGGACCCCTTTACCCTCCAATTCCCATGGCTACAACACCTCTCACATGAGCCAAGTTCATTCATTCCACTCATTTCATCTTCTTCTTCAAGCTTTTCTCTCATTTTCTCTAAGTTTCCTACAACAAAATTTGTGAAGCAACCACTTGATCTTTTGTTTTTTTCCAATTCCAAGAGGTATACCTTAATTCTCATCATAAATAAACTCTATATTTTTCATTTATTTTCATGATTCAAGGCCATGATCATCATGTTTCATCTTAGGGTTTTCATGTTCAAAAATCTCTAGAAAATCATAGAAAAATCCTATGATCATGAAACCAATTTCTATGAACTTGTCATCATCTCTATATTCATGATTCAAGAGCATGAATCAAACAAATTTTTCTCTCCTATTTTCCCCCTCAAGGCCGAAACCCTAATTTTGTGGGTGGAGGAGTTTTGTTCAATTTTTCCTTAAAGTGATGCTTGATTTCATTCTTTTAGTTCATATAAGTGTTGAATCCAAAGGATTAAAAAAAACGGCATCTGTAGCCTAGTTTTTTTGGAAGGCCGAATTCAAGTTCTTGAGAGCTTGGATGATTTTTTTTTAACTTATGATCATTGTTTTTAACTTTATACTACTCTAAGATTATGGATCTAAGAGTTCGTAAAATTTTAACATCCCTATCCAAATTATTTTGTGATGACCGAACAAACCCTGACCTTGGTGTTGGAGGATTTTGTTTCAATTTCAAGTCATGATCATTGATTATGTAATCTCTTATGCTTAAGGATCACAAATCCAAGAGCATGTGAGTTTTAGAAATTCTTAACCATTTTTACTAGTTATGGCCGAACCCTAGTCATAGAAATTAGGTGTTGTAATTGTTTGTTGATTGATTAATTGGTTGTGGTTTGTTGAGGGGTAATTTGGTCTTGAATCGTGTACGAGTGTTACAGAAAATCGGACGTTCGACGGAATTTATTTCAGAAAGGAAAATCTCCAAGAGGTAAGGGGAGTACCTGAGGTGTTTTTCCGATAGCTATATGCTATTAGTATGTGGTCTGTGTAATTTATTTGGGTGTGTTATGTTAGTTTAAATTATTTTACGTAGTTAAATTTATCTGCTTTTAAATTATCTGTTTTTAATTGTTTATCTGCAGTTAATTGTTATAGCATTCTAATGCATGTCATAAACTGTGCTAATTGCTATAGTGTTGACATGAAATTATTATTGATGTTGGTTGTGTATTGAAAAGTCTGATAGTGGTCAATGCTCAATTAATTACGAGGATAAAAGCGTTAAAAAGCTCAATAAGAAATAACAAATTTTAAAATGCATGGAATATAGTAATATAATATTACTTAATGATTTGACTGGTAAAAAATGTGGAATAGTTGAAAATAATATTATTTTAATGATTTAACGGCGTAAGAGTGGATTATGAGTCACAGTGAGGCGTAACCGTGAAAATATTTTAGTATTGCTAATTTGTACGTAAGAAATTACAAAATATTAGAAAATGTTATTATAAAAAAATAAGTTTCAAAAATAATTTAATTATGGTGTTGAGAAAATTATTTTACTAGAAAAGTCAAATTTTGACTTAAAACGTTTTTTTTAATGTCAAGCGACGGATACTTCCAAAAATATTTACAGAAAGTATTTCTTAAAAACAACAATATTTGTTAGAACAAAAAATTAGTCTTAAAATGATATTTTCTTGGAACAAAAGTTTCAAATAAAGATTTTTAGAAGAAAATGAGTTTTTAAGTGATTTGATTGATGATTTTATAAACGAATTTCCAACGTAAAATGATTTTCTGTAAATTAGTTTTACTCAGCGGAGTTTATTCCAACAACTTGGATAAGTTGTGGAGTTTTGTTTTGGATTTGTGTTTCACAGAACAAAAATGATTTTAAAGTGGAAATACAGACATAGTGACCGAGACGTCGGGATTCTAGTGTTCTATAGTATGGACTGTATGTCCTAAAGGTGAAGTTATGGACTATTTTGTCCTATAAAAATTGTGTAAGTTTTGTGATTTATAAGCTACAAATCTAAGATTGGTGCATCGGTCTAGATTTCGTGATTTGCACATTTGGCCTTGGAGTACTTTTTGTTGAATTTGATAACAAACTTAAATGTTTAAAAGTTGAGTTGGTCGATAGCCTTTGAGCTTCGACAAAGAAAGAATGAACACAGAGAAAAAATGACGGGAACAAAATGTTTTACATGCATTTTTTTGGCAGACGTGCCTATGGGTATAATCTTGAATTCTTGATGGCAAGATATTCATGTAGTTGCACCATTGTGCCTTGATGGACAATGAAACCATATACTATAAATAGTAACCACTGTGCCTCGTTTTGGACAGTGCTATGGTTAAAATCCGGTATGCCTTATTTTGCAAAGAGAGGTTGATCAGCTCATTTATTTGGTGAGGGAATCTCCGGAGATTAAGTACAAAACTTTAGATGACGAATATTGAAGTGTCATGCATTTATTTTATAAATGATGATGATTGTCGGGTATGAAACCCTTTGATAAACTAGTTGTTTATTTTTGAACATCTATGTTGTTATAACTATAAATGTTATATGTTGTTTTGTGTGTCGAGCATTTACACTAGTGCATAAAAGGGATTTAATGTCGGTTAAAATTGACCTTTAAATTCTGTTTTTGAACCGACATTAAAACGGACGACGTTGTATGTGGGTGTTTTAGACATCCGTTCTTAGCAAAAATCGATGTCTAAAGTGATCTTAAAACAAATTTTTAAGAAAAGGATTGCACTTTAGACATCGGTTATTAGTGAGAACCGATGTCTAATGTATACTTTAGACATCGATTCTAGCTTAGAACCGATGTCTAAAGTTCTCTTCAACAGTTTTTAAAACAAAGAACAACACTTTTGACATTGGTTCTCGATAATAACCGTCTTTTAACATCGGTTTCCTCCAGAACCGATGTTAAAAATCCTTTAAAAAAAAAATTGGTTTGTTATATCAGTTTAGACACATTCAACAAAATAAATATCAAAATGAACACAAAATATGAACTTAAACATGTTCCCCCATAACATTAATTCATTGTCAAATACAAACTTCAACTTAAAATCTCATTTCTAGATACAAACTTCAGGTTACACAGCAGCTACATCTCTAAACTACCCTAAACCCATACTCTAAGACAGTATCATCATCAAACTTTGGGATCTCCCCTGTTTCCATTATCTTCATGTGTATTCCAAGGGGTATTGTGAACCCACAACTTCCTGGCACCTTCATTATACAAACTCTGCATACAAATTGATGAACCAAGCATCATGCTACATGAAGGACAAATAACTCAATGAAAGAAATAATGCTACGATCTGAATGTGGATTTGGGAAAAAAGTGATGCTCATCAGTGAATACATAAAAGCTTAAATATGAATGATTAATTTTTTTATTTACCTTACAGGGCCTGTCAGTTCCAGGAATTATAAGCTCCTTTGCAAGTATCAAAAAGCGAGAAATATTATCGTCATCATCCTAAAAAGATGAAAATGAACTAGCTTAACTTTAGTCTTAACATAACCAGCAATAACAGACATGTTTTAGTTTTACAAGAATCATGTCTTCTAATGACTAGCTAAAAATTGTGTAAAAGAATGAGCATTGAGCAGTATGGTGTTTTGTGAGAGCAAAGTATTCCTTAAAAAATAATGCAATCATTTATGTATCTATGTGTCAGATTCCTAGGCATCCAGAATCTATAAACACAAGTTACACAACACAAGTATATTATTAACAACAAGCTCTACAAACATAGGGAGATAGGGTAAAGATATGTTAGGTATTTGAACACTTGCTCAAATTCAGACTTCAAATTAAACCATAAACCCTTCAAAATTGGATGAACGCCTTTATTGATTAGAACTTCAATCGATAAATGCATCTGAAACAAACAATTCAAGCAATAATGAAAGAACCTGAGATCGGGAGTTGAGAAAGAGTGAGAAGAACACAGGTCCTCTTTGCGATTGCGAGTGAGACTGTGATAGCTTGAACGGTGTTTGTGATTGGGATCCTGAGAGGGCGAGTTGGTGGCAGAAATTGGGGGTTCTGAAATTTCAACAACAAACCAGAAATGGAAAAATCGAAAATCAACCAGTATTGGATGAATCGTACCCGGGTTGGGGGAAGAAGAAGACCGACGGTAGAACTCGATAATGATGAAATTCCTTGGATTCATCTGCGGAAATCTAAGTGAGATAGATCTACAAACAAGATGAAACAAAATGAAACCCTAAAGCCATTGTCTTAGACCTCTAAGAAGCTTAGGAAATGAGAAACCAATGAGGGATGGTAGAGGGGACCTGAACCTGAAGCTGTGGTGGCCGTGGTCATGGTAGAAGCTAGAGTAATGGACACGGGTGGTGGCTGTGCGGAAATGACGTCGTCGTTAGAGGGTTAAAGGGGCGTAGGACATAGGTTTTTGAAGTTTATGAAGGGAAGAAGGAAGTAAGGTTGAAGAGGGTTTACGTGGGGTCTAAAACTTTTAAAGGACTTTCAACATCGGTTGAAATAATAACCGATGTTTAATGTTTTGCTGGTTCAAATATTTTTTTTGGTTCCACAACTTTCAACATCGGTTTTAAAAAAAACCCGATGTTAAAGGTTTATAACATCGGTTATATTTTTAACCGATGTTAAATGTTTTCTATTTAATTTTAAAAATGCCACCGCCTCCTTTTTTACATCGGTTATATTCGAATCGATGTTAAATCTTTGACTTTAAATGCATATTTTGTACTAGTGGTAGTTATCGTTTTAAAATCCATATATTGGTTCTCACCCTTGCGTATATCAGTTCGTCTGGTTTTTCTATTGTACCTTGGTACACAAGTGCAGATGTTACAGAAGAGTTCCTTAAGTCACTCGGGGGACTTAAGTTCGGATGTTTGAAGTGGTGTTTGAACATGGGGAATGACCAAGGGGTCTTGCCATGAGAATGTCTTGTAGAATGACCAACTTAGGTTTGTGTTTGAGGATGTATGATGTGAGAAGTTTAGTACGTGTGTCTTGATAATTTTTATATAATTTATAATAATAGACTTTTAAGAAAAACTTGTATGTTGTGGAAGGTTGGATTATGAATAAACTTAGTTTATATGTGATAGTGAGTATAAGATAGTTCTTACTACTGTGATGTACGCATCATTTTTCGAAGTATTCAGAAGAAAAAATTTTACACCCAGATTTTGACTTAAAGTAAATCAATTTTCGAAAGCAAACCAGCAAATTTCTTTTTTTATTTATTTTCGCACGTGTTCACAAAGTAATGCCCAAGGGAGGTGTTACATGAACCAATCAAACAATGACAAATATGTACATGTGAAAGTTATATCTTCCTACATAATGAACAATTCAACGCTAAAACAATTAAATAAATAAAAATCACACCGTGAATCATCAAAACTACATAACATAAGAACTAAACTCATGCACTTGCTGATTCTTATGTTAACTATGATATATTATGACTTATGAGCCTCATGACTTGTGACTCTAGTAATATTTAATAATAATAATAATAACAATATCCACCAAAAAATAATAATAACAATAATAATTTAATTAATTAACATCTAAGACCAGCCATTTTTACTAAGTGCACGAAATAGCATTTGCGGAGGCTGTGAACCCCTCATAAGCTAACCTTCTCACCAGTGGCGGATCTAAGACCCTGGGTCAGTGGGGGCAAACTATTTAACAAAATAATTATTACAAAAAGTTTAGATTGGGGTTACATGAGGATAACATTTTTTAGGGGTTGATTATTTGAGGATAACGTATTAAAATCGTAAAATCTTAATATATCTAATCAAATAAATTATATACCTTAGCTTGTAACATGATTTTGATATTATTGAACACATCTTTCTCGATATAAATCACTAGATAATCATTCTTTCACGCATAGAGACAAAACCAATAAACAATAATCTAATTGATATAACCCACGCTAATCCTTATAATTTTATTGATATCCCAACATGTATTGAGACTTTTTTTTTAAAAGCAAAAAGACATGTAAAAACATGACAATAACGGAGGAAATCCCAACTAGTTTGACACCTTATTCACTATCAATCATTTGCAGCACACCATATTATTAATTTATTGAGACTTTGATTATCAATGATATGCAATAAGTTGTTCTTGTAGAAAAAAAACTTTTATTATTAATAATTATCTAAAATTTAGATTAATAGAAAATAAAATATCATGTATCATACGAAAGTAAACATAACTACTTTAGCTATAGCTAATATAACTATCAATAATTACTAACTTTTATGATGCATATTATTTTGATAATTAAAAGTGAGATTCTAATAAATAATTTATCTATAATATTAAATCGTGAATGTTATAATTTATACACATTTTTAATTTATTTAGTGATATTTTTATCATGAAAAAAGAGTAATTAATGAAATGTAACATTTTATACTTTTGTTCAAACTTTAAGAAAGTTATAAGTAATTAAGGTGAATTCAGTGTGAATTCAACAAGTCCATCTTGGGGCTGCATTCAAGTCCTGCCTAAGACTTATCACTCTATGTGTGTTCAAGTCCACAGACTCAGACAATCAAGCTTGGGCAATGGGTTCAATGTTTATAAATAAGAGGCGCAAAATAAAAAGCATCATGATACTATATATAATTTTTCAAAATTGAGGGTGCGCAGGTTGCTGAATGGATCCGTCACTGCTTCTCACCAAGGAAGAAATCTCCTGTAAAAGTGCACTAATCCCAAACTATGGGATGATGGAGAAAACTGGGCTAGACTTATCATAAAACATGTACAAGCATCTTTGGAAATATATTTCAGGCACTTGGAAACTAGTAGCGTGGATTTATTATTGGACTTAAAAACGGAGCAAAGGAACTTTTGTAAGGAGCGAGAGATATATTTAAGGTGCTTCTTGAATACCACTAATGAAAGTGATTGTGGCAGTAGTTGAAGGGGAGTTGACGCTCTCACAAATGAGACATGGAAGGGTACCGGTACCCTTCAGTGTATATGGGTACCCGAGCAATGCCCAAAGAAAACAGTTACCCATTTTGAATATCTAATGTTATATGCTAATGAATGTTACTTGATGGTAACTATTAATCTATTATTATTAGAGAAATCCCCCAACCCAAGCTCTGCTAGGGTTTAGTGGCGGTCCCCCCTCCAGATCATTCTGGTCCCATCCTAACTCGTGTTGGCTCTTCCTAGGTTTTCATCCTAGTTTCTCATCTCGGCCTATCCCGGTTCCCTTGTCTTTTTTCTCTTTGTCGTTTAGTCTTTTTCGGTGTTGTATCATAGACCAGTGGAAGGATGTCAATCTATCAAAGGAGGTAGAAGAGGGCATCACAGTGGAAGAAAACAAAGGCTATGGTGAGGAGGTTTTCCGACGCACACTAGCCGGAAAACTTTGGTCGGATAATCCCTACAACGTTAGAGCCTTCAAAAGCACAATCGTCCAAGCCTAGCGTCTCAAAAACCCAGTTGAGATTCAAGATCTGAGCAAAAATCTCTATATGTTTCGTTTCTCATCGAAGAAGGATGCTGATAACGTCCTAAAAGAGGGTCCGTGGAGCTTTGATAGGAACCTCCTCATTCTTAAGAGGGTACCAGGGGAAGAGCAACCTTCCGATTTGGAAATGCTCTATGGAACTTTCTGGGTCCGGATCTATGACCTCCCTTTGAAGTTTAGGTCGGATTCCATGGCGAAAAAATTAGGGGATATCATTGGATCCCATGCAGAAACTGATCCCAAGGAAGGAAACCGGCTGGGTCGCTTTCTTCGAGTCAAGGTCTCCATCGACTTAAGGAAGCCCCTCAAACGGGGCACTGTCATCAGGTTCCAGGGTAGGAGTTTGAGGGTTTACTTCAAATATGAAAGACTCCCTACTTTCTGTTTTGTGTACGGGAGAATAGGGCACCAACTAAAAGATTGCGAAGAAATAGAGAATAACAATGAGGGAGGGTACGAAGAACTGGATGAAAAAGAACTGGCCTTTGGGCCCTGGTTAAGGGCATCCCCATTACCGAAATTTATTGGGGAACAAAGGAAGGAAAACAGTTCGGGGTCTTGCAGTAAAAGTCTATTTGCCAACTCTAGCCACAGTAAGTGTGAATCCTCGACAAAGGGGAAAGAGGTGGACGCTGAAGTAGAGCAGAGGAAAGCAACAGTTACTGAGGGAAGAACTGTAAACCCACCAAAGGAGATCAATGTGGAAGTGGGTAAGAATAATGAAGATATTGAGAGTGTGGCTGAATCCCTGGGAGCTGTGGTTCTTTCAAATTTGGTTGAGTTAGAGACAGGGAGCAAAGAAAAGGAATCCGGTGGGAAGAAGAAGAAATGGGTTAGGCAGAAAAATGCTAGAAAGACAAAGGTCCCTAAAACCCCAACTCTTGAAAAGGAATTGGGGAAAAGACAGCTTATAGATGTGGTCATTTCAGAAGGTAGAACCGAAGACTCCCTGGGAGGGGAGAAGAAAAGAAGACATGATGTTGTGATGGCGGATGGCAATGAATCAAACCCAGAGGTGGTGTTGGAAAACCAACACCGCCTAGATCAATGAAGATCCTTAGCTGGAATTGCATGGGGTTGGGGAATCCCCGTGCAATTCGAGCCTTGTCAATGCTTATCCGGTTGGAAAACCCCCAAATAGTCTTTCTGATGGAAACTAGATTAAAGGAGTCTGAGATGGACAGAATCAGAATCAAGTGTGGCTTTAATTCATGCCTCACTGTGGAATGTAGAGGAAATGGTCGGGAAAGAGCAGGTTGCATCTCTTTATTGTGGAAGGAACAAATGAAGGTAAATGTGTTAGGCTTTTCTCCTAATCACATCATGGGTTCTTATGAGGATGATCAAGAGGGAGAGCAATGCTACTTCTCTGGAATCTATGGCCATCCAGAGGAAAAAAACAAATGGAAGACTTGGCACCTCATTCAGCAAATTGCTTCCCAAGTGGGGGAGAAGTGGGTGTGTTTTGGTGATCTTAATGACATTACATCCGCAAATGATAAGATGGGAGGTCTTTCTAGGAGTTTTTCACTACTTTCAATTGGTAGACAGGCTTTGGAACTTTGTGGACTGATTGATCTTGGTTTTATAGGTCACCCCTACACTTGGACAAATGGTAGGCAGGGAGCTGAGAACATCCAATGTAGGTTGGACAGAGGTTTGAGCTCTCAATCTTTTATAAATAGATTCTCCCTTATAAATGTGCTTCACCTGTCAAGATTTGGCTCTGATCATGCACCCATTCTGATTGAGCTAGAAGTTATTCCCAATGGTGTTAGGTCGAAAAAAGACAGAATATTCAGGTTTGAAGACTGCTGGTCTCATGATGAGAGGTGTGAAGATGTGGTTCGAAGTAAATGGATTAGTGGGGGGTCACAATGTCATGAAAAACTGGGTGCTATGAAAACTCTGGACAAGGTTTTTACTGAATATAGAGGAGGGGAAATCAGAAAGGAGATTAGAAGAATTGAGAAGCTGCTGAAGGATAATAGTATGTGGTCCAGCTCTAGGGAGAATGTGGAAATGTTCAAGGACCTGGAAAGACAATATGCCGAGCTTCTCAAAACAGATGAAATCATTTGGAGGCAAAGGAGCAGGGCTACTTGGCTGAAAGAGGGAGACAGAAATACCAAGTTCTTTCATCGTAAGGCAAGCCAAAGGAGACAAACCAATGTGATTAAAAAGCTGAAGGACTCTAATGGTGTGTGGTGGCATGGAGAGGAAAATATTGAGAGGCTCCTCACTAACTACTTTTCTGAGCTTTTCTCTACTTTATTCCCGAATGATATTGAGAGGACCTATGAGGTGGTTAAAGGGAAACTCTCGGATGACCATAGAACTTGGTGTGCAAGGGTATTCACGGAGGGAGAAATTATTGAAGCGATCAACCAGATGCACCCTCTGAAGTCTCCGGGCCCTGACGGCCTACCAGCCCTTTTCTTTCAGAAATATTGGCATATAGTTAGGGAAGATGTCAAACAGCTGGTTCTTGGAATTTTCAATCAGGAGAAAGCTCTGGATGAGATAAGCAGAACCTTCATTGTTTTAATCCCAAAAAACAAGAACCCAGCTTCCCCAAAGGATTTTAGGCCAATTAGCTTGTGCAATGTGGTGATGAAGATTGTAACTAAGGTGATAGCTAATAGGGTTAAAGCCATCCTTCCAGATATCATTGATGAAGAACAAAGTGCTTTTGTTAAGGGGAGGTTGATTACGGACAATGCTCTGATAGCCATGGAATGCTTTCACTGGATGAAGAAAAAGAAGAAGGGGAAAAAGGGAATGATGGCTCTGAAGCTGGACATGGCCAAGGCTTATGATAGGATTGAATGGGATTTTGTCAAAGGCGTCCTCAGTGCAATGGGTTTCCCAGGTCAGTTCACTAGCCTAATTATGAGTTGCATATCTTCCGTCTCCTACCAGATTCTTATCAATGGAAAGCCTACCAAATGTTTCTCGCCCGAAAGAGGATTAAGGCAAAGGGATCCCATATCCCCATACATGTTCATTCTCTGCGCGGATGTGCTATCAGGTCTATTGTCTCAAGAATCTAAGAAGAATATGATACATGGTATTAAGGTTGCTAGGAGAGCCCCTGAGATTTCATATCTGCTCTTTGCAGATGATAGCCTATTGTTCTCTCGAGCAAATCTGACTGAAGCAGCAAGTATAATGAGAGTCCTTTCTACCTACCAGACAGCTTTTGGACAATTGGTCAACTTGGACAAGTCAGAGGCATCTTTTAGTCGAAATGTGCATGATATGGATAAAGAAATGATCTGTAATCAGATGGGAATAAAGACTGTTATGTCTCATACCAAATATCTGGGGCTCCCAGTTGTTTTTGGTAGGTCCAAGAAGGAGATTTTCTCCTTTGTCATTGATCGTGTCTGGAAGAAACTAAAAGGGTGGAAGGAAAAATGCTTGTCAAGAGCCGGGAAGGAGATTCTTATTAAAGCTGTAGCCTAGGCCATTCCCAGCTACATCATGAGCTGCTACAAGTTTCCCGAAGGCTGTTGCAGAGAGATAGAAGCCATGCTAGCAAAATTCTGGTGGGGATCAAAGGATGGAGAGAGGAAGCTTCACTGGATGAGTTGGTGGTTATTATCAAAGGCAAAAAAGAAGGGAGGTATGGGATTTAGAGGTTTCAGTAAATTCAACAAAGCCCTTTTAGGAAAACACTGTTGGAGACTCCTTGTGGGGGAAGATTCTTTGGTAGGGAGAGTTTTCAAGAGCCGGTACCATCCAAGATGTTCTTTCATGGAAGCAACTGAAGGCCACTTACCCAGTTATGCTTAGAGGAGTATTATGAGTGCAAGGAATGTGCTTGAGAAGGGGGTCAGGTGGGTGATTGGTAATGGTGGGAAGACAAAAATCCGGCATGACAATTGGATACCATCATAAGCTGGTTTCAAGGCTATAAGCCCGGTGAGAAACTTGAGCCCTGATGCTCTAGTTAGTGATCTAATTGATAGTCAGACAAAGCAATGGAAGAGGGAAACAATCCTATCTTGTTTCAACCTGTTTGAAGCAAAGCAAATCATGAGTATCCCTATTTCCTATAGGCTGCCTGAGGATAAACTTGTTTAGCACTGGGAGAAAGATGGTGATTACTCTGTGAGGTCAGCATACTACCCCCTGTGTGATGATCGAAAAAGACTCCTTCCTGGCCCTTCAAATGACCCGGTTGATCCTCTTTGGAAGGAGATTTGGCATTCCCCTGTCCCTAACAGCATCAAGAATTTCTTGTGGAGATTGGTGAAACTCATCCTCCCCACTCGCAGTAATTTATGCAAGAAAGGTATGAATATTGATAATTGTTGTCCCTTGTGTAATGATTCTGCTGAAACAAATGACCATCTATTCATGCATTGCCGATTTGCAAAACCGGTCTGGTTCTCATCCCCTCTTGGAATCCATGCTCCAAACCATATGGACTTAAACATGTGGCTGCTGAAATGGTTGACTTACTAGGACACTCCAGGCTCCCAACTGTTTAGTACAATCCTCTGGAAAATTTGGCAGGCTCGCAACAAAGTAATTTTCAAGAAAAAAGACACGAGGCCAGAGATGGTGTCCGAGGAAGCCAGGTCTTTTGTCTTTGAGTTCAGCCAAGCCAACCCGAGACTTTCCAACCAAGACCACCAGATTATCATGCAAAGTCAGCAAGCCTCTATCCCTGATTGTTGCACCATACAAATGGATGCTGGTTGTTTTCCTGATGGCAATACCGGGTGGGGCTGTGTTACAAAGGACAGGGAGGGCAATGTCATCCTTGCAGCCAGTAGAAAAGAAGCTATAGCAACTGATCCTCTGCTAGCTGAAGCTCTGGGTGTTAGATGGGGTATCCAAATGGCTATGGACCAACAATTGAAAGAGGTTATTATTTTAATTGATGCATTGATGGTGGTAAATTGTATTGATGGAAAGTCCTTTATAGCGGCAATTGACTTAGTTATTGAAGACTGTAAAGTGCTGATGAACATGATAGATTCTGTTACAGTTTCTCACTTAGGTAGGCAGCTTAATGTGGAAGCTCATAACATGGTAGGCGTAGCAAAAGCTGTAGGCTCAAAGTCCGAGTTGGGGCATGTCCCTTCTCTAGACTCTGTTACAAGTTGTAATCCTTCTGTTTTCTTTCATTGATTAGTATGTGTGCCCTTCAAAAAAAATGTTATATGCTAATGTAGTTAAGTTGATGTTGTCTTTTTAAAATAGTTTATAATTTTATTTTAAAATGTCTCATTTTATCGATATATTATCGAAATTGATAAATAATTATGATAATGAATGAGTGACGAAAAAGGTCATTTTTCTCTGAAATAAATAGGCTAAAATGTACTTTTCATCCCCCAAGTTTTTTAATTTGGCAAAAATGGTCCCCCAAGTTTTTTTTGGCAATTTTAGTCCTCAAAGATTTTCAAAGTTGCAATAATCATCCTTCTGTTAATCCTCAGTCCAAATGTTAACGGAACCTGCTAATTGTACTGCCACATAACCAATAATTATTTTAAAAAATATATTTAAGTGAAATTAAATTCATTTAAAAATATTTAAACAAAAAATAATATTAATATTACCTTGTTATACAACAAAAGTTTATGAAGAGGATTCATATCCTTCTACTCTGCCCCCATCTTCATCGTCGTCTTCAAGCTTCTCCCTGGCAGATCGGTGGACTTCATACCAGCTTCTCCTTCGAGCTTCTCCTTTTTTAGCCAAATTCGAGTGACATTCGTAACCATGGAAGAAAAACCCATGGAAGATAAACCCAGTTCAAGCAAGATTTCTTCATTTTTCTTCCTCTTCACTCTTCAGCCTCGACCGCCATGGAAGAAGAACCCAGACCGGCGGTGTTATGGTTGTGTGGCAGGTGAGATGATTTAAATTTCTCTCATGGTTGTCGAGGGTATTTCTAACTGTGTGGGTTTGTGGTATTCATCCAAGGCACAAGTTGATTCAGGGTTCTCAATATATTGTTGAAGATGTTTCCGATGCACAAATTAACCAAGTAGTTCGTGGAACTGTGGATAGATTGCATTATGAAGATGACCCTTGTGTGCAGTTTATTGGGAAAACGAAAATGTGGGTTTATTTACATAGAGAAAGAGAAGAAGGTTTTGAGTTTGACCTTTCAATTCTCAATTATAATTCTATTCTATTTCTAATAATTTAATTGAAACATTATTTTAATAATTTATTTTTTAAATATTTTAAGTATAAGTGCGGCAACATGACAGTAAACGTGGGTGCTTTCATTGAACTACCGTGCCACAAATCCATTCCGTAAATATTTGGACGGAAGTTTAACAGAAGGATGATTATTGCAACTTTGGAAATCTTTCAGGACTGAAATCACCAAGAAAAAAATTGGGGGACCATTTTTGCCAAATTAAAAAACTTGGGGGATGAAACATGCATTTTTGCCAAATAAATATATATCTCACAAGTTATTAAATGAAATCTTAATATATTAACATTTTGAAAAAAAAATTGTAAAAATAAACGAGATTTGATTCCAAGAAAATATATTTTTTGGATTTATATTTGAAATGCTTTTTTTTTTTAAAAAGGTTTAAGAAAGAATACATACAATCAAAAGTTTTATGTGACCATGACTCAGCTCCTTTCCAAATCTTTCTATTGTCAGCAAAGTTTTAATTTTTAATTGAACGAGAGCGTTTTATTTATTTCAATTTGTCGAAATTAGACTTGTTTGCACTCTTGAAGAAATCCAATAAAAAGACCTGCAAGAGTATATTGGATAGAGTTTATCTAACCACCACTCTGTTCATCTCTCAATTTTTTTATCATCGACAAAATTTTAATATTAATTTTAATAAGAACATTTTATTTATTTCGATTTGCAAAAATTAGATACCGTCGACGCTCCTAGAGAATTATAATAAAAAAGCCTCAAGAGTTTCTGATAAAGTTTTAAGGTTTGATTTTTAGAAGAGACATATGGTAAGTTGTTATTTTTTTTAAATGTTTGAATTATGATTATATATTGGTATCTTTAAGGTTCCGTCGGTGCTCCCAACAAAAACTTAAAGATGGTTCCTCATCAAGAAAATCACAATTTCAATGTCACTCTTAAAAGTATTAGGTATCACATCATTAGAATATTAATCCACAGTCATAAAATCGTGATGAGTGATTTTTATGGTAGTTGATAAGAGTCTAACAATTTTAGTATCGTAAAAATTCATGATTTGTTGATAGTGTAAAAAATCTTTATACTGATAATATATACCGATTAAACTCGTAAAAAAGAACACATCTCTCATAGGATGACATATAGTTCTCTGGTTGAGGTTGATGGATGCAAATAGTTGTGGTTTGGTGACGGTTGAAGTTGTTTGAAAAACAATAAATAAAATTAAATAGGGAAAAAGATGAAGAACACCAATAAAATTTTATAGTTTGAGACTTGTGGAATCACAATGTCCTTAAGTATTATTTCATCACAATGTCATATGAAAGATCATCATACAATAGTTTGAGGAGGCGTGGTGTAGCCGGATGAAGATCCATGATGACGTTAGGGACATGCTATTTCGTGAGTTTAAGATAATTTATTATAAATTGAAAATTAACTTTAATTTTGGTTTTGAATATATTATATATGTGCATTTACTAATAAGTTTTCCGTTCAGAAATTGTTTAGGTGGGAACCATAACACAAGGATGCCATTCGGACCAGTTTTGAGCACAAAGGTTATTTGCTTACGTAAAACGCAATGCATAAGCTCAGAACCAGTCATGATAAGGGGAGGTAGATGGATCCCAGATAAGAGAGGGCTTAGACCGACACTAGGCCTCTCAAGACTTCCAAGACTGGAGCAACACCAACACCGGGGGGAACCGGGCTGTAGATAGTTGGGCATCTGACTACCCCGGTGGCTCTAAACTAGCCCCTACTCACTTTGACAAGTTGGTAAGTTTAATTCATTATTTTAGCTATTACTTAGTTGATTTAAGTTGAATTTTATTTATTACAAATATTATGAATTTAACTTCTATTTAAATATATCCACGTTGCGTAGTTATACCGACCCCCGACCTCTATGGAGTTGGTGGAAAATATGAAGAAGTTGAAGTCAGGATAATCGGTCAACGACAAGCAAATAACTTTGCAGTAAGCAAACAAACAATCTTAGTTAAAACTCGTAATTTATTATTATTTGATAATATTATAAATATAATCTTCAATTGTACTTTGCAAGACCATCTTAATCGTATCACATATATGCTTCACAGGATGAGGGTACTTTTGGTGAAGGTCCCTGCTCTCTAGCCTCTGTCAATGACAATGTCATATATTTGGAGGTGGTTGGAGGTAGGAACAAGTAGGGCACACATATGGCCATGGGAACTAGGGCGATGAGTTTATGGTCTCATCATCTGGATGGCCTACTCAGTCCTTCTTACATCCCTCCGGAGCAATTCGAGTGACACGAATGAACACCGAGCACGTGGGGAAGGCTACTAGGGAGAGGACGATGGAGGAGAAAATTGCTTGGCTAAAGTAGATGGCAGAGCAACTAACGCAGTGGACGGTTGAGAAAGGTCAGTTTCCGCGATTAGTATTAGAATATATGAGAATCCAACCTCGTCCAGTTGCGCGACCACCAACTCCACACAATGAGGATGACAACGAGCCTTCTAACAACCCACTGCCATGAGATTACTACATTTTGCATTCACTCAACTACAATTTTTTTTTTATACATTTTTATGTTATTTTCATTTGGTATTGACTTATTGTATGGTAAATTTTACAATTTTAATACATTTAATTTTTTATTTGTTGTCAACAATAATAAATCATAAAAAAATATATAATACTTTATATTTTTAGTCAATAATAATAATATGGGGGAAAAATATCAATGGATGTTTATTTATTGTTACAAAGAATCAATTTTAAAAATTATTAAAAACATTAAAAAAAAATGTTTAGCAATCGAATTGGCGACCACCATTTCGGTCGCGAACTATGAATTAGAACACAAATTTTGTTTCAAAATAGGAAAATTTATCGACCGAAACAACAACTAAAAATTTGATCATTACAATAGTTACTCATTGTTAAACATGACGATTGATTTGAAGATGGACAAATCGGTCGCTAAATTTAGTCACCACCACTATACGATCAAATCAACAGCGACGGAAATATATGCCGTAGCGACCGTGCATTCTGATCGCTATTAGCGACTGAATACGAAATTCAGCCTCTAGCTGTTTAGGAACTACGGTTTATGCTACCAATTTATTTTGGTCGTCATTTCGGGTTCTATTTGGATTAAGTTTTCTTGTTTGACCATTAAACTCATCATCAGATAACTAACTTGACCTTTTAACTGAGTCAACCTCTCATTCAAATGATACGTCTATGTTTTACACCATTAGATGTGTGCCTATTTTTTTTTAGAGACATGGTGTTGTCTGTAGGGAGCTTCATCAAGGTGGATGAGTTTACAAGAAGAAAGGAAAGGTTTGATGTGGGTAGGGTTTTGATTTCAACTTCAGTTCCAGAAGCTATAAATTCAGTGATAAAGGTATCCATTAACAAAAGGTTCTTCTCCATTAGAATGATGGAAGAGACTTTTGGGGAACTCTATCTGAGTTTTAAAACTAATTGGGATAAAGAATATGTCCTAGAAAGCTCATTTGAGGACTCGGATATTAGATTGGAGGATGATTTATGTGTTCCGGAAACAGTGTTGGATGACGGCGCGTGGTCGGAGGGACAAAACGTGGAGACCGAGAATGAACTAGTTACAAGCATTGCTTGTCAGGAAAATATTGGGAAAAGGGATTTTTTGAATTATGATGGGAAATTCGACTGTAGCAGCAGTTCGTACTTGAATGAAGAGGTTGCAGACTCAAGGGATTTTTAGCAATGCCTTTGCTTCATTGATATTGAAATCAACAATCCCCGACAACGGCGCCAAAACCTTGTTGATGGTTTGGAAAGTGTACCAAATCGTACAAGTAATAAAGTGAAAGTAAAGTATCGTTCCCAACGAGGATTGTGATCAAGTATCAACGTGGCTTAGGCAATAGCTATTTGAACCAATGAATGTCATGTTTATAAAAGAGTTTTTATGAATTTTTTATTACAAGTTGTCACAAGAATGAATGAATGCAATGCAAGTAAAGAATGAATTCAATATAGGTAAAAGCGGTTAGGTGTCGGAATCCTCCCATTCTCACTTAATGTAACTTTATTCAACTCTAATTTCAATTCATTCCACTCAATTGACATTCCAATCACTAACCTAGATTTATCCCTAATTCCTTAGGTGATAATCCTTTTGTACTAATCAAGAAGCCTAATTCCTTAGGTCATTCAAGCATTAGCACAAACATTAAGCATGATATTCATAAGAATGCATTGAAACATAGTTCTATTCCTAGAATCAACATTCCAATGGTAATCTACTTCAATTCCAATTCAATAACCAATTTTCCAATTGTGAAATTGAATCTAACATCAATCTAAAGTTGATCAATCAATAGAAGCATTAAGCATAGAAGTAAATCACTCTAATTGAATGAAATGGAATTGAATTCAGAATCAAACAAAAATTACATCAAACTCCAAATTGAAATCATCCTAACCTAACCTAAATGATCTAGCAACTCATATTAGAAAGGAAAGAGAACAAGAAACTTGAGTGGATGTGAGTGGAGGAAGCCATGGAAACTCCAATTCTTGTTCCCAAGCTTGGATCTTCAAGGAAGTGGAGAGAAAATGATGAACCAAAGTGAGAAAATGTGAAAAATGAGAAAAAGATCCATTTCCAATAGCTGAAGCACATATTTATAGGTTCTGCTCATAACCCAGTGCTGAGCTTCCCAATCTCAGTGCTGGGCGCTTGCCTCTGCACCAAAATGATGCTTGCTGTCTTTATGGGCGCTGGAGTTGGGCACTGGGCTCTTGCCTTTCTGCCAACGCTGTGAGCTGATTGTACTGCTGTAGCTTCTGTTTCTGTCCAGGCTGAGTGCCAAGTTCTTGAGCTGAGCGCTAGGACTTCAATCCTACATATTTTCGACATATGAGTATATTTTCCATATAAAAGATTAAAACTTTAATCAAATGAATCCAAACTTTATTCATATCATAGTATGTATTTTCCTATCACTTTTCCTATGATTTCTAAGATTTTTACAAACTCTTTCCTAATTACACTTCCAAACTAACATATTTTGCACATTCATCAATGGGTTGTGGTGTTTGGTTGGGGATTATAATTTTGTTAGTAATGCAAGAGAAAGGAAAGGAGTGGGCTCTTCTTTTGGCTCACAGGAAGCTGTTGAATTTTCTAATTTTGTAGGAGAAATGGAACTAGTAGATATGCCACTTTTGGGCAGGCAATTTACCTGGAAAAAGGCTAATGGACCCGCTTTGAGTCATCTAGACCGCTTCCTTTTATCTGAATATTGGATTGAATTTTGGGAGGTAGAGGCTCAGTGGGCACTGAATCGTGATGTGTCGGATCATTGTCCGATCTTGTTAAAACAAGGTGTTCAGGAGTGGGGACCAATGCCCTTCAGGTTTAACAACTGTTGGTTGGGGCATCCGGATTTTCGCAAGGTGGTGGAAGTTGGGAGGAAACTGAAGTATTTGGTTGGAAGGCGCATATTCTTAAAGCTAAAATGAAGTCACTTAAGGATGTTCTGAAGAAATGGAATTGGGAGGTTTTTGGTCATATTGATTCTAGAATTCGGAGCATTGAAAAAGAAATAAGTGTGTTAGATGTGTTGGCGGAATCAACTGGATTAACAGAAGAATTGATTCATCTTAGACGCTGAAAGTTTGTGGATTTACGGAAAGGCCTCAATGATAAACATTGCTTGACTAGACAAAAGTCCCGAATTAGGTGGTTGAAGGAAGTGGATGCTAATACCTCCTTCTTCCATGCTTCTTTGGCATCTAGAAGAAGAAGAAATAGTTTAAATGCGATTCTGGTTGAAGATATTTGGGTTGAGGAGGTGGATAAATGATGTCGTGCATTCGCAGGTGCGATCCGGCAAGTGTAATGGATTGTCGCCAAGTAATAAAAAGATATCGATCCCACAGAGACCGTGATCTCAAATCGTAACTAATTGTTAAATGATAAAACTGGACTGTAAAGAAAGATTTTTGAAAAGGTTTTGATATGTGAAATAAGAGATAACTCAAAATCAGAATCAAATAAACAGAAAGTAAATCTATTTATGGTTTTTCAGATTTAAATGGATTCCTAGGAGTTTGGGTTACCAGCAAGATCGTTTATGTTACTAAATTGATTAATCCTTGTTAATTATCGAAAATGCCTTGAAGGCGAATTTATCCTCAAATAGTTTAAGCTCCCTCTCGGGTTACAAAAACCTTGCCCAATTAAACCAACCCCTACTCTCGTGGTAGTCGAATTTAGGTTGGACCCTTTGCGTTTCGTGACAATTCGTTAATCATCGAAGGACGGCTTCTAACTCTCGTGATTTTAGTCCTAAGTCTGATTCTATAGATCCGATATATAAGTTCATCGCTAGGTTCCTCCTTAGAATATCTACGACACGTAAATAAGCGCGCACCGGATTTACGAGTAATTAAAATACTAGAAATCAGATCTAAAACAAAATTGCAATTAACAAAGATAAAACATCAATTCATTGCCATAAACAAACCTTGGGCATAGCCCCAATCCCTAGAAATTATACTACTACTCAAGCCTTGCCATGGTGATGACAAGCTTGGTTAACAACAACAATCATGAAAATAAAAATCAAAAAAAGAGGAGGAAGAATAAGAGAGATCCTAAATAATAGCCTAAGAGTATCAACCCCCAAAAGTCCCCTTTTGCCTCTGCCCAGATGCCATATTTATAGATTTGGTAAGTTTAAATCCCAATTAAACTCAAATCAGATCCAAATCAGTTGCTTCTGATCCAAGTAATACGCGTCACGACCGTGATGGTCATCACGGCCAGGCCGTGATGGGTTATGCCTTGGGCGCTTCTTCAGTTATTGGTCTGTCACGGCCGTGATGGTCATCACGGCTAGGCCGTGACAAATTCTGACTTGTGGGGGTCTGGCTCAGCTGACAGGTCACGGCCGTGATGGGTATCACGGCTAGGCCGTGACCAGTTCTGACTTTAGCCTTCTTTCTTTTTAGCTCTTACTCGATCATGGCCATGATGGTCATCACGTCTAGGCCGTGATGGGCTCTGTTTGGCTCATTTTCTTTACTTTTCAAGCTCCATCTTCATCCAAGCTCCATCATGGTTGATCTTGAGCATTTAATCCTTAATTTCTGCAAAACAACACCACAAAACAGCCTTACCCGTTCCAAGGTAAAAATTAACAAAAATCAAATTAAACATGCCTAAATTATATGAAAATGCATGCAAAATGATAATGGAATATGAGGTGAAATCATACTCATCAAATCACCCCAAGCTTAAGATTTTGCTTGTCCTCAAGCAATCACTAAGGCCAGAAAATATAAATAATCAGAGCATGGATAGTGAATCAAGAACCCGAGAAACTAATCCAAGTGACAGGCATATTCAAATAAATCCCCAAGTGATAATAAATTTCAAGTCCAATTAGAAGCTTAGGTTCTTTAAATTCATATTCTTACTGATTCAGGCACTCTTCTCACCTCACTCAAGTGTTCAAGGGTATATGACAATTCACTCAATTTCCTCAAGGAAGGTACCCTACCATAAGCTTGACTATTAACCAAATCTCCACTTTATTAATGAAAACACATAAGAATCAAGAGGTCTTTTACTTTGGTTGTAATGGGGCCATGGGATTAATTGTTAGGTGGGGAAATCAAGAAAAGGGAAATTCAAGAAGGCTAAACAAAATATCAAACATTGGAAAGCATGGCAACCTTCTAAAATACCTTTTTGGGCATTGATTCACTTTTCCACCTTTCTTTCTTTCTTTTTATCTTATTTCTCACTTTCTTTTTGTCATCCCCTTCTCCATTTTTTTTTGTGTTTATTTAATTTTATTTATTTGGAGAAGGGGAGATTTTTAGCTCAAGATAAATATTTTCTAACTTTCTCATCCCATACTTTTTCAAACTACCTTTTTGTTGAGACGGATTCTAGGCAAGTATACCTAGGGATCGGTTGACAATTACCAATTCACAAATCAAGCAACTATCTAGACTAAATGAAGAAAGATCAAAACATAAAATAAAGCAACAAAAGCAATAAAATATTTTTGGTCTTTTGGGGAATTTTATCAAACACTTGGAGTGCGGAAAGAAGTGTTGGGATTAAATTTCACTAAACCTTAGCCTCATGCAATACTAAGACTACCAATTCAGTTTATGCTTCAAATATTAAAATCAATCCACAAGATTACTCAAGTCCTGATTCCTCAGATGACAAGAGCCTAAATCCCCTAATAGACCCTAATTCCTTAGGTGGCCTAATTAGTGAATTTGCATTAAGAGTAAGGATTACACGATTACTAATAAACCAAACTCCATTCCTAGATGCAAGGTTTACTAGGTGATTAATTCCGGATCAAGAATTGATAAGAACGTCCCCATTGCAAATCAAATCTCAGAATCAATTCATGGATGGCCAAGCCACAAAAAGTATTAAGCGTAGGAATTAAACACTAATAAGAAGGCATAAACACAAATTGATAAATCAAAGCAGTTACATGATATTCAGTTTAGTTACATCTAATCCCAACAAAAATGGAATTAGCTACTCATGGTAATAGAAATTACAAAAGAGAAAGAGATAAGAGAATAAGAAAACTCCATGAAGAATCCTCTAATCTTCTTCCCCTCCAAGAGTAGAGAAAAACCACTTTTTAGGATGCAAATCCTTCCCCTAGCCGCAGCCTCCAAGTCTGGATAAAAGTCCCTATTTTTCTGTTTAAAGGTCCTGGTCTCCACTAGGGGTCCCAGTCTCTCCTGTACGCCCTCTCTAGCTCCCTTTATAATGCAGCCGTGGCCTTCTTCTTTTAATCCCAAATCAATTATCTATTGGATATGTTTCAATCAAAACCAAATCATGAATTGATCCTCTAATTAATGCTGACGTTATCTCCTTGCATATGGTGATTGATATTCTTTAATGACTTCAAATCTTCTAAATTAACTGCCCAATCAATATCTTCATCTTCTATTTTTATGGTAAGTCATTAATATCCAAATCATCAAATCCATCAATTAGGCCTCCTACATTGCTGTTGGACTTTTGTCAATTGTCATTAAATATTTCCATTCCAAATTAAATTGGAGTCATCCAATATCTTCACTTTTCAAGCTCCAACTTCATCCAGGCTCCATCATGTCTCATCTTGGGCATTTAATCCTTAATTTCTGCAAAACAACACCACAAAATCACCTTACCCGTTCCAAGGTAAAACTAACTAAAATCAATTTAAATATGCCTAAACTATATGAAAATGCATGCAAAAATGTACATGAATTATGATGTGAAATCACACTATCACTTTTTACCATTTTTGTAATACTTTAAAAGGTGCTATACCAAGCATTATTCATCAAAATAAATCCAAGGTACCAAGAAAAGTAGTTTAATCTTTTAGGCTCAAAATTGGGCAACTAAGGGGTAGCATTTAATCAATCAAAGCTCAGAAGGCCGGAAAAACACCTAGTGCCTCAATCATTTTCAAAAAATGTTTTCAAAAATTTTTAAGTTTCAAAACGGTTTCAAGTCAAGTTTTAGAGAATACAATCCAAGAGGAATAAAAACACTTAATAACAAAGAATGGGGCATATTTAGTGAGTACCCCTTTTAGGCTCAAGATCTCACATTTAGTAGTTTAAAATCAATGAGAAACACAAATTTAGAGAACCACATGCTAATTATCAACTATCAAAAGATTATCTCAAGAATTTTTATTTTTAGCCTTATCACAAGAATAAAAAATTGGGTTAAAAAATTCACTATCTCAATTTATTTGGCACCAAGTTCTCACAATTGGATGCAAACTCTAAGCAAGGGGCAATCCAATCATGTGATCATGCAAAACTATGCCTATATGAATGCAACATGAAAAATGCAAAAATGCAAAAAAAATTCAAAAATACCCCTACCCCAAGCTTAAAAACTTACATTGTCCCCAATGTAAATAATCAAGTCGGAGAGAGGAGAAAAATTGGAACAACTCACCGAGGTGGTAGCGGGTGTTGGCTCACATGCCAGTCAAAAACTTGTTGGAAATTGTATCATGACCGTGAGGCTCATCACGGCTAGGCCGTGATCAATTCTGGTCTTCAGGAGCTGGCTTGTTACGGCCGTGACCATTGTCACGGCCTGGGCGTGATGACTTCTGACTTTGTTTGTCCCTGTCCTTTTTGCTCTTCCTTCCTTCTTAACCTGAAAACACTTGACAAATCTATTAACTTATGATTTTTTTCCTCTTGATCTTCTCAAATTATTCAAGAGCTAAATTTAAAAACAAATGGGAAAGGGAAAGAAAACTTGGGTTGCCTCCCAAGAAGCGCTTATTTACGGTCTTAAGCTTGACCATACTTTCTTCAGTCAACCGGGGTCGGCTGGGCGTAGAAGTGCAGGAACACTACTCTTCCATGGGAGTCCTTCAAAGAGCCGATTCTGCTCATATGGTCAATTGCGCTTCCACTTTGCTCTTTTCACTCTGAGCTTCATGGCCTTTCTCCTTCCCGGCGGAAGTTTTGTTTCCACACGGTGAGCAACTTCATCAGTACCGGGTGCATCATTCGTCATGCAAATCGTCGGAGTTGCTTCCATGTTGGGCTCTTCCTTTACCACTAGAGACGTTACATCGATCCTGCACACATGACTTTCAAAAGGAGGGTTGTTATATGAGTTAGTCAAATTATAATCTACCCTACCTTCCTCTACATTTAGAGAGAGTTTGCCATTCCTTACGTCTATTATTGCTCCAGCAGTGGCCAAGAATGGCCTTCCTAAAATGATGGGGAATTCAGAATTCCCTTTCATATCCAATACCAGGAAATCGGTAGGGATGAAAAATTTCCCAACCTTTACAGGAACATTCTCTAGTATGCCTAGAGGAGTTCTAGTTGAGCCATCCGTAAATTGTAAGGAGAATTTGAATGGACTCAACTCTTTGGTTCCCAACCTTTCCAAGATAGTGAGCGGCATCAAGCTCGCACTAGCCCCTAAGTCACATAAGGCTTGGTCTATTTGTACCTTTTCAATTGAGCAAGCGATAGAGAAACTACCTGGGTCTTTCAGTTTAGAAGGCATATTAGCTTCTATCTTGACATTGTGGTCCTCAATTAAGCTTTTAGTTTCTATCTCTACTTGCTTTTTCTTGACCAACCTTTGTGGGAAAGGTATTGGGGGTTAATGGTACGGTGGTGGAGGGACATACTTTGGTTCTGGCTCTTCATCTTCGCTCATGTCCTCCTTTGGTTCCACGTCCTTTTGAACCACCCCAAGCTTATCATCCCTCAAATACACGACATTACAATGTTCATTGGGATTAGCTTCGGGTTGGACCGGAAATGTACCCTTAGGTCTAGAATACATGCTGGCTTGTTGGGCAATCTGAGTTTCTAGCATCTTGTTATGGATTGCTAAGTTATCTACCTTAGATGCTAGCTCTTTTATTGCCTCGTTTACTGCCCTACCTTGTTGTCTAAACTCTTCATTTTGTTTTGTTTGAGTTTCAACAAAACTTTCCCATAAAGACTCGAGTTTAGACTTCTGTACCTGAGGATACCCCGGTGCGGGTTTCCTATTACCTTGGCCTTCTTGGAACTCGTGGTTCATCGTGTTGCTGTAGTTCCCGTATGAGAGGTAGGGATTGTTCTTCCTTCCTTGGTTGTAAGCATTTGGAGGGGCATAATTTGGCAACTTCGGGTTCGTGTCGTAGAAGTTGTGACAAGAGTTCACTTGTTCCCCCGAAGCGCCGGATCCATGAGCAATACCTCGTGGGAACTCCATTGTGTCATGTTCCTGCATTCCAAAAATCTCACAAACAATGTTAGTAGCACCTATTGCACTCACATTAGCCCTTTCAAGCTGATCAAAACATTTATTCAGTGAGTCTATTTTAGACATTATAAGATCAGTGCTATTTATTTCAAACTTACCCCCCGAAATCTTTTTCGGGTTATTACCTCTTTCTGAACCCCATTGGTGGTAGTTGGTGGCCACGTTTTCAATGATGTTGAATGCCTCAATCAGAGGCCTATTCATAAAGGCTCCACCAGCTGCAGAGTCAAGTGACGCCTTCGAAGAGTAATCCAATCCATTGTATAAGGTGTGCACTAACAACCATCTCTCGAGTCCATGATGTGGGCAAGACTCCAGCAGTACCTTGTAGCGATCCCAAGCTTCTGACAAGCATTCTCCATCCTTTTGGAAGAAGCCGGTGATCTAGGTTCGTATGTAGGCCGTCTTGGATGGAGGGAAGAATTTCTCCAAGAACACCTTCTCCAGTTGGTCCCAAGTCGACAAGGTGTTAGCGGGTATTTGCTTCAGCCAAGCTTTCGCCTTTCCAGTAAGAGATGAGGGGAACAACCTCAAACGGATAGCATCAACGGGGGCGCCATGAATTCTAACTGCATCGGTGAACTCCAAGAATGTCTCTACGTGGTCAGTCGGGTCCTCCGAGGGAAATCCTCCGAATTGATGTTGCCTAATCATGTTAATGAGCATAGGCGGTATAGTGTAGTTTTCTGCCTCAATCTCTGGACTAGCAATCCCAGTACGCAAACCCCTCGCATTTGGGGCTGCGTAGTCCTTTAGTGGTTTCGTATCCGGTTGATTCACCATTAGTGGAATGGGGATCAACCTCTCTCTCTAACTTTGTAGTCTCCTATGTCTATGAAATGTCCTTTATATTTCGGGATCGACCTCACTAAGGTTTCCAAGACTTAGGGATCTTTGCATAAAAACACAGAGAGATAGATACTCAAAAAGGAATTTTTCTTAATAATAACAAAAATCAAAAATTAAATAAAAATAAAAGGTCCAGAAAAATCAATTTAAAAATTAAATTGAGATTTGAGAAAGCACAATCCCCGGCAACGACGCCAAAAACTTGATGTAGTGCGTTCGCACGTGCGATCCGGCAAGTGTACCGGATTATCGCCAAGTAATAAAAAAATATCGATCCCATAGAGACCGTGATCTCAAATCGCAACTAATTGTTAAATGATAAAACTGAACTGTAAAGAAAGATTTTTGAAAAGGTTTTGATATGTGAAATAAGAGATAACTCAAAATCAGAATCAAATAAACAGAAAGTAAATCTATTTATGGTTTTTCAGATTTAAATGGATTCCTAGGATTTGGGTTACCAGCAAGATCGTTTATGTTACTAAATTGATTAAACCTTGTTAATTATCGAAACTGCCTTGAAGGCGAATTTATCCTCAAATAGTTTAAGCTCCATCTCGGGTTACAAAAACCGTGCCCAATTAAACCAACCCCTACTCTCGTGGTAGTCGAATTTAGGTTGGACCCTTTTCATTTCGTGACAATTCGTTAATCCTTGAAGGACGACTTCTAACTCTCGTGATTTCAGTCCTAAGTCTTATTCTATAGATCCGATATCTAAGTTCACCGCTAGGTTCCTCCTTAGAATATCTACGACACGTAAATAAGCTCGCACCAGATTTACGGGTAATTAAAATACTAGAAATCAGATCTAAAGCAAAATCGCAATTAACAAAGATAAAACATCAATTCATTGCCATAAAAAAACCTTGGGCATAGCCCCAATCCCTAGAAATTATACTACTACTCAAGCCTTGCCATGGTGATGACAAGCTTGGTTAACAACAACAATCATGAAAATAAAAATCAGAAAAAGAGGAGGAAGAAGAAGAGAGATCCTAAATAATAGCCTGAGAGTAGCAGCCCCCAAAAGTCCCCTTTTGTCTCTGCCCAGATGCCATATTTATAGATTTGGGAAGTTTGAATCCCAATCAAACTCAAATCAGATCCAAATCAGTTGCTTCTGATCCAAGTAATACGCATCACGGCCGTGATGGCCATCACGGCCAGGCCGTGATGGGTTCTGCCTTGGGCGCTTCTTCAGTTATTGGTCTGTCACGGCCGTGATGGTCATCACGGCTAGACCGTGATAGATTCTAACTTGTGGGCGTCTGGCTCAGCCGACAGGTCACGGCCGTGATGGGCATCACGGTTAGGTCGTGACCAGTTCTGACTTTAGCCTTCTTTCTTTTTAGCTCTTACTCGATCATGGCCGTGATGGTCATCACGGCTAGGCCGTGATGGGCTCTGTTTGGATCATTTTCTTCACTTTTCAAGCTCCATATTCATCCAAGCTCTATCATGGTTGATCCTGAGCATTTAATCCTTAATTTCTGCAAAACAACACCACAAAACCGCCTTACCCGTTCCAAGGTAAAAACTAACAAAAATCAAATTAAACATGCCTAAACTATACGAAAATGCATGCAAAATGATAATGGAATATGAGGTGAAATCATACTCATCAATAAAACCATCCAGGAGGTGACAAAATTCTTCAAGGATATCTTTTTAGAAGAAAGTCAGACAAGGCCAGTTTTGAGTGGTGTTAATTTCCAAAAGATTTTGGAGGAGGATATAGAAAAAATATCTTCCAACTTCTCCATGGAAGAGTTAGATGAGGTGGTGGAAAGTTTCGATGGTAATAAAAGTCTGGGCCCCAATGGTTTCAACTTTAATTTTATAAAGAATTTCTGGGATTTATTGAAGAAATCAGTGTTTGGGATGATGGCAGATTTCTATGTTAATGTAGCGCTTCCTCGAGACTTACTTTCTTACTTTGTGGCACTTGTTCTGAAGTTAAATAATCCATCCAGCCTTGGTAACTTCCGTCCGATTTTGCTTCTGGGAAGTCTCTACAAGATTGTGTCTAAGCTTTTGGCATCAAGATTGAAGCCGGTATTGAATCCGGTTATCTCTATGAATCAGTCCGCTTTCCTTCCAAAAAGGAACATTTTTTATGGGGTGGTTGCCATAAATGAAGTTGTTGATTTAGATAAAAAATCAGGAAGGTAATGCTTGATCTTTAAGGTAGATTTTGAGAAGGCTTATGACTCAGTCATTTAGAGCTTTTTGGACTATATGATGGGGATGATTGGTTTAAATGAACAATGGAGGAGGTGGGTGTTGAGACTCCGGCAAGTGTACCGGGTCGTCGCAAGTAATAAAACACGGTAAGAGTCTACCGAGGTCGAACACAAGGATTGGGTTACCAATTCTACTAATTTCGCAAGAAATTCAATAGGTTCAGTTAAGCGAAGAAAATTGTTGTGAGAGAGATGAAGATTGCAATTCAATTAAGAAATCGATTAAAGCTAAGGTGATTGAATTCAGAAATTTAAAATATCTAGGGTTTCAAATCCACCTACCCAATCATGCATAATACCCAAGTGATTATGTATTCCTCCCTAGGTTCAATTACAATGTCAACCGGGACCCCCAATTTCTCCTAAATTCACAAAGTGCGCAATAGGACGTATTCAACGATTTGGATTATTTACTCACCAAGTCTCATAATCCTAATCCTCGAATTCTGTTAATTCTTGTTCCCTATGTGGTTGCACTAATCTCCTACCCACTATCGTGCAATATTAAATTAGTGATCCCAATTCAAGTTCTAAAACGCGAATCGCCGGCCTTAACACGTTTAACTAGTTAATCATGCTAGCATATGATCAACACAATAATATCCGAATTGGAAAACATTTATTGAGAGAAGGGGAGAAATAACATACATCACGTGAACACTACACAGCCATGGGTGGCTTCATCGATCCCCTATACGAGGGGATTAGTTCCTCATGCCCGTGACGACGCACAAACAATCGGCAATAATCTCCATAATAATAAACTAAGAGAAGAAAAGAAAAGAGAAGGGAGACGCAGCTCCAGAAACAAGGATTCGCACTCCTATTCTGATCTAAGCAATGGCTAACAACTTCCTCCCTAATTCTGATCTGATATGGCCTTTAAATAAGGATTTTGTTTCTCGCCAGCTCGCGGGGCGAGCTTACTCTCGCGACGCGAAATTAAGCATTGGCGTGCTTCAAATTTTGTATTTTCGCGAGGCGAGCTTGTATTCGCGGGGCGAGTCTTCAAACCCTAATCTGTCACAACCGTGATATCCATCACGGCTAAGCCGTGATTGCCTCTGTCTTCCATGGTCCTCAAGGACTCGCGAGGCGAGAGTACACTCGCGGGCGAGTCTTCATCCCGGGCTGTGACCTTCATCACGGCTAGGCCGTGATGGTCTCTGATTTCCAAGTCTTCATGCTCTCGCGGGGCGAGCTATCTCTCGCGGGGCGAGTCTTCAAACCTCGATTTGTCACAGCCGTGACCTTAATCACGACTGTACCGTGATAGTCTCTGTCTTGCTGGTCTTCAGACTCTCGCGAGGCGAGAGTACACTCGCGGGGCGAGTGTCTCAGAATTTCAATTTCCACTATTTCTTTTGCTTTCCTTGACTCCCGGAGCTTCACTTTATTTACCTGAAAACACAAAAGCACCCACAAGCGTAATTCTATCCAAAATAAGCTAAAAACTACACAAAAGACGCAAAACGAGTCAAAGTCCAACTCAGGAACGAAACAAGGCAAATTTGGGTAAAACGAGAGTGAACTCGAATAAATTGGCACATAAACCCTAGTTTATCTAGTCATAAAACTAGATAAGCCAGAGGCTTATCAAAATACCCCAAACTTAAACCTTGCTTGTCCCCAAGCAAGCTTAAAACTCAAAAACGACTCAAGACTTGGCAAGCCTAAAGATCTAATCAATTTCGCACCAATTTCACGCGACTTTACAAAACAGTTTCTCTTCTTTGATTCCCCCCCTTTTTTCATCAATGTAATCCCCACATTCATCTACTTTAAACAATTGAGAAGTTATCATTCATGCCATCATTACTCTAAGTTGAGGCTCAACGATACACACAAAGGAAGATCACCTATTTCAAACAATTGCCTTCCTCACAAGGGCATTTAGTATTTCACTCATTCGCTCAAGTTTGTCTAGGCTTTCAACTTTTTCACTCAATTTCACTTATCAAGAGCACTTCCCATGAATTTGATTTTCATCTCAAACATAGTTCCCACGAAAACATGCATGCAACATCAAAAGGTCTTTTAAAGGTTGTAATGGGGCCTGGCTGAGGGTAGGATAATCAAGGATATTTAGGCTTAAGTCCCTAGGAACTAAGAGAGCATGAGCATTAAACACATTTTCCACTCAAATTCCTTTCTTTCCATTTTTCATTTGGGCTCGGGTGACTACAACCTTTTCCTTGATATTATTTTTGTTTTGCCCCTTTTCTTTTGGCAATTTTTGTTTTCTTCTTTTCTTTTCTTTTCTTTTTGCCTTGGGTCAACCTTTATTTTCTTTTTCTCATCCCAATATGACACATACCTTGTAGCCACCCCAAACTTAGTTTCTCACAACCTTTCTCTTGCTCATTTCCATGCTCTCCTAATCCTAAGATTGGGTTAACATGGTTTTTCAGATTTTGGCTCGTAATGTAGGGTCATCAAGAAACAATAGGTCAATTGGGCTCAATTTGGCTAACTAGGGAACATGCATTAGGGATGGTTCTTTTCAGGCTAAGTAGTTATTCAAAGAAAATTGCCTAAATCATTTGATGCAACACATAATCATGCAAACCATATAGAGATTCAAGCAAATTCGGGAAAGTACAACTTAACAGTGATTCACTCAATCAAAAACAGAGTTGGAGGCTCAAATCCTCACCTGGACATTTTGCAACTGTTTGACCGAGATACGATTCCTAGTGTGTGCACCCCCTCACCCCAAACTTATCATAAATCAAGCAATCACAATAAATCTCAGAGTTCAATTTTCAATTTTAAGTGGGGATCAACTTTTCTATTACTAGAATCTAGGGGGATATCATCAATGGTCAATATAATTCATGCGATCAATCTATGCTCAATTCAATTAAAATCCAACAAGCTTGCCGACACAACATTCATACAACAACTCTTGATCTTCTCAAATTATTCAAGAGTGACAAACAAAAACAAAACAAACACAAAAACAAAAACAAAAACAAGAGTGAGGAAAGGAGAGGGTACCTAGCTTGGGTTGCCTCCCAAGTAGCGCTTGTTTAACGTCCCGAGCCTGACTCAAGTAGAGGGTTAATCCAGATACAGCACTTGCTTGCCAATTGGGACTGAATTCCCATGATAATGCTTTAGCCTTTGCCCATTCACCTTGAAGTTGCCGGAAGCCCCTTCCAATTCCACTGCTCCGTATGGGAAGACTTGTAGGATCTTGAATGGTCCTGACCACCTCGATTTCAGCTTTCCAGGAAAGAGCCTCAACCTTGAATTATAGAGGAGTACCATTTGTCCGGGCTCAAACCTTCTAGGCAAGATGTGCTTGTCATGCCATGCCTTAGTCCGCTCCTTGTAGATTCTAGCATTTTCATAAGCTTGCATGCGGATCTCGGACAACTCATTCAGATCCAAAAGCCTCTTCTCACCGGCTTTCGTCAAGTCAAAGTTAAGCTCCCGAATTGCCCAATAAGACTTCGCTTCCAACTCCACCGGTAGGTGGCATGCCTTTCCAAACACCAAGTTGTAGGGAGACCTTCCAATTGGCGTCTTGAACGCTGTCCTATAAGCCCATAAAGCATCATCCAATTTCTTTGACCAATCCTTCCGTGAGGAGTTGACGGTTTTTTCAAGGATACGCTTCAACTCACGGTTGGATACCTCTGCTTGCCCATTTGTTTGGGGATGATAAGGAGTAGCGACTCTATGCTTGACCCCATACTTCTCCAGAAGCTTGTTCAATGGATTGTTGCAAAAGTGGGATCCCCCATCACTAATCAACACTCTAGGGACCCCAAACCTTGAGAAGATATTGCGCCTTAGGAATTCCATAACTACCCGCGCATCATCCGTAATTGTCGGGATTGCCTCTACCCACTTCGACACATAGTCCACAGCCACCAGAATGTATTGGTAAGAGAAGGAGGGTGGGAATGGCCCCATGAAATCTATCCCCCATACATCAAAGAGCTCTACTTCAAGCATGCAATTCAAGGAAAGTTCATGCCGCTTAGAGATATTGCCAACTCTTTGGCACTGATCACAGTTCTCAACAAAGGTACGGGCATCCTTGAAAAGCGTTGGCCAATAAAACCCGCTTTGAAGAATTTTTTCTGCGGTCTTCTTTCCCCCATAGTGCCCACCATAATCCGAGCTATGGCAATGCCACAATACGTTTCCGATCTGGTCATGGGGAATGCACCTCCTTAAGATCCCGCTCGAGCATTGCTTGAACAGATATGGGTCCTCCCACATATAGTACTTTGCATCCGAGAGGAACTTCTTCCTTTGTTGACGAGTCCAATCTTGCGGAACCACATTTGAAGATTTGAAGTTGGCCATGTCCGCGAACCAAGGAGGGGAATTTTCAATAAGTGCTAACAGCCTTTCATCAGGAAATTCTTCCTTGATGTCTAACGACTCCTCCTTGGTGTCGGGATTGACCAACCTAGATAAGTGGTCCGCCACACCATTCTCGGATCCTTTCCTGTCCTTAATCTCTACGTCAAATTCCTGCAAAAGAAGAATCCACCGCATTAATCTAGGTTTGGCCTCTTGTTTTGTCATCAAGTGTTTTATGGCCGCATGATCAGTGAAAATCACAATCTTAGACCCCACGATGTAGGATCTAAACTTATCCAAAGCAAACACCACAGCAAGTAGCTCTTTTTCAGTGGTGGAGTAATTAGCTTGTGCCTCATTCAAAACTTTACTTGCATAATAAATGACATGAGCTAATTTCTCCACCCTCTGCCCCAAAACAGCCCCCACCGCATAATCACTAGCATCACACATGATTTCAAATGGCAAATTCCAATTAGGTGCAGTGATTATGGGTGCGGTGACAAGCATATTTTTCAAAACAGTGAAGGCATTTAAACAAGAATCATTAAAATCAAAGGATACATCCTTCACAAGAAGGTCGCAGAGCGGCCTTGCGATTTTGGAGAAGTCTTTGATGAATCTCCGGTAGAACCCGGCATGCCCCAAAAAACTCCTCACCCCCTTTACAGTGGTTGGTGGGGGCAGCTTCTCAATCAACTCGACCTTCGCCTTATCAACCTCAATCCCTCTGTGGGAGATTTTGTGCCCCAAGACTATACCTTCCTTGACCATGAAGTGGCATTTCTCCCAATTGAGCACGAGGTTAGTCTCTTGGCACCTTTTAAGCACCAAGCTCAAGTTCTTCAAGCAGTTGTCATATGAGGTTCCAAAGACCGAGAAATCGTCCATGAAAACCTCAACGCATTTCTCCACCATGTCCGAGAAAATAGAAAGCATGCACCTTTGGAAAGTGGCAGGGGCGTTGCACAATCCAAAGGGCATCCTTCTATAGGCAAAGACTCCATAGGGACAAGTGAAGGCCGTCTTCTCTTGGTCTTGAGGATCCACCACAATTTGATTATAGCCGGAGTATCCATCCAAGAAACAAGAGTACTCATACCCGGCTAGCCTCTCAAGCATTTGATCAATGAAGGGGAGAGGAAATGATCCTTTCGGTAGCTTCATTTAGTTTTTCTGTAGTCAATACAAACTCTCCACCCCCGTGATGGTCCTTGTTGGGATCAATTCATTGTTTTCATTAACCACCACGGTTGTTCCACCCTTCTTTGGGACCACATGAATCGGGCTAACCTGAGTTCTTTATCCGAGATTGGGTAGATGATTCCGGCATCTAAAAACTTAATCACTTCCTTACGCACATGACTTCTTTCATGATGGGGTTTAGCCGTCTCTGTGGTTGAACCACCGGCTTATAACCATCCTCCATCAAAATTTTATGCATGCATAGGGAAGGGCTTATACCTTTTAGGTTCGAAATCTTCCACCCAATGGCGGATTTGTGTTCCCTAAGAACTCTCAACAGCTTCTCCTCTTCATCCTTTTTCAAGGCATTGCTAATGATCACCGGATGTTGTCCCTCCTCCCCCAAGAATGCATACCTTAAGTGGGTTGGGAGTTGCTTCAACTCCGGAGCTTTGTTCTCTTCTTCCCTGCCTTCAGTGTTGAGCTTTTCCTTTGCACATTCATCCCTTGGGAGACTTGGTAAAGCTTCCATGTGCTTCAAGGTCTCAAGGTAGTCCTCATCTCCCAAGGGGTCTTCTTCCTCACTATCATAATCATAATCATGGGATTCTACCAACACTTGTGCAAGTGATGAACCATGGGCTTCTCTAGTGGTCTTTTCCTTGACAATTGAGCCCACCACATCTACTTGATAGACCTCGACCTCTCCACTTTGGGTGCTTCATTGCCTTGAAGACATTGAAGACTACATTCTCATCTTGTACACGGAGGGTGAGTTTCCCTTGTTGCACATCAATCAAAGCACGCCCTGTGGCCAAGAATGGCCTCCCCAATATGAGGGGGATCTCGGCATCTTCATCCATATCGAGCACCACAAAATCTGCCGGAAATATGAATTTGTCAACCTTCACTAGCAAGTCTTCGACAACCCCATAAGGGTATTTGATAGAGCGATCTGCTAGTTGGAGTGACATCCGTGTATCCTTGGCTTCCTTAATCCCCAACTTCTTCATCATAGAGAGGGGCATTAGGTTGATGCTCGCCCCTAAATCACACAACGCCTTCCCTATATTCATCTCTCCAATAGTACATGGTATTGAAAAGGAACCGGGATCCTTCAACTTTGGAGGGAGTTTTCTCTGAAGAATGGCACTACACTCCTCGGTCAAAGCAACCGTTTCCTCATCCACTATTTTCCGCTTCTTGGAGAGAAGCTCCTTCATAAATCGGGCATAAGACGACATTTGTTCCAGGGCTTCCGCAAATGGAATGTTGATCTGAAGTTTGCGGAAGACATCAAGGAATTTACTGAACTGTTTATCCTGAAGGGGCTTCTTCAATCTCTCAGGGTATGGTACCTTCATGTAGGACGGGAGGTCCTTGGGCTCTACCCACTTCTTTCTACGGAACTCTTCATCTACAAGCTTTAACTTCCCTCCTTGCTCCGGTGCCTTTCCTCTTGCTAACTCTTCTTCTTTCTCATGTTGTTCTTCCTCAACATGTGGTGGGTTGGAGACCTCAACTTCTGGAGAACTAGGTGCACCCCTGTTAGATTCCAGCACTCTACCGCTTCTAGTGGTTACGGCATTGCACTGGCTCTTAGGGTTGTTCTCAGTGTCACTTGGAAGAGTTCCTGGGAGACGTTCATTTAATTGCTTCGCGATCTGTGCTATTTGTATCTCCAGATTCTGAATTGCCGACCCTGTATGAGTTGCCAACTTGTCAATGGCAGTGTTTGTGTTGATCGACGATTTCTCCATTGCTGCACTCATCTTCTCAATAGCCAGCTCCCAAGGTTGTCTTCCACTATCTGCCAGTTGCAACTGATTAGGCCCCGGAAGAGCCTGCTGAGTATTGCGCTGCTGGATCCCAATGTTTGGCCTCAGACCTTGTTGAGGTTGTTGTCCGGCCAGACCACCACTAGTATTACTCCAAGCGAAACCCGGGTGGTCTCTCCTCATATACCCCCTATTTTGATTCTGATTGTAGTCATTCTGTCTGTTTCTCTGATAATTGTTCTGGGGCACAGTGTCATAGAAGTTATGGCATGAATCCACATGTTCCTGAGAGAAATTCAGCGGGCAATTTTGAGTGTCATGATCCCCATTGCAGTTGTCACAACCCGGAGGCATCCCCTCATGTATCACATTAACCCTTTTGTTTCCGGACAAGGCTTCAATCGCATCTTCAACAATCTGTTTTGCTCAAGAATGGCCTCCATTGCCCCGTAACTGATTCCATTCGAGGTTTCCCTTCCACGGTTGTAATCATTATATGACATTTTCTCTAACAATGCCCATCCATCCTCGACTGATAAATAAGAGAAAGAGCGCCACCGTGCATCATCACGCAGTTCATCCGATAGCGTCCCCTCAACCCATTAAAGAAATGTTGAACTTTAGAGACCGGTCGAAGAACGCTGAAGGGCATCTTCTCAATAAACCATTGTACCTCTCCCAAGCTTCATTATATGTTTCATCCTCTGTCTCGCTCGAAAGATGTAACGGCTTATTCTTGCTTGTGCCGCTTTCGAGGAGGAAAATATTTGGTTAGGAACTTCGTGCCATTTGCTCCCAAGTTTTAATGCTGTTCCTATCCAAGCTGTCTACCCAATCGCGAGCGACATCCCTAAGAGAGAGAGGGAAAAGCCGCAAGCGAAACTCATCTTGTGAGACTCCTCTTGTCTTCTGTAGGTCACAAGCTTCAAGGAAGCGAGTGATGTGTCTATGAGGGTCCTGTTTGCCACTCCCATCAAACTGATTTTCACGGATCTGGTATGTGACACATGCTTCCACTCTGAAAGAGTCTGTATTCAGGTTGCCCCTCACAATAGAAGAGTCACAATCTCCCAAGCTGGGTAGATCGTACTCGAAGAGAGGCTTGTAACGAGGAGGAGGAGGAGGAGGATTTTCTTCGGTTATGTCCTCTATTTTAATTGCTTCCAACCTCTTCCTTTCTCTGGCCTCCTTTCTTAATTGCCTCTCAGTCTTGGTGATCTCCGAATCAAATAGCAAGTCCTCTTGTGAGATGGTACCTTGCATACAAAAACACGGCAAGACCAAGTGGAATCAAAGAAGTAGAGAGATATAATAAGGAAATAACAGGAAAATAAAAATAAAAACCGCTTAACCAAATAATCAATTTTCCTAAAATTAGGAAAACTGGTTGTGCCAATCCCCGGCAACGGCGCCAAAAACTTGTTGAGACTCCGGCAAGTGTACCGGGTCGTGGAAGTAATAAAACACGGTAAGAGTCTACCGAGGTCGAACACAAGGATTGGGTTACCAATTCTACTAATTTTCGCAAGAAATTCAATAGGTTTGATTAAGCGAAGAAAATTGTTGTGAGAGAGATGAAGATTGCAATTCAATTAAGAAATCGATTAAAGCTAAGGTGATTGAATTCAGAAATTTAAAATATCTAGGGTTTCAAATCCACCTACCCAATCATGCATAATACCCAAGTGATTATGTATTCCTCCCTAGGTTCAATTACAATGTCAACCGGGACCCCCAATTTCTCCTAAATTCACTGTAGTGCGCAATAGGACGTATTCAACGATTTGGATTATTTACCCACCAAGTCTCATAATCCTAATCCTCGAATTCTGTTAATTCTTGTTCCCTACGTGGTTGCACTAATCTCCTACCCACTATCGTGCAATATTAAATTAGTGATCCCAATTCAAGTTCTAAAACGCGAATCGCCGGTCGGCCTTAACACGTTTAACTAGTTAATCATGCTAGCATATGATTAACACAATAATATTAGAATTGGAAAACATTTATTGAGAGAAGGGGAGAAATAACATATATCACGTGAACACTACACAGCCATGGGTGGCTTCATCGATCCCCTAGACGAGGGGATTAGTTCCTCATGCCCGTGACGACGCACAAACAATCGGCAATAATCTCCATAATAATAAACTAAGAGAAGAAAAGAAAAGAGAAGGGAGACGCAGCTCCAGAAACAAGGATTCGCACTCCTATTCTGATCTAAGCAATGGCTAACAACTTCCTCCCTAATTCTGATCTGATATGGCCTTTAAATAAGGATTTTGTTTCTCGCCAGCTCGCGGGGCGAGCTTACTCTCGCGATGCGAAATTAAGCATTGGCGCGCTTCAAATTTTGTATTTTCGCGAGGCGAGCTTGTATTCGCGGGGCGAGTCTTCAAACCCTAATCTGTCACAACCGTGATATCCATCACGGCTAAGCCGTGATTGCCTCTGTCTTCCATGGTCCTCAAGGACTCGCGAGGTGAGAGTACACTCGCGGGGCGAGTCTTCAATTCTGGGCTGTGACCTTCATCACGGCTAGGCCGTGATGGTCTCTGATTTCCAAGTCTTCATGCTCTCGCGGGGCGAGCTATCTCTCGCGGGGCGAGTCTTCAAACCTCGATTTGTCACAGCCGTGACCTTAATCACGACTGTACCGTGATAGTCTCTGTCTTGCTGGTCTTCAGACTCTCGCGAGGCGAGAGTACACTCGCGGGGCGAGTGTCTCAGAATTTCAATTTCCACTATTTCTTTTGCTTTCCTTGACTCCCGGAGCTTCACTTTATTTACCTGAAAACAAAAAAGCACCCACAAGCGTAATTCTATCCAAAATAAGCTAAAAACTACACAAAAGACGTAAAACGAGTCAAAGTCCAACTCAGGAACGAAACAAAGCAAATTTGGGCGAAAACGAGAGTGAACTCGAATAAATTGGCACATAAACCCTAGTTTATCTAGTCATAAAACTAGATAAGCCAGAGGCTTATCAGTGGGTTGGAGGATGCATCTTTTCAGGGAATTGGTCGGTTCTAGTAAATGGGAGTCCAACTGAGGAGTTCACAATCCAAAGAGGCCTTAAAAAGGACATCCATTGGCTCCTTTTCTATTCCTTTTGGTGGCGGAAGGGTTAAGTGGTCTAACGAGGAATGCAGTTTCCCAAGGGAGGTTCAAAGGCTTCAAAGTAGGGAGCGCTGGGTGTGAAGTATCCATCCTTCAGTATGCAGATGATACTATTTTTGTGGGGGAGGCTTCTTGGGAGAATCTAGGGGTATTGAAAACAATTTTGAGATGTTTTGAGCTCGCCTCATGTCTAAAGGTCAATTTTAAGAAGAGTAGTCTTATAACAGTGAGTGTTGAAGATCAGTTTACTATGGCAGCTTCACATTTTCTTAATTGTAAGAGAGGGAGACTCCCATTTAAATATCTAGGCCTTCCGGTAGGGGCAAATCACCGTTGTTGCTCCACATGGCAGCCGGTAGTAGATGTTTTGACATGAAGATTGTCTTCTTGGAAGGGGAAGCATCCTTCACTTGGTGGGCGGATAGTGATAATCAATTCGGTTCTAAATAGTCTCCCCATTTTTTTTTCCTGTCATTCATGAGAATGCCGAGAAAGGTTCAAAGAAAGTTAGTGAGGATTCAAAGGACCTTTTTGTGGGGAGGGGACTTAGAGAAGGCAAAAATCTATTGGGTAAGGTGGGATAGAGTTTGTACGCTAAAAAGCAAGGAGGGTTAGGTGTAAAAAACTTAGATTGATTCAATTTATCTCTATTGGCAAAATGGAGGTGGAGGGTCCTAAAAGAGGAATAGGGTTTGTGTAGAGACGTGTTAGTAGCTAGATATGGAAATGAGGGGGAGGGGGAGGGGGAGGGGGAGGGGGGGGGGGGGGGGGTGACTTTTTCTCTTAGGGAAAGGGATGTGGAGAGATTTGCATCCTGATGGTGGAAGGCTATATGTAAGCTAGTACGGATCCAATCAATAGAGGATTGGTTCCAATTGGGCTTGAGAAGAAAATTGGGGAGAGGGAATAAAATTAAGCTATGGGAGGATGCATATTGGTTTTGATGTTGCTCTTCCATCTAACATCCTCAATCTGTATCTGCAATTTGCTGGTTTGTTTTCAGGTAGAAGGAAGAAACAAAGAGGGTTACTTATATGGCACGTGACTATCTGGACAATTTGGATAACCAGAAACTCGATTATCTTTAAGAACTCTCCTCTAGATATGGTTTGTCTGCTAGATTTAATTAAATGCAAGTCTTGGGAGTGGATAAAAGCTTCAAGTGGATTGATGTACTCCTTTTCTGACTGGTGTTCTTGTCCACTTCACTATCTGTAATTCAATTGTAATGAATACCCAGTTTTGGTTCCATTAGTTGCGGCAATTTACAAAGAGGTTTGCTGTGTGCTTGGATAGTAATTGTGTAAGGTTAATTGGTTTTGGTGAATTGGATGTGGTTATTGTACTTTGATTTTTAGCTGGTTTGGTTTGTTGTTTTAGTGCATGGGCGGCTGGTTTTTGTTTCTGCTGTGTTTGGTCTGGTTCAGGGTTGTCCCTAGGATTTTAAAGTGGGGGGTTGCTCTTAGATATATTGCAACCTTTAGGACAACGTGCTTTTTGTTGTGGCTTTATCTTTGGGTCTTTTTAGTGGCTTTCATATATTGTAAACGGACTTGGGTATCTCTTCTACTCACATTTATATACATACTTTTGATTATAAAAAAAAAAAAGATGTGTGCCTATTGGTTAGAAGGATAAAAGACTTTTGTTGAGACATAAAAAGAGATTTTTAGTTATATATTTTATGCTTTTTACTTTTAATTACCATCTCTATATTTTATATATTTGTAATCGGGTTAGCCCCAAAGGCACATCCCAAATCAAGTTATTTAGGTCAGACTTGATTTCACTCAAAAATGGGTTCAACCCCGGACATATATTTTTCAATTGCAACTCTAATTTATTTATATTAAAAATTGTTCCTCATCAACTTCCAATTATAGAATGAATCAAAATAGATTGAAACTCGATCACAATTTTGTCGCTAATTCAACAATTTTAATATTTTCTATTTTGTTTTTGAAACCAACATTTTTTTTTATCAAGCACGTGTAAGTTCCTATTGCAAATATTTGCAAAAGAAAAAGAGAAAACGTGGAAATCGATTTTAATTCACAAAATAATATTCTTTATAAAAAAATATTTGTTAGACATGCACAACATCATTTGCATAAGAATTTTAGGAAAAACGAAATCTAAACAATAAATCAGTTTCCCACTTCTAAATGTGCTAATCACATTTTAAAGTAAAAAAATGTATTTTGTAATTGTATCTAAATGCAAAATATTTATGTTGTTTTATAAAAAAAAAATTTATTGAAAATCAATTGTTCAAACTATCTTAAAATCACCATGTTTTTTTTGTGTGTGTAAATCTTATCCAAAAAACCCTTATTTTGTGATGTACTTTTCACATGCTTGATATATGAATTCGATTAAATATCTTACTTGTAGTCTCCTTTCATAAAATATAGGTTATTATCATACGAAGTGATTGCCAACAACACATAATTAGTTACTGTCTAGGGTAGATATATTTAAAAATGATTACAATATATACTAGAAAACATCATAGATTCATTATTGAAACTGAATTATAGATTGTTCTGCCATAGAATCACGACCAAAGTTGATAATGGCGCATTGAACATACCAAATATTAAAACTACCTCATACCACAAAGATGAAAGCTTATACCTGTTTGCTTTTAGAACCATCCATGTTTGGCTACAAAGACGGTTTTACGGAATATACAAATTCACATTAAGCAGACTGAGAAGACAAGTTTATATCATGGTAACTTCAAGAGATTAATAGCATAATCTCTCGAGCAGCTTGCTTGTAAATTTCATCCACTGAAGTTGCCTCAGGAAATTGAGGCGGTGAAGCTCCATTTGCCTGCAAGAATAACCCAATTAAGTCGAGTTAAATAAAAACCATGTTCATATTGGTATATATCTTGAAAAGCTGAAAGCTATCATTTATATGATTTCAAATTATTACAACAGTACCATAAAAAAAAGGTTATTACAAGAGTGGTATGTATACAACACAGAGGATGTACAACAATAGAGAGGGAAATAACTAAATCTCTACCACTAAGCTAATCCCAACAAATAATCCTAAAAACAACCTAATATAATAAACCGATGTGGTTCAAGTAAACCAGTCTCCCTACAAGCCTTTGATATACCTAGTTTTGCTCTTAACACAATTTCAAGCCTTCCTTTATAGGAGTATCCACAGGATGACCCCTTTCCATACCAGTTTATCGTAAAAGATCTAGAGTATGGTCCCATTTAGATAGAAAAAGTCTTGTTTTTTAGGGGAAACTTCTACCACGGGAAATTAATTCAGAGGACCTAGATATTTCTTGTCATTGTTAATCCATGTCGTAAGTTTGAAAACAAGCTAGTATTCATAGGGTACCTAGCTTTACTAGAGAGAGTAGGTTCGTAAGTGAGTTTAGGAATTCCTCTATTATGACATTCTGGTAATTGCTTTAAGGTGGGATCAGACACAAGACTAGAAACATTCATATTTGAAAATGATTGGTTTGGTGTGTCACTAAAGGCCCCATTTAGAGATGTAGGTAGAGTTACTCTGGGTTCGATCACTACTTCATTAGTACCACTTGTTTCTAAATTATCCATATTCTGGCTAAAAACTCTAGCTTGCAATCCAATGTTGTAGCATTTAGGGGTGACCATCGGTTGGATTCGGGCCCAAAGTAGTTAACCTGCAACAAACCGATGAAATAAAAATAGCACCTATTTCCTATTAGATTTTTGAGCCTAACTCGATCCCAAAAGGTAGCTCATAGGATGAGAATTGCCCATTACTTATAAGCTCTTATTAGTCAATGTTGGATTTGGATTTTCCCCAATATTTCTGCCCATTTTACTACCTCATACCACACATCGTACTGCCGCCGAGCATCGTACTACTGTCGTGCACCCCGCCACATCACGCCTGGTCTGCGAGTGCAGCTCGCCACATCACGCCTGGTCTGCGAGTAATGCCCCACGAGACCTAGAACTCTCTCTTTCTTTTCCCCCACACCCACAATTCTTCTTCTTCTTTCAATTTGTTGGCATCATGCAGAACCTCGAATGAGTCAGATCCTCGCCTGGTTGGATGGAGTTGAGCGAACTTGTCAGATCTGTGAGAGGAAGAGAGATTGTGGGTTCATCGCTTCACCATTTGTCCCCTCGGAGAAGCAGATCTAGCTGCGGATAGGGGAAGGAGAATGTCGTCTACGCCTCCCTTCCAGCCGCCTGCGTGTGCCAGACCACCTTCAATTCGGACTCCTTCTCTCCTATGACGATGGTGCTGTTGGGAATTTGCGTATAAAACAAAATAAAACGCAGCGGAAAAATTCCCATCGAAGGATCCATGCGAATGGTCATGATTCATGATTAGAAAGTTTACCTCTTGAAGCGATGGTTATTGGTTGAAATTCGTCTATCACGAACACTGCACGAACGGTGTCTCCAGAGGTATCCACACGAGCGGACTCCGTGAACGTCCAACGTCACGAACCTGAAGCGCCTCTGTCTTGCAGTGCTAGCTTCAAAACCGAGACTTACTGTTCACTCTTACTCCTTTTGTGTGGCTAGGTTATCAACCTTGTGTGCACAACAACTTAAGTGTTCTACTTATAGTAGCGCCTCCTTAAGTGAGTTAGTGAGCAGCACTTGTCCTAAGCTCATGTACTATGCGCTAGGCCCAATAGGAAAGTCCAACTCTCCTTTTAATGCTTCTTTTAATCCGCTCTTATGTGTGTGACCCTATAGGTTCCCAAAACGTTAGTAGTAACATTAAATCCCATTTAATATTACAAACAGTGAGCGGTATCTAGCAATACATCACTGCTACCTAAGTAGTGAGAAAGTCAGTGATTTGACGAAACCTTTCTGTGACAAATATTCTTGTGTATTATTATCCCTTTGTCCATATATCTATATTGAACACAAGGCATAGAATGTGTCACCCTTGTATGGTTCAATATCATGTTCCATGATACCCGAGTAGACTTAACAACAAATGAGGTCAATATCTCATATTGACTCATTTCAAAGATGGCCATGCATTTTACAGTCTCACTCTATCATGGGGCCCACAGATATTACTCCTGTCATGTAGGAGGGACAAATTCCATCTAGGTCACTCACATCCCTCTGCATGGCTCGTGGTATGCCCAATGACCGTCTTTATAATCATCCTATTACATATGACGTTTGACGATATTAAAGCACACGACTCCTCATGTAGGGATCGTAGTGATTTCAGGTCGAAGGATTGTATGCACCATTGTCACTATGAGAACTACTTATGACACTCACATAACGCTCCATGTAGTGTTCTCATGGCGGGTCAATCCAGTACATCATTACTCTAATGTGTACCTATGTGTCGACTCGATATCTCATATCCATGACCCGTGAGATATGGTCATCAGTCTGCACACATAATAGTCTCAATTGTATTATTATTGTCCTTATTAATAAAATACTTGACTACGGATATTTAATAATAGGATTTCATTGTTCAATAGTATCTCACGATCAAGTCATATACTTGATATTCTATTAAACTGAAATTTCTATTCTAAGGACTTTATTATGTTTAAACAAGTAACACAATAAACTGGAATGCCTCATATCATATATGTATAATGGCAAGATACAAATGTAAGTCTAAGAAATATACTGGTCTCTAGGGCTTACACCAACAATCTCCTACTAGCACTAGAGCCAATCAGGCATAAATCCGATGCCCATCGATCTAGTGTGACCTTCATGCTTCTGTTGAGCAAGAGGTTTCGTAAGTGGGTCAGCAACGTTATCAAGCTTTGGTACTCTGCATATTTTCACATCTCCTCTATCGATAATCTCTCGAATGAGATGGAAGCTCCTAAGTATATGCTTGGATCGCTGATGAGATCTAGGTTCCTTAGCTTGTGCAATGGCCCCATTGTTATCACAATAGAGATCAATGGGGTCCACAATACTAGGAACCGTACCAAGCTCAGTAATGAACTTCCTGATCCAAACAGCCTCCTTTCTTTCGCTTTGGAGGCGGCAATATACTCAGCCTCCGTAGTAGAATCGGCAACTGTCTCCCGCTTTGAACTCTTCCACTTACGGCCCGCCATTCAGGTAGAACACATAACCAGATTGCGATCTGGAATCATCCTTATCGGTCTGGAAGCTAGCATCGGTGTAACCTATGACAGCAAGCTCTTCCTCGCCTCTATATACCAAGAACGAATCCTTAGTTCTTCTCAAGTATTTAAGGATGTTCTTGACAATGACACTGACTTTCACCGGGATCGATCGGCACTGCCGTTATGCTTAAAGCATACGATACATCTGGTCGAGTACATAACATGGCATACATGATAGATCCAATTGCGGATGCATATGGAATCTTACTCATGCGATCCCTATCCTCTTGAGTGGAAGGGGATTGTGCCTTTGATAGGCATATACCATGTGACATAGGCAATAGTCCTTTCTTGGATTCATGCATGTTAAAGCGTCTCAACACTTTGTCTATGTATGTACTCTGACTTAGGCCAAGCAATTTCAGCGATCTATCCCTATAGATCCTGATCCCCAACACATAGGTAGCTTCACCCAAATCTTTCATAGAGAAGCAATTCCCTAACCATGTCTTTACATTTTGTAGTGTAGGGATGTCATTTCCAATGAGTAATATGTCATCTACATATAACACCAGAAAAAGAACAATGCTCCCACTAACCTTCTTGTAGACACAAGGTTCATCTTCATTTTTGATGAATCCGTACTGTCTTACAGCATCATCAATCTATAGATTGATCGCTGCAATTTACATACCTTTCCGGCATCCTCTGAAATTTCAAAGCCTTCAGGTTGTGTCATGTACACATCCTCGAGAAGCTTTCCATTAAGGAAGGCAGTTTTGACATCCATCTGCCATATCTCATAATCATGGTATGCAGCGATAGCAAGTAAGATCCGGACGGATTTAAGCATCGCAACAGGTGAAAAGGTCTCATCATAGTCGACACCATGAATTTGCTTGAAACCCTTGGCCACCAATCGTGCCTTAAAGGTATATGTACCTTACCATCCATGTCAGTTTTATTTTTGAAAACCCACTTGCACCCTATAGGTTTTACCCCTTCAGGTGGCTCTACCAAGGTCCATACCTGGTTGGTGTACATGGAATCCATCTCAGATTTCATGGCCTCAAGCCACTTCTCAGATTCTGGGCCAGTGATGGCCTCCTGGTAGGTCACAGGCTCATCTTGATCCATGAGCAATACATCACCTTGTGGAGTCATGAGAAATCCATATCTCTCAGGCTGGTGACGTATCCTGTTAGACCTACGATGGTCTTGTGCTACTGGAGCAGGTTGTTCCTCCACAACATTTTGTGAAGGTTGCTCCTGTTCCACCAATGGTAGGTCACTACTCTGTGATTCTTGAATTTCTTCAAGTTCTATCTTCCTCCCACTGGTTCCTATGGAGATAAACTCCTTTTCTAGGAATACACCAGTCCGTGCGACAAACACTTTGCCTTCGGAAGGATTATAGAATTGGTATCCCTTGGTTTCTTTGGGATACCCCACAAAGAAGCATTTATCATATTTGGGATCAAGCTTATTAGAAACTTGACGTTTTACATATGCTTCACAACCCCAAATCTTCATAAAAGATATGCTGGGTCGTCTACCAGTCCATATCTCATATGGTGTCTTTTCTACCGTTTTGGATGGAACACGGTTAAGTGTAAAAGCTGCTGTTAATAGAGCATGTCCCCAGAAAGAGTTTGGAAGGTTTGCATGACTCATCATAGACCGAACCATGTCCAACAAGGTTCGATTTCTCCTCTCAGAAACACCATTCCATTGTGGTGTTCCAGGTGGAGTGAGTTGAGATAAAATCCCACACTCTCTCAGATGATCATCAAACTCTAGGCTCAAATATTCACCACCTCGATCTGATCGAAGAGCTTTAATATTTTTACCAAGTTGGTTTTGTACCTCATTTTTGAATTCCTTGAACTTTTCAAAGGATTCCGATTTATGTTTCATAAGATACACAAATCCATATCTACTGAAATCATCAGTAAATGTGATAAAGTACTGAAAACCACCTCTAGCTAATGTGTTTAGGGGTCCGCATACATCGCTATGTATAAGACCCAAAAGATCGTTGGCTCTTTCACCTTTGCCGGTGAATGGAGCTTTAGTCATCTTTCCCAATAAACAAGACTCACATATCTCATATGATTCATAATCAAATGAGTCCAAGAGTCCATCTTTATGGAGCTTCGAACTGCGCTTCTCATTTATATGGCCTAAACGACAATGCCAAAGATAAGACGGGTTCAACTCATTTGGTTTGAACCTCTTAGTATTTATGTTATAGATGGGCATTTCAAGATCAAGGACATAAAGTCCATTACTCATGTGTGCACTAGCATAGAAAATATCATCCAAATAAATAGAACAACTTTTGTTCTTTATTATAAAAGAAAAACCAATCTTGTCCAAACAAGAAACGGAAATGATATTCCCTGCTAATTGCAGGCACAAAATAACAGTTCTCTAATCGAATAGTAAGCCCAGTGGGCAAAGTCAATACATAAGTCCCTACAGCTAAAGCAGCAACCTTTGCTCCATTTCCGACTCATAGATCGACTTCGCCGCCTTTGTCAATGGTCTACTCTGTCTAGGTCCTGCACATTTGTACAAATGTGAGAACCACATCCAGTATCTAATACCCATGATGCAGAAGTAGATAAATTGACTTCTATAACAAACATACCTGAAGCGGAAGTCTCACTTCCCTTCTTCTTCTTGATCTCTTCCAGGTATTTTGGGCAGTTCCTCTTCCAATGTCCGGTCCGACCACAGTGGAAGCAATTGCCTTCCTTAGCCACACCACCCACAGGCTTCAAGCCAGAAGTACTGGGCTTGATCTTGTTGATGGCCTTGCCCTTGCCCTTGCCCTTTTGTTTGTTCTTGGGCTTCTTGGGCTGCTTCTTGCTATTTCCAGCCTGGACCATCAAAATGGCCTTCCCCTTTCCTTTTTTAATATTTTTTTCAGCAGTTCTCAACATGCTCAACAATTCTGGCAAAGGTTTGTCAAGATCATTCATATTGAAGTTCATGACAAACTGACTATCGCTCTCAAGCAACGATTGCGGAACCAAGTCGGTGGCCAACTCTTGGCCTAAAGGAAATCCCAGTCTCTCGAGATTCTCAATGTACCCGATCATCTGGAGTACATGAGGACTCACAGGGCTCCCTTCTGCCAATTTACACTGGAAAAGGGCTCTGGAAACTTCGAACCGCTCATGCCTTGCTTGCTCTTGGTAGAGCAGCTTGAGGTGCACGATCATATCGTACGCCTCCATGGTCTCATGTTGCTTTTGCAGCTCAGAGGTCATGGTAGCAAGCATAAGACAGCCGACATCTAAGGCGTCATCCTGATGCTTCTTATAAGCATCTCTGTCAGCCCTAGGAGCAGTTGAAGCCGGTGGCTCCTCAGGAATAGGCTCCTCAAGAACATACAGCTTTTTCTCATGTCTGAGGACAATCCTCAAGTTTCTGTACCAGTCCAGAAAATTCGTTCCGGATAGTTTGTCCTTCTCAAGGACGGATCGCAATGACAGGTTACTTGATGTGTTTGATGCCATGGTAATCTACAGAGATAAATATGCAAAATATAAGTATCATGCCATGAAGTTTATTTAATTAGGTCTTTAATTAAATACGCCTCCCACTATTTTACTCAAAACAATGACCCTCATCATTGATTCGGAAAATCCCGTTGGAAGATTTTCTAGTGGGCCAAGATCCATATTTCACCTAGCTTTAAGTCAGCTTTGGCTGATTGTTAGGACGAATCTGGGCAAGTATACCCAGTCGTGCAAGTAATACGGTGGTAAGACCGGTTTATCGTATCCACGGGGATTGGATGTCAAGTACCAATTCACAAGCTCAGCAACTATCTAGACTAAACTATGAATCAAGAGAAAGTAAAACAAACAAAAGAAAAGGAATAAAATCTTTTTGTCTTTTTGGGGACTTTTGACAAACACTTGGAGTGCAGAAAGGATATGTTGGGACTAGACTTCACCAAACCTCTAACTCATGCACTATCAGGACTAGATACCTCCCATTCATGCTTCAGATATTAAAATCAATCCACTAAAATACTCAAACCCCGATTCCTCGGATGGCAAGAGCCTAAACCCACTAATAGACCCTAATTCCTTAGGTGGCCTAGATTAATGAATTTGCATTAAGATTAGGGATCATGTGATTACTAATAAACCTAGTTCCATTCCTAGATACAAGGCTTACTAGGTGATTAAATTCAGTTCCGGTTATGATACGAACGTTCCCATTGCATACCAAAACACAAATCAAGTCATGGGGGTGCTAGCCACAACAAGCATTAAGCACAGAAAAATAACCACTAATATGAAGACATGAACATAGAATAATCCGTCAAGATAAATACATAAACATAGGTTTGATTACATCTAATCCCAACACAGGGATTTAACTACTCATAAAACAAAGAAAACCAAACCAGAGAAATAGGAAGGAAGAGGAGAGAAGAGGCTCCATGTGAGCTTTCCTTCTTCTTCAAAGCAACCCCTCTTGGCTCCCTTCTAGGGTTGAAACCCTAGCCCAGCTGCAGCCTCCAAATGCCTTCAAATGGACCCTCAAAAACTCCCTGTTCTGTCTGCTGCGTTTCTTTATATAGACCTGTTGCGCGTCACGGCCGTGATGGCCATCACGGCCAGGCCGTGATGGCTTCGCCCGGGCGGCGCGTCTTTACTTTTTTTGTTCTGTCACGGCCGTGATGGGCATCACGGCCAGGCCGTGACAGATTCTGACTTTTGGCTTCTGCTCTGCTTGATCATGGCCGTGATGGTCATCACGGCCAGGCCGTGATGGTCTCTGTTTGGCTCATATTCTTCACTTTTCAAGCTCTATTTCATCCAAGCTCCACCATGGCTGATTTTGATCATTTTTACATTGAATTCCTGCAAAACAACACCAAGAAACCGCTTCACCCGTTCCAAGGGAAAATCTAACAAAAATCAAATAAAGAATGCCTAATCTATATGCAAAATGCATGCAAAAGTATACAGAAAACATCATGTAAAATCACACTATCAAATCACCCCAAGCTTATTCAATTGCTTGTCCTCAAGCAATCACTAAGGCCAGAAGAATAAACAGAACATTGATAGTGAACCAAGAACCCGAGCAAATAATCCAAGCAATAGGCAATTCAAACAATTCAGGAAGAGACAATCAATTCAAGTCCAATTAGAGGCTTAGGTTCCTTAGACTCATGTTCTCACTGATTTGGGCACTCTTTCTCACCTGAAGCTCACCCCAAGCTTGTTCATTTACTTGGCTCTCTTTCTAACCCCACTCAAGTGTTTAGGGGATAAGACATTTCACTCAATTTTCCTCAAGGAATGAATCCTACCATAGGCTTGACTATCAACCAAATCTCTACTTTATTAATGAAAACAAATTAGAATCAAGAGGTCTTTTCTTTGGTTGTAACGTGGCCATGGGATTAATCGTTAGGTGGGGATAACAAGAAAAGGACATTTCAAAAGGCTACACCAAGTATCAAACATTTCAACACATGACCTTCTAAAATACCTTCTTGGGTTTTCAATTCAATTTTCCACCTTTCTTTTCTTTTTTTTCTTTTCATTTCTCAATTTCTTCTTTTTGTCATCCCCTTCTCTATTTATTTTTCTTTTTCTTTTGTTTTTCTTTTATTTGGAGAATGGGAGATTTTTTCAACTCAAGAGAATTATTTTTTTCTAATTCTTTTCCCAAACCTTTTCAACTACCTTTTTACCCTTTTTGTAATACTTTAGAAGGTCCCTTGTCAAACATATTTATCAAAACATTTCAGGGTACCAAGAAAAGTATTTTATTCTTTTAGGCTCAAAATTGGGCCACTAAGGGGTAGCATTTCATCATCCAAAGCTCAGAAGGCCAGAAAAATACCTATTGCCTCAATCATTTTCAAAAATGTTTTCAAAAATTTTTAAGCTTTAAAATGGTTTCAAGTCAAGTTCTAGAGAAAGCAAACCAAGAGGAATAACACTCTAACACAAAGAATGGGGTAACATTTTGTGAGTACCCCTTTATGGCTCAAAATCTCACATTTTAGTTCAGAATCAATGAAAAACACAAATCCTCAGAACCATATGCTAATTATCAACTATCCAAGATCATCTCAAACATTTTTATTTGCAGCCATATCACAAGAATAAACAGAATTGGGTTCAACAATTCACTATCACAGATTATTTGGCACTTAGTTCTCACAATTGGATGCAAAATCTAAACAAGGGCAATCTAATGTGTGAACATGCAAAGCTATCATGCAAAACTATATGAATGCAACATGCAAAATGCAAATGCAAAATACCCCTACCCCAAGCTTAAAAATTTACATTGTCCCCAATGTAAACAATCAAGTTGAAGAAAGGAAAGAAAAATAAAATAAAGCAAAAAAAATTGGAACGGCTTACCAAGGCGGTAGCGGGTGTTGGCTTACATTCCAGTCAGAAACTGCCTGAGAATTGGGTGCTTTTTCTTGTCATCTTGCTCTTCCCTCCTTCCTTCTTACCCTGAAAAACTTGGCAATTTTATTAGTAAAAGAAAACTCTTGATCTTCTCAAATTATTCAAGAGTTTAAAAATCAAAAATCAAATCTAACTAAACAAAAAGGAAAAAGGAAAAGGAAAAGAAAAATTGGGTTGCCTCCCAATGAGCGCTTCTTTAATGTCACTAGCTTGACTTATTAAAAAGCATCTACCAGGATCCTCCTCCCGGATCAAATGGAATTTGAAGTGGTGATTGTAGCAGTAAAATCACTTTATTCTCAATTCCACCCAGCCATTGGGTGGAAACACCATTGACCTTTTCAACTAAAATAATGCACTTACTTCCTAGCGGGTCAAATGGCATTTTCACCAGGAAGTTTGAAAAACAAGGGGAAGGGACTAGTTTACCAATGTCCACACATGCATGCAAGCCGACATATTTGTCCAATGCAGAAAAATCAAACTGCTCAGCAAGCATGGTGGAATCCCCTACCACTTCGTCTTCATCTTGAACTATCCCCCAAACCAGATTTTCCTCAATTTGGGCTTCAGGTGACTTTTGCACTAACTGTTTGCAAATCTCCTCAACTTGCGTTTTGAAGTTCTGCTGCACAGTTTCGATACTGTCACAGTTGGCTCTTGCCTTGGCCTCAGAGGTGGATAGCTCTTGGGAATATTGTTCTAGAGCAGCTTTCAACGGTGTTTGCTTCTTCCATTCCCATTCCTCCTCATGCTTCATTATCACACTATAAGCTTGTGCATGAGGGCAGTGACGTCCCCAGAGCCCGTAGTCTCCCAAGACTACATTAGGCCCAAAGTGGTATTTTGTAACTCCATCCAAGGTGGGAAAGTAATAAGTCTCCATTTGTTGCATCCACCTTGTACAAACACAACTCAAAACAAAAAGATCAAATATATACAGAAAATAAAAATAATAAAAATGTCTAAATTAGTTGCCTCCTTTGTTACTAATGATATTGGCAAAACCAATCCCCGGCAACGGCGCCAAAAACTTGTTAGGACGAATCTGGGCAAGTATACCCAGTCGTGCAAGTAATACGGTGGTAAGACCGGTTTATCGTATCCACGGGGATTGGATGTCAAGTACCAATTCACAAGCTCAGCAACTATCTAGACTAAACTATGAATCAAGAGAAAGTAAAACAAACAAAAGAAAAGGAATAAAATCTTTTTGTCTTTTTGGGGACTTTTGACAAACACTTGGAGTGCAGAAAGGATATGTTGGGACTAGACTTCACCAAACCTCTAACTCATGCACTATCAGGACTAGATACCTCCCATTCATGCTTCAGATATTAAAATCAATCCACTAAAATACTCAAACCCCGATTCCTCGGATGGCAAGAGCCTAAACCCACTAATAGACCCTAATTCCTTAGGTGGCCTAGATTAATGAATTTGCATTAAGATTAGGGATCATGTGATTACTAATAAACCTAGTTCCATTCCTAGATACAAGGCTTACTAGGTGATTAAATTCAGTTCCGGTTATGATACGAACGTTCCCATTGCATACCAAAACACAAATCAAGTCATGGGGGTGCTAGCCACAACAAGCATTAAGCACAGAAAAATAACCACTAATATGAAGACATGAACATAGAATAATCCGTCAAGATAAATACATAAACATAGGTTTGATTACATCTAATCCCAACACAGGGATTTAACTACTCATAAAACAAAGAAAACCAAACCAGAGAAATAGGAAGGAAGAGGAGAGAAGAGGCCCCATGGGAGCTTTCCTTCTTCTTCAAAGCAACCCCTCTTGGCTCCCTTCTAGGGTTGAAACCCTAGCCCAGCTGCAGCCTCCAAATGCCTTCAAATGGACCCTAAAAACTCCCAGTTCTGTCTGCTGCGTTTCTTTATATAGACCTGTTGCGCGTCACGGCCGTGATGGCCATCACGGCCAGGCCGTGATGGCTTCTGCCCTGGGCGCGTCTTTACTTTTTGGTCTGTCACGGCCGTGATGGGCATCACGGCCAGGCCGTGACAGATTCTGACTTTTGGCTTTCGCTGCGCTTGATCATGGCCGTGATGGTCATCACGGCCAGGCCGTGATGGTCTCTGTTTGGCTCATATTCTTCACTTTTCAAGCTCTATTTCATCCAAGCTCCACCATGGCTGATTTTGATCATTTTTACATTGAATTCCTGCAAAACAACACCAAGAAACCGCTTCACCCGTTCCAAGGGAAAATCTAACAAAAATCAAATAAAGAATGCCTAATCTATATGCAAAATGCATGCAAAAGTATACAGAAAACATCATGTAAAATCACACTATCAAATCACCCCAAGCTTATTCAATTGCTTGTCCTCAAGCAATCACTAAGGCCAGAAGAATAAACAGAACATTGATAGTGAACCAAGAACCCGAGCAAATAATCCAAGCAATAGGCAATTCAAACAATTCAGGAAGAGACAATCAATTCAAGTCCAATTAGAGGCTTAGGTTCCTTAGACTCATGTTCTCACTGATTTGGGCACTCTTTCTCACCTGAAGCTCACCCCAAGCTTGTTCATTTACTTGGCTCTCTTTCTAACCCCACTCAAGTGTTTAGGGGATAAGACATTTCACTCAATTTTCCTCAAGGAATGAATCCTACCATAGGCTTGACTATCAACCAAATCTCTACTTTATTAATGAAAACAAATTAGAATCAAGAGGTCTTTTCTTTGGTTGTAACGTGGCCATGGGATTAATCGTTAGGTGGGGATAACAAGAAAAGGACATTTCAAAAGGCTACACCAAGTATCAAACATTTCAACACATGACCTTCTAAAATACCTTCTTGGGTTTTCAATTCAATTTTCCACCTTTCTTTTCTTTTTTTTCTTTTCATTTCTCAATTTCTTCTTTTTGTCATCCCCTTCTCTATTTATTTTTCTTTTTCTTTTGTTTTTCTTTTATTTGGAGAAGGGGAGATTTTTTCAACTCAAGAGAATTATTTTTTTCTAATTCTTTTCCCAAACCTTTTCAACTACCTTTTTACCCTTTTTGTAATACTTTAGAAGGTCCCTTGTCAAACATATTTATCAAAACATTTCAGGGTACCAAGAAAAGTATTTTATTCTTTTAGGCTCAAAATTGGGCCACTAAGGGGTAGCATTTCATCATCCAAAGCTCAGAAGGCCAGAAAAATACCTATTGCCTCAATCATTTTCAAAAATGTTTTCAAAAATTTTTAAGCTTTAAAATGGTTTCAAGTCAAGTTCTAGAGAAAGCAAACCAAGAGGAATAACACTCTAACACAAAGAATGGGGTAACATTTTGTGAGTACCCCTTTATGGCTCAAAATCTCACATTTTAGTTCAGAATCAATGAAAAACACAAATCCTCAGAACCATATGCTAATTATCAACTATCCAAGATCATCTCAAACATTTTTATTTGCAGCCATATCACAAGAATAAACAGAATTGGGTTCAACAATTCACTATCACAGATTATTTGGCACTTAGTTCTCACAATTGGATGCAAAATCTAAACAAGGGCAATCTAATGTGTGAACATGCAAAGCTATCATGCAAAACTATATGAATGCAACATGCAAAATGCAAATGCAAAATACCCCTACCCCAAGCTTAAAAATTTACATTGTCCCCAATGTAAACAATCAAGTTGAAGAAAGGAAAGAAAAATAAAATAAAGCAAAAAAAATTGGAACGGCTTACCAAGGCGGTAGCGGGTGTTGGCTTACATTCCAGATCAAACCGCCGAGAATTGGGTGCTTTTTCTTGTCATCTTGCTCTTCCCTCCTTCCTTCTTACCCTGAAAAACTTGGCAATTTTATTAGTAAAAGAAAACTCTTGATCTTCTCAAATTATTCAAGAGTTTAAAAATCAAAAATCAAATCTAACTAAACAAAAAGGAAAAAGGAAAAGGAAAAGAAAAATTGGGTTGCCTCCCAATGAGCGCTTCTTTAATGTCACTAGCTTGACTTATTAAAAAGCATCTACCAGGATCCTCCTCCCGGATCAAATGGAATTTGAAGTGGTGATTGTAGCAGTAAAATCACTTTATTCTCAATTCCACCCAGCCATTGGGTGGAAACACCATTGACCTTTTCAACTAAAATAATGCACTTACTTCCTAGCGGGTCAAATGGCATTTTCACCAGGAAGTTTGAAAAACAAGGGGAAGGGACTAGTTTACCAATGTCCACACATGCATGCAAGCCGACATATTTGTCCAATGCAGAAAAATCAAACTGCTCAGCAAGCATGGTGGAATCCCCTACCACTTCGTCTTCATCTTGAACTATCCCCCAAACCAGATTTTCCTCAATTTGGGCTTCAGGTGACTTTTGCACTAACTGTTTGCAAATCTCCTCAACTTGCGTTTTGAAGTTCTGCTGCACAGTTTCGACATCTGTCACAGTTGGTTCTTGCCTAGGCCTCAGAGGTGGATAGCTCTTGGGAATATTGTTCTAGAGCAGCTTTCAACGGTGTTTGCTTCTTCCATTCCCATTCCTCCTCATGCTTCATTATCACACTATAAGCTTGTGCATGAGGGCAGTGACGTCCCCAGAGCCCGTAGTCTCCCAAGACTACATTAGGCCCAAAGTGGTATTTTGTAACTCCATCCAAGGTGGGAAAGTAATAAGTCTCCATTTGTTGCATCCACCTTGTACAAACACAACTCAAAACAAAAAGATCAAATATATACAGAAAATAAAAATAATAAAAATGTCTAAATTAGTTGCCTCCTTTGTTACTAATGATATTGGCAAAACCAATCCCCGGCAACGGCGCCAAAAACTTGTTAGGACGAATCTGGGCAAGTATACCCAGTCGTGCAAGTAATACGGTGGTAAGACCGGTTTATCGTATCCACGGGGATTGGATGTCAAGTACCAATTCACAAGCTCAGCAACTATCTAGACTAAACTATGAATCAAGAGAAAGTAAAACAAACAAAAGAAAAGGAATAAAATCTTTTTGTCTTTTTGGGGACTTTTGACAAACACTTGGAGTGCAGAAAGGATATGTTGGGACTAGACTTCACCAAACCTCTAACTCATGCACTATCAGGACTAGATACCTCCCATTCATGCTTCAGATATTAAAATCAATCCACTAAAATACTCAAACCCCGATTCCTCGGATGGCAAGAGCCTAAACCCACTAATAGACCCTAATTCCTTAGGTGGCCTAGATTAATGAATTTGCATTAAGATTAGGGATCATGTGATTACTAATAAACCTAGTTCCATTCCTAGATACAAGGCTTACTAGGTGATTAAATTCAGTTCCGGTTGATAATCTGAACGTTCCCATTGCATACCAAAACACAAATCAAGTCATGGGGGTGCTAGCCACAACAAGCATTAAGCACGAGAAAAATAACCACTAATATGAAGACATGAACATAGAATAATCCGTCAAGATAAATACATAAACATAGGTTTGATTACATCTAATCCCAACACAGGGATTTAACTACTCATAAAACAAAGAAAACCAAACCAGAGAAATAGGAAGGAAGAGGAGAGAAGAGGCCCCATGGGAGCTTTCCTTCTTCTTCAAAGCAACCCCTCTTGGCTCCCTTCTAGGGTTGAAACCCTAGCCCAGCTGCAGCCTCCAAATGCCTTCAAATGGACCCTAAAAACTCCCAGTTCTGTCTGCTGCGTTTCTTTATATAGACCTGTTGCGCGTCACGGCCGTGATGGCCATCACGGCCAGGCCGTGATGGCTTCTGCCCTGGGCGCGTCTTTACTTTTTGGTCTGTCACGGCCGTGATGGGCATCACGGCCAGGCCGTGACAGATTCTGACTTTTGGCTTCTGCTCTGCTTGATCATGGCCGTGATGGTCATCACGGCCAGGCCGTGATGGTCTCTGTTTGGCTCATATTCTTCACTTTTCAAGCTCTATTTCATCCAAGCTCCACCATGGCTGATTTTGATCATTTTTACATTGAATTCCTGCAAAACAACACCAAGAAACCGCTTCACCCGTTCCAAGGGAAAATCTAACAAAAATCAAATAAAGAATGCCTAATCTATATGCAAAATGCATGCAAAAGTATACAGAAAACATCATGTAAAATCACACTATCACTGATCACTTAAAATTCGGTTATTTAGGTAGGAAACACTTTCCGATTGCATCTCATGCAACTCTTGGATAGTTGGGTGAATAACTCTTATTCAAATCCATCACATGGACTAAAGCCCAACTTATAAGCCTCTAAGCCTTTCAATCCTATTGAAGTTGGCTTAGTTATGTCAGACCCAATGGATAGCAGTTGAACATTACATTTGTCCCATCGCGCCTTACTATTATAGATAAAGGTACCCCGCTTTGGCGGACCCACACTTAATAGATCATAGTCTTGACGAGTGCCATGCATCGGAAGGCCTTTAAGTGTGACTTAATATTTCCTTTTGAGGGATTTGTTTAAAGTTTGATCTCATCATTTGTTAAACTCTTTAACTTATTATTTACATATATGCATCTCATACATATATTAGTTAAACTCTTTTAACATACTATATACATACATGCATCTCATACATATATAAGGCAAATAAATGTGATATGGTTATGGCCCCTAACGCATTGATTCTCCCAAGCCAATGAGAGAATCTAAACTAAAACCTAGGAGCGTCCAAGCTTCTCCAAGCAAGATCTCCCACGTGATAACGTCTTCTTGTCTCCATCATTACATTACATAAACAGAAACCTCATTTTCATATGAGGGGAGTGAGATGAGAAAAGAAGATACATATGGAATATAAGAGAAAGGCACGGCACGCAGGCCGTATTTCAAAATATAAACCAAAAGATAAAAGGACTAAGACCATAACCATTCACCATACATCACCAAATAAATAGTAACAACCAATAATAATACACAATTATTATTATTATTAATTTCATTAATTAGAGATTTCAAAATCTGAATTTTGAAAACGTAACATATATATAACAAATCACATTTATTATAATTGATGTTACTATAAATCACATTTATTACAATTGTTGTTACTACAAATCACATTTATTGTAATTGATATAAATCACATTTATTGTAACAAATCACATTTATTGTAATTGATATAAATCACATTTACATAAATCACATTTATTGTAACATAAATCACATTTATTGTAATTGATATAATTATTAAATGGTGACATAAAATTTTCAAAATTTGAATTTCAAAATTACACACTACGCAGAGGTAGCACGGGGTTCCTGCTGCCCGGTCAGCGGGCGGGTGTCAAGGGGAGGCCGCCCCTTGCGGGGTGCGGGGCAGCGCCCCGAAGAAAAAAATTCTCTCCGAAGCGTGCCTTGCTTCCTTGGTGGCTAGGGCGTCAACCTTTCAACCCTAAAACCGCAAGGCCCGTGAACACTTCACATTGCAAGGAACAGCGGCTACGGTTTCAACACTTGGAACCTCAGCCGCAACAACATGAACTTTTCATGTCTGAAACCCCTTAACGGCGCCAACACAGAACTGAAAACAATCATGTTTAACATCAACATTTGACGCCATCGCGGAACATAATAAGGATTCAGAACCAACGTACATATCGCATACATACACAAACATGCAATAGACGTATATATCATATACATACGAAAATCACAGAAACAAGGTTTCGCAAACCAGATGCAAACGATTTTCAAAAACAATTTTCAGAAAAACGATTCACATTATAAACATGTTATCATACATAACAGATAAACCACGTAACAGAATCATGGCTTCGCAAGCGTCTCTGATACCACTGTTGGGAATTTGTGTATAAAACAAAATAAAACGCAGCGGAAAAATTCCCATCGAAGGATCCATGCGAATGGTCATGATTCATGATTAGAAAGTTTACCTCTTGAAGCGATGGCTGTTGGTTGAAATTCGTCTATCACGAACACCGCACGAACGGTGTCTCCAGAGGTATCCACACGAGCGGACTCCGTGAACGTCCAACGTCACGAACCTGAAGTGCCTCTGTCTTGCAGTGCTAGCTTCAAAATCGAGACTTACTGTTCACTCTTACTCCTTTTGTGCGGCTAGGTTATCAACCTTATGTGCACAACAACTTAAGTGTTCTACTTATAGTAGTGCCTCCTTAAGTGAGTTAGTGAGCAGTACTTGTCCTAAGCCCATGTACTATGCGCTAGGCCCAATAGGAAAGTCCAACTCTCCTTTTAATGCTTCTTTTAATCCGCTCTTATGTGTGTGACCCTATAGGTTCCCAAAACGTCAGTAGTAACATTAAATCCCATTTAATATTACAAACAGTGAGCGGTATCTAGCAATACATCACTGCTACCTAAGTAGTGAGAAAGTCGATGATTTGTGAAACCTTTCTGTGACAAATATTCATGTGCATTATTATCCCTTTGTCCATATATCTATATTGAACACAAGGCATAGAATGTGTCACCCTTGTATGGTTCAATATCATGTTCCCTGATACCCGAGTAGACTTAACAACAAATGAGGTCAATATCTCATATTGACTCAGTTCAGCCTGGCCATGCATTTTACAGTCTCACTCTATCAGGGGGCCCACAGATATTACTCATGTCATGTAGGAGGGACAAATTCCATCTAGGTCACTCACATCCCTCTGCATGGCTCGTGGTATGCCCAATGACCGTCTTTATAATCATCCTATTACATATGACGTTTGACGATATTAAAGCACACGACTCCTCATGTAGGGATCGTAGTGATTTCAGGTCGAAGGATTGTATGCACCATTGTCACTATGAGAACTACTTATGACACTCACATAACGCTCCATGTAGTGTTCTCATGGCGGGTCAATCCAGTACATCATTACTCTAATGTGTACCTATGTGTCGACTCGATATCTCATATCCATGACCCGTGAGATATGGTCATCAGTCTGCACACATAATAGTCTCAATTGTATTATTATTGTCATTATTAATAAAATACTTGACTACGGATATTTAAGAATAGGATTTCATTGTTCAATAGTATCTCACGATCAAGTCATATACTTGATATTCTATTAAACTGAAATTTCTATTCTAAGGACTTTATTATGTTTAAACAAGTAACACAATAAACTGGAATGCCTCATATCATATATGTATAATGGCAAGATACAAATGTAAGTCTAAGAAATATACTGGTCTCTAGGGCTTACACCAACAGGTGCTGAATGGTGGATGGTGACGGCTCGACGGTGGATGGTGGCTTTTATGTTCTATGCTTTGTTTAGGAAAAGGGTTGATGCTTGAGAGGGCCAGAGAGAGGTATTGGAGAATGGAGATGATTGGAAACCTGAAACAAAAACTTTTGGGCTAACGGATTGAAAAGACTCGAAGAGACAGAGGAGTTGGCTTGACTAAGATAATAGAATGAACAGTGGGTGATCGGGTTTGGTTTCTGAAAGGTTGATTTAAGTGGAACCGAACCCGCCCTTTTTATCCGTGTTAACTCTATATTTTTCACCCGTTCACCTGACCTAACCCCTCGTTTCACCAAAATTTCAAAATGGTTAGTATATGTTTGGGTGGGTCACAGGTTTATGATCACCCCTAGTAGCATTTGTTTCTAGGTTTCCCCATAACTTTAATAGCTTCACCTTTCTCGAGATAAAGATATGCTTGATACTCATAGTGTAGAGTCAGAAGTTCCGGATAATCGTCCCCCTGAAGACTAGACTGTGAAGAGAAATACATTATTTCTTCATGAAAAAAGACACCCGTTCTAATAAACATTCACCTAGTTGGAGGGTGATAACACCGATACCCTTTTTGGTTCATAGCATATCCCAAAAATACACATCGTAATCCTCGAGGAATCAATTTGTTTTGATGTTAGTGATGGTGGATAAATGCTACACAACCAAAAATGTGGAAAGGTAAATCTGCAATACTTGGGGCAACATTAGCGATGGGGAAAGTTTCCAATGGTGTATTGAATACATTAGAGCTAAAAGGTATTCTATTAATGATATATGCTACAACAGTAAGATCTGCCCCCTAATAAAACAAAGGCATATAAGCTTCTAATAATGAAGCTTGCACCGGCTCCAGTAAGTGACGATTGTTGCACTCGACAACTCCATTTTTCTGAGGTGTATTAGGACAAGTAGTTAGATGAATAATCCGATGTGCTTCCCAGTACCACTTGAGATGTAGACTTTGCTATTCACCACCATTATCAGTGTGAAGAACTTGAACTATTGCATAATATAGGGGTCCAATCTATTTATAAAATTTAGAAATTAATAAGTTCACTTCTCCTTTGGGCTTGACTAACAATAACCAACTTGTATAGTCATCAATGAAAGTAACAAACCAATGTGACTCCCCTATAGTTGGAATTTTAGAAGCCCCCAAAACATCAGATTGTATAACCATAAAAGGAAAATGACTTTTATTCGGACTGAGTGGAAAAGAAACGCACTGATACATAGGCCAAAAAATAACAATATAATGTAAGGCTGTAGAGATTTGAGACACAAACCAAGGTTATATTCTAAAGATGGAACAACCAGAACAGAATCCAAAGTCAAAGCATCAGTAAGAGTTATAGACCTTTTTTTCCAACAATAGGGGTTGTGTTACCATTAACAATGCAAATCAATTTTCGTGAGGATGATTTAATGGACAAAATATGTCTAGAATAAAGAATCGTATGACCGGTGGCACCTGAATCAATTATCCATGAGCTATTGGAAAAAGGTACATAAATATTTAAAGACTTACCACCACTACCTCTTCATGCCATTAATGCAGTGGCCTTCTCAAAGGTATCATATTTGGTCCATGCTTCGGAAACGACTATAGTTGATTTCTTTATTCGTGGATCCTTATTGTGTTCCCACCAGTCTGTATATCCATTTAGTTCAAAATAACGACTTTTAGCATGTCCCTTTTGATTGTAGTGAGTGCATTTATACTTAGAATTTATATATATATATATATATATATATATATATATATATATATATATATATATATATATATATTCGAGTTTGATTTAGGATAATTTCCTTTTGTATGAAGATCCTGCCGGTTTCGAGTTTGCCAGTTTTGAGGTACCATGGTTGTGGTCTCATAATTTTCATATTCACCTTTCAAAGTTGCTTGACATTCTCCTCTCGACGAGTCATTGCATAGCATTCTTCCAACTCAAGGATATATTCTTTGCGTAAAATCTCCTCACAGACTTGTCCAAACTCACCATCTAATCCACCAAGAAATGTATGCACCCTTGGACTTCCAAATGACTTTTGGTACGTTGTGATATCTTGAGGGTCTTTCATAACCACCTTATCACGATGGTCCAATTCTTGAAAAATTTGTGTCGGTTCTCCATAGTACTAGGAAAGGGGTCAACCAACCTATAAGACATCACTTCCATCATACAATACCTTTGACAAGGCACTCTAGATTTCACGAACATAGTTGGGATCACCTCTTCTACAGTGATGCTTTAGCATGCCTTTTTTCTTTTAAAAAAAAGTAACGCTTCATAGTTTTTAGACTCATGGACATCAACAGCCACCTCTTCACCTTTTGGTTTATGCGTACCATTTTTTAAAACCGAGATCTTTCTCTTGAAGTGGTTTCTCCTTGCCTTGAATATCTGAAAGTTTCTCCCTCTCTTGAATATGCATCTCCATTAATTGTGATCATATGTCGTAATTTGTTTATGTAAGGATGCTGAAAACACTTTCAGATTGAATAATGACAAGAATGGGTGTTTTGGTGGGATTCACTGGAGCCCGACATATTTGGGGCTACAGATCGGAACATATTTGAGGCTACAAAGTCAAGAATTTGGATTGTCTCCAGCCATTTGCCTCTCCTGCCTCTCCAGTCACTTAATCTGGACCGTTCGTCCAGATCCAACGGTCCGGATTAAGTGTCATTTGCCTCTCCTGCCTCTCCAGTCACCTAATCTGTTCTCCGTCGCATCGTTCGATCCTAAATCCACCCGCACCGTCCAAGTCCGCCACAGCCTGGACCATACTAAGAATCAAAATTCCAAAACAGACCCAATCATAATATACTGAAATAATTATTTGGGTGGCCCTCTTATCTGGTTGATATAAGTGATATAAGTATATGATCTAAAATAATAAATGGGGAAGGAGATGTGGCATATAGCAACGAAGAGGAGCTACAGACCCAACGTATCAGGAATCCTAGTTCTTGCAGCTTCCTCCCTAGTTGTAATAACTAATAAATATTTTTAGTGGCCATAGAGCACAGAAGAAATTTGGTGCTTGGAGACTTCGTTTGCTATCTAAAGCTCTGTTGGTCCACTTGCAAGTAACATTATTGATCAATATTGAGATGGATGAAGTGGGGCGACGTTCTGATGGGGTGGGGGCAGCAAACAAGGGATGCAAAAGCAAAAGGGTTGTTTTTACATATTTTTTAAATTTTTTTAATATAAAAAATGCCACTTAATTTGGACCAATAGATCTGGACGGACGATCCAGATTAAATGGCAGCAGAGGCAGGAGAGACAAATGGCCGGAGACAATCCAGATCCCAAAGTCAAAGGGTTTTCACAAAAGGAGGAAACAAAAAGAACACAAAGCTAACACAATAAAGGCTCTTGATACCATCTTGAAAAGTTGAAAGGGGTCAACCTTATTATTCCATAAGATTACAAGAGGGGTATATATACAAGGGAGAGGATATAAAGCAGCAGAGAGGATGAATCCCTAAAAAATTACCCAATCCCTATAAATATAATTGAACTAATCCCTACAAATAATCCTCAAAGCAAGCTAATTAATAAATCAATCCATATTTGGTAATTTACAATATTGTGCGTTGATCAAGGAAAGAAATCTCAACATTGTCCATGTATGCTTTCAATTATTTTATTCTTGTTATTTCATTTTCTCTTTTAAAAGAAGGTTAAAGTAATATTTTGGTCCCTATACTTGATACAAATTCTTGATTTGGTCCTATACATAAAAAATTATTAAAATGATCCCGATACGTACAAAAAAATACCCGTTTGGTCTCAGTCGTAAACCATGTTAGGGACTGATTTAATAATTTTTTGTTTTGTATAGGGACGGTAATATATAGGGACCAAACTGGTACTTTTTGTACGTATAGATACCCTTTTAATAATTTTTATGTATAGGGACCAAATCGAGAATTAGTGTCAAGTATAAGGACCAAAATGGTTAAAAGAATCATTTCTAGTTTATTAAGGCAAACATTTAAAGCATGCATACATCGATGAAAACGCATTGTTGTTGTTTTTAATTGTCAGATTATTTTAAATTTTTATGATTTCTTGTGGGGATGGGGAATGTAAATTTTGCTTTATCTTTTGACTAAATGTTGTTGTTTTTAGTTTATTGGTTAAATTCTTTGCAAAAGTTTGATATATGGAGTGCCAGTGCTTCTTTTTCAATTTTGGAACTCTGAATTTGTGTTGATATATGTTTTAAAGTTTGTCTTTCTATACATCCAGTTCAAGAGCTTATGCTGGTGAATTTTTTCTGAAAAGATGAACAAAGTTGGAAGGGAGAAAATGAACTGAAGGATTAGAAAAATAAATAATAATAATAATATACTGGCCACAAAAATATTGTACAAATTAATGTTGACCTATAATATCAGGTAAAAATTGAGGAAGGATTTGTTCTCAACTCCCAAATGGGATGACCTTAGACGGCTATGGAAATAAGATTTAAGGTTTTGAAAAGATGATGAAAACGAAGAGGAAGAGTTTATTGTTTTTCTCTGGTCAGGACCACCAAGAAATCATGACACCACATCTCCACCCAAAAACTTAAGGTATTGAGTATATGGGTCACCTCTCTTATATATCTTTCATTTAGCTCATTCCTAGCCAATATGGGACTAACCACTCACACTTGAATTTCCAACAACCTCCCCCTCAAGTGTGAGTCTCCCACATCACTATACTTGCACCGCTCATGGCTCTGACATCACTTGTTGGGGAGTCTGGGGAGCACCGGGAGCAACAATGAGCTAATGACCAGGACCCTCAAGAGATCAGGACACCACATCTCCACCAAAAACCTTAAGGCATTAATTATATGGGTCACCTCTCTTGTATATCCTTCATTTAGCTCATTCATAGCCAATGTGGGACTAACCACTCATACTTGAATTTCCAACAATACTAACCTCCAATAACTAATCAGAATGTAGAATGGTATATGAGTAGGGGAGTGAGAAAAACTGTTGAACTAAAACACAACTAACCCAACTCATTTTGATGTTATCGTATGTGTTCTATGAAAACTTGTTCGTACTATTTAGCTTTTTCCTTAACGAAAATAGTTAGTTCCCCATGTTTTTCAAAACTTCAAAAATAGAGAGCAACAAAACAGAACAAAAATATCTCTTATATGTTCTCTGATTTGGTTTTGAAAGCTAATAAAAAACAGAAAATGTTTTTAAAACCAATTCTCACAAAATGCTGTTATCAAACAAGACTTTTTTATTTTATGTTTTCGAATTTTCTTTTTTTACTGAGATATATTCATCTCTAGCTACTACTAGTTGATATTAACTTTGAGATATAGTAATTGGCTTATAAGCTACCAGAAGATTTTGTATTATTGAACACTTCATCTCACTTTTTCAAATTTGCTAAATAAAAAGTATTTATAGTTTCTCAGTTGTGTGTGTACTTGCACGGACAGACTCGGAATTTTTGGTTTTGGGGACAAAAAAATAGTCTAAAAATATTTTTACAAAAAAAAATATATTACAAATATGAATAAGCGATAAAAAAGATATAATGTTGTTTGGTTTTAAAGTGTAACCTAATTGAGAAATAAGAAACAATTCACTAAGTAAAAGATAGAGATTGTAAAACTAATTTTTACTCTTACCAAATCCCTAATTACACTCAATGCATCTCACACAAAATATACAGTATCATGACAAAAAACATAAAAATATCTAAAAATTTACAAATTATAATTGCCCTCTATGCATTTTCATATTTTAAAAATGTTGTATGATTTTTTATTTTATTTTTATTACAATAAAAAGTAATTCTCTATGTATATAACCAAAAATATTCTACCATTAGTTTCTCACATGATCACACATTTTATTCTTCACAAGTGAGTGAGAATGATTTGTTATATGGTGGCAACATCTAATTTTTTTACGGGGACCAAAACAAATTAAAAGATATTTTTTAAAACAAAATTACTTAGTGGGGGCAATTGCCCCCATCCCACTCTATGTAGATTCGTCTCTGCGTGCTTGGGTAGGTGGGTGTATATGTTTGTGAAAAATGCATAAAGAGTGGATAGAGTTCCAAGCATACCTGAGCAAGAATCATGTATATATATTTTCCAACATCATGCTGCCTATTTGTATATACACAAAACTGTGCATCATTTCCACAAATGTTCAAGACCACATTTGGGTGACACCATGTTTGAAAAGCAACAGGTTGTTGAGTGATTGAGGTTGAACATGAAGAATCTGATAGATTTGACGTTAACATTCCATGAGCCACAGATGACTCACACCTAATAGTTGAGACTGGTGGGAGTCTTTCTCTTTTCTCTTTTTTGAGCTTTTCCACAATGTTCTCTAGAATATTTATGTAATTCATTGCTCCATCGACAATGGTTAATTTGTCCGCCTGAATAAGATCAAATTAAATCAAAGCATCTTAGAAAGCAAATTAACTCTAGGGGTGTTGAGGTTGGTATTAGCAAAATTAAGTTTTAGTTATTAGATGTCTAAACCTATTGTGATACTTTTGCATGCCTATTTGATTTAGAAAAAATTTAATGACCGTGATATTAAACTAGCATTAAACAAATGAATTATAATTAATCAATAGTAACTAGCTAAACTATTTATAACTAATAAATGAGGTATTAAACAAATTATATATTACACCAACATCTTTAAATACAAATTCTCATTTATTGTAATTGAACTCTTTTTTAATACCAGATTTTATTTAGTCTTAATTCAATTTTTGTACAATTGAATTTTATTTAATCCTTAATTAAGTTGACCACGAATGAGATACATCAAATTTAATGCAGTGAGGCAACTAAAAAAAAAAGGTTTCCATTTTGGGATATTGGGTCACGCATATATTCTTCCTAAGCCTTTAAATTAAAGTTAACAATAAGAAAGAAGTTTACACAAAGGATTGGAGTGTGAATGACACATATAAGGACTGAATATTTTCTTACACAAATTTAAGAACCTTAGATAAGGGTGGTTAAGGGATCTTAAAGCTCTTGCACATATACGGGAAAAATGCCTGTAGCTTTTTAGTTTTATAGACATCATCTTGCATGATTTTTCAGTATAATTTAATATGTTTAAATTTTCATTTGCAAAAATGAAATTTTAAATTGCTACTGAAAAATATAAACTCTATTGAAAATATAAAGTCATTTCCCATTTTTAAAAAATAAAATAAGCAGAAGGAACGAAAGTTATATCATACAAGAATTAATACAACGAAGTTGCTCACAAAAAAATAAATTAATACACCGGTCACTCTTCAATGTCAAGTTTTAAACATCGAAGGTAAGCTTGAATTTACCTTATAATTAGATGGAAGCAGCGGAAGCAAAGCATGAAGACTAGAAAACAAGTTAGACATCTTCTTCCTTCTTTCTCTCTCAGCAAATATATGCATTTGATGATCAGATTTACGATACTTTCCATCTTCCCTTTCATCACCAACAATCTCCTTACTACTTCCAATAGCATCCTCTAGGCTTTCATTTTCATTCATTGGAGTTTCCACTTCATTTTCTTCTTTCATCGGCAACCCCAATGGCTGGTTTTCACATAAGAACTTCGTCTCATGTAGACCTTCTTCTTTCATTGGCAACCCCAATGGCTGGTTTTCACAGAAGAACTTCGTCTCATGTAGACCTTGCTCTTCTTTTGTCATCATGGCTACGGGGAGGGAGGGAGAGAGAGGGACTCTTAACAAAGAAGGAAATCAAAAGGATACAACAATACAAAAATAACATAGATGAGTTAAAGTTGCAAAGAGAAAAATAAGAAGGCAAAAATCACGAGGTTGGCCAAGAAGAGGCCAAGATACAATTATACAAATCACGTAACTTTACAACAAATACATCACTCATTTCAGGATCCCTCCAAGATGGTGACCCCACTTCCTTTGGGGCATGTTTCGTTAAACTAACTTTATTTTTGAAAATTTGTAATCTAGATGTATTAAAAACCAAATTATTTAAGTTTTCATAATTAAACTAAAATTTAACAAATTATAATTTATTTTTTGACAATTGACCAAAAGTTTATATGGTAATTTGTTTTATACCAAACTTATATGGTAATTTCAAAACTGTCATTCTTCTAGAGACAGTATGAAGAATTACGATTTAAACTTGGGTCTTTAACTTTAGTGGGAAATTGTTGAACTATTTACCAAAATTATTTTCTACTCAAATTATTTATATGATACTAATTTTTTTAAACAACACTTGTATGAAAAATTGAAAACAATTTTTTCCTCGAGAGAGTCAAACTTGAATGAAAAATTGGATTTTAAACCTAGGTCCTTTAGCTTTGTGGAATAACCATAGCCCATTTCTGTTGTGCAGGAGGGAGGGAGGGAGGAAGGGAGGGAAGGAGGGAGAGAGAGAGAAAGAGAGATCTTAGCAATGAAGGGAAGGAGCCAATAATACAAAGATGTCATAGAAGAGTTAAAGCTGCAAAGAGAAAAATACCAAAAATGAAAATCATGAACGTGGCCAAGAAGAGCTCAAAATTCAATGATACCAATCACGTTACTTTTGCATCCTAACAACAACCGATAGCATAATCATCACGTCCAATAAATACCTTACTCTTCTAAGGGTCCCACCAAGATGCCGACCCACTTTCTTTGGGGCGTGTTTTGTTAAACTAATATCATTATTGAACTTTTCATATCAATATGTTTAAAAGAAACAAATTAATTAAGTTTTTACAGTATAAACTATAATTTTAATAAATTTTAAGCTATTATTTTGTCAATGACTAATAGTTTATATGGTAATTTGTTTGATACCAAACTTATATGGTAATTTGAAAGTGGTCATTTTTTTTGGAGATAGCAAAGTTAGAATGGAGAATTACAATTTGAATAGTCTCTAACATTATCAGGAAACTATTGAACGATTTACGTAAATTATTTTTTACTCTAATTATTCATGTGACATTTTTTATACAATACTTAGATGATAATTTGAAAATAAATTTTTTCCTCAAGATAGTCAAACTAAAATGAAAAATTGGAATTAATTCTAGGTCATTTGCCATTATGGAATACTCTTAGAACATTTATGTTGTGCATGCTACACACACATAATTTAATAATGGTTTCATTCAAGAAACTTATTTATGAACAATTTTTCACCCAATATTTTTTATATGAAAGTAATATTAAACTTGTTTTAAAAAATCCAAGCCTCTTGGCCAAGCGGTTGTAAGGCCTGCCTTGGGACACTCTAGGGGTCGACTCGGTTTGCTTCCGGGTTCAAGTCATGACAGCATTAAAATAATGCTTGGCCGGCGGAAGCCACGCCCTGCAAACAGTGATTAGTCCTTCGTTGACAACGTTGGGATACACTGGGTTTAGACAAAAAAACTTGTTTTAAAAATCTTTAGTTATTAGATACTACTTATCGCTTTTGTGATTGTTCAGATTATGGAAATACAATTATACAGAGAGAGAGAGAGCTAAAGCTAGAAAACTATAATTAAGCAAGGAAGGAGAGGAAAATGATACGGTTATACAAAGATGTCATAGATGAGTTAAAGCTGCAATGAGAAAATTAAGAAAATGGAAATCATGAGGTTGGCAAAGAAGAGGCCAAAATACAATGATATCAATCACTTAACTTTTGCATCCTAGCAAGCAGTAGTCAATAGCCTAATCATCAAGTATAACAAATACTTCACTCATCTCAAGGTCCCACAAAGATTGTGACCCCACTTCTTTTGGGGCGTGTTTCATGAAATTAATTTCATTTTTGAAATTTTGTAATCAAAATATTTAAAAGAAACAAATTAATTAAATTTTCACAATATAAACTAAAAATTAATAAATTATAAGGTATTTTTGTTCAATGACTAATATTTTATATGGTAATTTGAAAATTATCATTGTAACATCCCTGGCTGCTCTATGGATTGACGACTGTCCCCACAAACCAACACGTGTCTTTTTCAGTGTGCTTTGTCCTCACTCACACGCTTTCTGGGAAAACTTCCCAGGAGGTCACCCTTCCCAAAATTGCTCCAAGTCAAGCACACTTAACTGTGGAGTTCTTAAGTGATGGACTCTCGAAACGAAGATACATCTTGTTGGTATAGGTAGTACCAATCAATACATATAAGACATCCTTGACTTCATAGTCCATACCTACACAGACTCAGGATCCCTCTCATTCTGGTGTGTAATCGGTTCATTCATGTATCCCTCCGCTTAGAAGTCTGCCAGGAGCCGCTCCTTGTCCGTGCCTTCTTGAACCGGCGACCACTCCCTGCCCTCTTCAGCACCGGGTGTCACATGCCCGCCAGCTTCCTCTTGGTTCGTCCCTAAACCACACTGTACTGGGAGAGGTGCCGGTCTTATACCATTTGTAACGTACCAAGTTACTTTATGGATTGATTGGTATTACCTATACTAACAAGATCCATCTTCTTTTCGGGAGCCCATCACTTAGGAACTCCACAGTTAAACGTGCTTGACTTGGAGCAATTTTGAGATGGGTGACTTCCTGGGAAGTTTTCCCAGGAAGCGTGTGAGTGAGGACAAAGCACTCTGAAAAAGACCAGTGTTGGTTTGTGGGGACAGTCGTCAATCCATAGAGCAGTCAGGGATGTTACAATCATTTTTTTTCTGGAGACAGTCAATGTTCGAATAGGGAGTTACGATTTAAACTCGGGTCTAGGAACAAGAAGGGGCACATGTATGACCTTGGGCATTTGGACGATCAGTTCGTGGCCTCATTGTCTAGATGGCCTACTTAATTAGTCCTTCTCGACCTATGTCCCTTCGGAGCAGTTCGAGCAACACGACTGAACACCAAGCTTGCGGCGAAGGTTGCAAGGGAGAGGTTGATGAAAGAAGAGGATTGCTCGGCAGACGACGGAGCAGCTGACATGGATGACTATGGAGCAGGGTTAGTATCAACGATTAGTATTAGAGCAAATAAGGATTCAACTTCCTCCTATTGTGCCACCACCTCCTCTTGTTGCACCATCACCTACTCCAAACTACTATGACTACCAAGACGATGGGGACGGTGATGAGCTTTCTGACATCCTGCCACCATGAGATTACTACATTTTGTGTTCACTCAGCTTCATTTTTTATACATTTTTATATTATTTTCATTGTTTATTGATTTATTGTATGGTACATTTTATAATTTTAATATATTTAATTTTTTATTTGTTGTAAAAAATAATGAATCTGAAAAAATATCTAATATTTTTTATTTGTCGACAGTAATAATAAACTGGGGGAAATATCAATAGATGTTTCTTGTAATAAACAATAAATTTTAAAAATTATTTTAAAAAAAAATAGTTGGTTACAAAATTGGCGACCACCAATTCAGTTGCTAACTATGAATCATAAAACAAATTTTGATTTAAAATAAGAAAATTTAGAGACCAAAACAGTAACTAAATTTTTTTCATCACAATGGTTACCCATTCTTAAACATGGTGATCGATTTGGAGACGAACAAATTGGTCTCTAAATTCAGTCACCACCATTATGCGACCAAATCAACAGGGACCAAAATATATGCCATTGCAACACCACATTTCGGTAGCTATTAGCGACCAAATAGTGAAATTTGGTTACTAATTGTTAATCGATTAGGGTTTCTGCTGCCAATTTATTTTGGTAGTCATTTCGGTCGCTATTTCGATAAAGTTTTCTTATTTGACCACTGAACTCATCGTCGGATAGCTAGTTAACTTGACCTTTTAACTGTGTCAACCTCTCATTTGAATTATACTTCTATGTTTTATACCATTAGGTGTAAGCTTATTAGTTAGAAGTATAAAATACTTTTGTTGAGATAAAAAAGAATTTTTTAGGTATATCTACTTTTTTTTTAATTATCATTTCTACTACTATATTTTATGTATTCATAATCGGGTCAGACCCTAAGGCGCTCACATCCCATATCAAGTTATTTAAATCAGACTTAATTTCACTCAAAAATTGGTTCGATCCGAACAAATATTTTTCAATTGAAAAACTAATTTATTTATTTATATTAAAAATTGTTCCTCATCAACTTCCTATTGTAGAATGATCAAAATAGATTGAATCTCGATCACAATTTTGTTGCTAATTCATTAATTTTATGAGTTTCTATTTTGTTTTTGAAACCAACATTTTTATAAAGCGTGTCTCGGTTCCTATTGCAAATATCTGCATAAAAAAAGAGAAAACATGGTAAATCGATTAATAAAAAATAAAGTATGAATGATTTATTTTAATTTACAAAAAATATTCTTTATTGAATAATATTTCATAGACATGCACAACCACATTTGGACAAGATCCACTACAAGAAATTTGTCTTCTAGTGACGGACAAAAACTGTCACTATATGTTTAAAATCCTTAGGTGTATGTATAAAGGACATTGACTGACGGACACTCCAGCAGTAGTTATCATCAACATGCATTTGATGGTTTGGACATTACATCAAATAGGATAGCAGCAATTAGAAAATGAAAATGAAAATGAAAATGAAAACTAAATTCACTTCAGAAGCAAAGATGCATCGCTATTCTGTTTGGTTTCCGAGAAAACATAACAAAGCATGCATTTGAGAAAGAGAAAGATTGAGGGAGATTTAGGGCAAAAATAGAAAGAGAAAGATCGAGATAGAGCAGAAAATTGAGAGTAGCAATCCAAACAAGAAGAAATGAGAGAGAGAAAGAGAGAATACCCTAGGATGAGTAAGGATGCAAAGTCTTTCTGATTTCTGAGGATACCCTCTAGTAACTAGCGGGTTTGTGACATCTATGCGTATAGTGACCGAACTATATATCTATGGCTATATGTAATTTATAGCTGCCGTTTTTTTTACTCTATCACTAAATGTGTAGCTACGCATCAAGAGAATGCATGCTTATGCATATAATACATATACCCACAGTTTATTTACATCTATCGGTATATAACACCTATACCTACGATTTTTACATCTGTCACTAAAAGTGTCCGTCGTTATATGGTAAATTTATTGTAGTCAGAATTTCAGGAAAAGCAAAATCTAAAATATAAATCAGCTTCCTACTTCCAAATAGAGCTGAGATGAGTAGCTTAGAATTCGATTATATATCTTATTTGGCATATCCTTTCATACAACATAGGTTATTATCACACAAAGTGATTGCCAACAACACATGTTACTGTCTTGGGTAGATATTGTGACACCCGGTGCTGATGAGGGCGGGGAGTGGTCGCCGGTACAAGAAGGCACGAACAAGAAGCGGCTCCTGGCAGGCTTCTAGGAGGAGGGGTACATAAATGAACCGATTACACACCGGAATGAGAGGGATCCTGAGACTATGTAGGTATGGGACTATACAGTTGAGGATGGCTTATATGAATTGATTAGTACTACCTATATCAACAAGATGCATCTTCTTTTCGGGAGCCCATCACTTAAGAACTCCACAGTTAAGCGTGTTTGACTTGGTTATTGAATTGGAATTGAAGTAGATTATCATCCTCCAATCCGATATCCGAGTCCTCAGATGAGCTTTCCAGGACATATTCTTTATTCCAATTAGTTTTAAAATTCAGGTAGAGTTCCCCAAAAGTCTCTTCCATCATTCTAATGGAGAAGAACCTTTTGCTAATGGATACCTTTATCACTGAATTTATAGCTTCTGGAACTGAAGTTGAAATCAAAACCCTACCCGCATCAAACCTTTCCTTTCTTCTTGTACACTCATCCACCTTGATGAAGCTCCCTACAGACAACACCATGCCTCTAAAAAAAAATAGGCACACATCTAATAGTGTAAAACATACACGTATCATTTGAATGAGAGGTTGACTCAGTTAAAAGGTCAAGTTAGTTATCTGATGATGAGTTTAGTGGTCAAACAAGAAAACTTAATCCAAATAGAACCCGAAATGACGACCAAAATAAATTGGTAGCATAAACCATAGTTCCTAAATAGCTAGAAGACTGAATTTCGTATTCGGTCGCTAATAGCGATCAGAATGCACGATCGCTATGGCATATATTTCCGTCGCTGTTGATTTGATCGTATAGTGGTGGTGACCAAATTTAGCAACCGATTTGTCCATCTTCAAATCAATCGTCACGTTTAACAATGAGTAACTATTGTAATGATCAAATTTTTAGTTGTTGTTTCGGTCGATAAATTTTCCTATTTTGAAACAAAATTTGTGTTCTAATTCATAGTTCGCGACTGAAATGGTGGTCGCCAATTCGATTGCTAAACATTTTTTTAATGTTTTAAATGATAATCTACTTCAATTTCAATTCAATAACCAATTTTCCAATTGTGAAATAGAATCTAACATCAATCTAAAGTTGATCAATCAATAGAAGCATTAAGCATAGAAGTAAATCACTCTAATTGAATGAAATAGAATTGAATTCAGAATCAAACAACAATTACATCAAACTCCAAATTGAAATCATCCTAACCTAACCTAAATGATCTAGCAACTCATATTAGAAAGGGAAGAGAAGAAGAAACTTGAGTGGATGTGAGTGGAGGAAGCCATGGAAGCTCCAATTCTTGTTCCCAAGCTTGGATCTTCAAGGAAGTGGAGAGAAAATGATGAACCAAAGTGAGAAAATGTGAAAAATAAGTAAAAGATCCCTTTCCAACAGCTGAAGCACGTATTTATAGGTTCTGCTCGTAACCCAGTGCTGAGCTTCCCAATCTCAACGTTGGGCGCTGGCCTCTGCACCAAAATGGTGCTTGCTGTCTTTATGGGCGCTGGGCTCTTTCCTTTCTGCCCATACTGTGCACTGACTGTACTGCTGCAGCTTCTGTTTCTGTCCAGGCTGAGCGCCAAGTTCTCGAACTGAGCGCTAGGACATCAATCCTACATATTTTCAACATATGTTTGAGTATATTTTCCATATAAAAGATTAAAACTCTAATCAAATGAATCCAAACTTTATTCATATCATAGTATGTATTTTCCTATCACTTTTCCTATGATTTCTAAGATTATTTAAAAACTCTTTCCTAATTACACTTCCAAACTAACATATTTTACACATTCATCAATGGGTTGTGTTGTTTGGTTGGGGATTATAATTCTGTTAGTAATGCAAGAGAAAGGAAAGGAGTGGGCTCTTCTTTTGGCTCACAGGAAGCTGTTGAATTTTCTAATTTTGAGGAGAAATGGAACTAGTAGATGTGCCACTTTTGGGCAGGCGATTTACCTAGAAAAAGGCTGATGGACCCGCTTTGAGTGGTCTAGACCGCTTCCTTTTATCTGAAGATTGGATTGAATTTTGGGAGGTAGAGGCTCAGTGGGCACTGAATCGTGATGTGTCAGATCATTGTCCGATCTTGTTAAAACAAGGTGTTCAGGAGTGGGGGCCGATGCCCTTCAGGTTTAACAACTGCTGGTTGGGGCATCCGGATTTTCGCAAGGTGGTGGAAGTTGGGAGGAAACTGAAGTATTTGGTTGGAAAGTGCATATTCTTAAAGTTCAAATGAAGGCACTTAAGGATGTTCTGAAAAAATTGGAATTGGGAGGTTTTTCGTCATATTGATTCTAGAATTCAGAGCATTAAAAAAGAAATAAGTGTGTTAGATGTGTTGGCAGAATCAACTGGATTAACAGAAGAATTGATTCATCTTAGACGATGCAAGTTTGTGGATTTAAGGAAAGGCCTCAATGATAAACATTGCTTGACTAGACAAAAGTCCCGAACTAGGTGGTTGAAGGAAGTGGATGCTAATACCTCCTTCTTCCATGCTTCTTTGGCATCTAGAAGAAGAAGAAATAGTTTAAATGCGATTCTGGTTGAAGATATTTGGGTTGAGGAGGTGGATAAAATCAAGCAGGAGGTGACAAAATTCTTCAAGGATATTTTTTTAGAAGAAAGTCGGACAAGGCCAGTTTTGAGTGGTGTTAATTTCCAACAGATTTTGGAGGAGGATATAGAAAAAATATATTCCAACTTCTCCATGGAAGAGTTGGATGAGGTGGTGGAAAGTTTCGATGGTAATAAAAGTCCGGGGCCCGATGGTTTCAACTTTAATTTTATAAAGAATTTCTGGGATTTATTGAAGAAATCAGTGTTTGGGATGATGGCAGATTTCTATGTTAATGTAGCGCTTCCTCGAGGCTTACTTTCTTACTTTGTGGCACTTGTTCTGAAGTTAAATAATCCATCCAACCTTGGTAACTTCTGTCCGATTTCGCTTCTGGGAAGTCTCTACAAGATTGTGTCTAAGCTTTTGGCATCAAGATTGAATCCGGTATTGAATCCGGTTATCTCTATGAATCAGTCCGCTTTCCTTCCAAAAAGGAACATTTTTTATGGGGTGGTTGCCATAAATGAAGTTATTGATTTAGCTAAAAAATCAGGAAGGCAATGCTTGATCTTTATGGTAGATTTTGAGAAGGCTTATGACTCGGTCAATTAGAGCTTTTTGGACTATATGATGGGGATGATTGGTTTAAATGAACAATGGAGGAGGTGGGTTGGAGGATGCATCTTTTCAGGGAATTGTTCGGTGCTAGTAAATGGGAGTCCAACTGAGGAGTTCACAATCCAAAGAGGCCTTAAACAAGGACATCCGTTGGCTCCTTTTCTATTCCTTTTGGTGGCGGAGGGGTTAAGTGGTCTAACGAGGAATGCAGTTTCCCAAGGGAGGTTCAAAGGCTTCAAAGTAGGGAGAGGTGGGTGTGAAGTATCCATCCTTCAGTATGCAGATGATACTATTTTTGTGGGGGAGGCTTCTTGGGAGAATCTATGGGTCTTGAAAACAGTTTTAAGATGTTTTGAGCTCGCCTCATGTCTAAAGGTCAAATTTAAGAAGAGTAGTCTTATAACAGTGAGTGTTGAAGATCAGTTTACTATGGCAGCTTCACATTTTCTTAATTGTAAGAGAGGGAGACTCCCATTTAAATATCTAGGCCTTCCGATAGGGGCAAATCACCATTGTTGCTCCACATGGCAGCCGGTAGTAGATGTTTTGGCACGAAGATTGTCTTCTTGGAAGGGGAAGCATCCTTCACTTGGTGGGCGGATAGTGCTAATCAATTCGGTTCTAAATAGTCTCCCCATTTTTTTTCCTGTCATTCATGAGAATGCCGAGAAAGGTTCAAAGAAAGTAAGTGAGGATTCAAAGGACCTTTTTGTGGGGAGGGGACTTAGAGAAGGCAAAAATCTGTTGGGTAAGGTGGGATAGAGTTTGTACGCCTAAAAAGCAAGGAGGTTTAGGTGTAAAAAACTTAGATTGATTCAATTTATCTTTATTGGAAAAATGGAGGTGGAGGGTCCTAAAAGAGGAAGAGGGTTTGTGTAAAGACGTGTTAGTAGCTAGATATGGAAATGAGGGGGGGGGGGGGGGGGGGGGGACTTTTTCTCTTAGGGAAAGGGGTGTGGAGAGATTTGCATCCTTATGGTGGAAGGCTATATGTAAGCTAGTACAGATCCAATCAATAGAGGATTGGTTCCAATTGGGCTTGAGAAGAAAATTGGGGAGAGGGAATAAAATTAAGCTATGGGAGGATGCAGATTGGTTTTGATGTTGCTCTTCCATCTAACATTCTCAATCTGTGTCTTCAATTTGCTGGTTTATTTTCAGGTAGAAGGAAGAAACAAAGAGGGTTACTTATATGGCACATGACTATCTGGACAATTTGGATAACCAGAAACTCGATTATCTTTAAGAACTCTCCTCTAGATATGGTTTGTCTGCTAGATTTAATTAAATTCAGGTCTTGGGAGTGGATAAAAGCTTCAAGTGGATCGATGTACTCCTTTTCTGACTGGTGTTCTTGTCCACTTCACTGTCTGTAATTCAATTGTAATGAATACCCAGTTTTGGTTCCATTAGTTGCGACAATTTATAAAGAGGTTTGCTGTGTGCTTGGATAGTATTTGTGTAAGGTTAATTGGTTTTGGTGAATTGGATGTGGTTATTGTACTTTGATTTTTATCTGGTTTGGTTTGTTGTTTTAGTGCAGGGGCGGCTGGTTTTTGTTTCTGCTGTGTTTGGTCTGGTTCAGGGTTGTCCCTAGGATTTTAAAGTGGGGGGTTGCTCTTAGATATATTGCAACCTTTAGGACAACGTGCTTTTGGTTGTGGCTTTATCTTTGGGTCTTTTTAGTGGCTTTCATATATTGTAAACGGGCTTAGGTATCCCTTCTACTCACATTTATATACATACTTTTGATTATAAAAAAAAAAGATGTGTGCCTATTGGTTAGAAGGATAAAAGACTTTCGTTGAGACATAAAAAGAGATTTTTAGTTATATATTTTATGCTTTTTACTTTTAATTACCATCTCTATATTTTATATATTTGTAATCGGGTCAGCCCCAAAGACACATCCCAAATCAAGTTATTTAGGTCAGACTTGATTTCACTCAAAAATGGGTTCAACCCCGGACATATATTTTTCAATTGCAACTCTAATTTATTTATATTAAAAATTGTTCTTCATCAACCTCCAATTATAGAATGAATCAAAATAGATTGAAACTTGATCACAATTTTGTCTCTAATTCAACAATTTTAAGATTTTCTATTTTGTTTTTGAAACCAACATTTTTTTTATCAAGCACGTGTAAGTTCCTATTGCAAATATTTGCAAAAGAAAAAGAGAAAACGTGGAAATCGATTTTAATTCACAAAATAATATTCTTTATAAAAAAAATATTTGTTAGACATGCACAACATCATTTGCATAAGAATTTTAGGAAAAACGAAATCTAAACAATAAATAAGTTTCCCACTTCTAAATGTGCTTATCACATTTTAAAGTAAAAAAATGTATTTTGTAATTGTATCTAAATGCAAAATATTTATGTTGTTTTATAAAAAAAAATTTATTGAAAATCAATTGTTCAAACTATCTTAAAATCACCATGTTTTTTTTGTGTGTGTAAATCTTATCCAAAAAACCCTTATTTTGTGATGTACTTTTCACATGCTTGATATATGAATTCGATTAAATATCTTACTTGTAGTCTCCTTTCATAAAATATAGGTTATTATCATACGAAGTGATTGCCAACAACACATAATTAGTTACTGTCTAGGGTAGATATATTTAAAAATGATTACAATATATACTAGAAAACATCATAGATTCATTATTGAAACTGAATTATAGATTGTTCTGCCATAGAATCACGACCAAAGTTCATAATGGCGCATTGAACATACCAAATATTAAAACTACCTCATACCTCAAAGATGAAAGCTTATACCTGTGTGCTTTTAGAACCATCCATGTTTGGCTACAAATACGGTTTTAAGGAATATACAAATTCACATTAAGCAGACTGAGAAGACAAGTTTATATCATGGTAACTTCAAGAGATTAATAGCATAATCTCTCGAGCAGCTTGCTTGTAAATTTCATCCACTGAAGTTGCCTCAGGAAATTGAGGCGGTGAAGCTCCATTTGCCTGCAAGAATAACCCAATTAAGTCGAGTTAAATAAAAACCATGTTCATATTGGTATATATCTTGAAAAGCTGAAAGCTATCATTTATATGATTTCAAATTATTACAACAGTACCATAAAAAAAAGGTTATTACAAGAGTGGTATGTATACAACACAGAGGATGTACAACAATAGAGAGGGAAATAACTAAATCTCTAACACTAAGCTAATCCCAACAAATAATCCTAAAAACAACCTAATATAATAAACCGATGTGGTTCAAGTAAACCAGTCTCCCTACAAGCCTTTGATATACCTAGTTTTGCTCTTAACACAATTTCAAGCCTTCCTTTATAGGAGTATCCACAGGATGACCCCTTTCCATACCAGTTTATCGTAAAAGATCTAGAGTATGGTCCCATTTAGATAGAAAAAGTCTTGTTTTTTAGGGGAAACTTCTACCACGGGAAATTAATTCAGAGGACCTAGATATTTCTTGTCATTGTTAATCCATGTCATAAGTTTGAAAACAAGCTAGTATTCATAGGGTACCTAGCTTTACTAGAGAGAGTAGGTTCGTAAGTGAGTTTAGGAATTCCTCTATTATGACATTCTGGTAATTGCTTTCAGGTGGGATCAGACACAAGACTAGAAACATTCATATTTGAAAATGATTGGTTTGGTGTGTCACTAAAGGCCCCATTTAGAGATGTAGGTAGAGTTACTTTGGGTTCGATCACTACTTCATTAGTACCACTTGTTTCTAAATTATCCATATTCTGACTAAAAACTCTAGCTTGCAATCCAATGTTGTAGCATTTAGGGGTGAACATCGGTTGGATTCGGGCCCAAAGTAGTTAACCTGCAACAAACCGATGAAATAAAAATAGCACCTATTTCCTATTAGATTTTTGGGCCTAACCCGATCCCAAAAGGTAGCTTATAGGATGAGAATTACCCATTACTTATAAGCTCTTATTAGTCAATGTTGGATTTGGATTTTTCCCAATATTTCTGCCCATTTTACTACCTCATACCACACATCGTACTGCCGTCGAGCATCGTACTACTGTCGTGCACCCCGCCACATCACGCCTGGTCTGCGAGTGCACCTCGCCACATCACGCCTGGTCTGCGAGTAATGCCCCACGAGACCTAGAACTCTCTCTCTCTTTTCCCCCACACCCACAATTCTTCTTCTTCTTTCAATTTGTTGGCATCATGCAGAACCTCGAATGAGTCAGATCCTCGCCTGGTTGGATGGAGTTGAGCGAACTTGTCAGATCTGTGAGAGGAAGAGAGATTGTGGGTTCACCGCTTCACCATTTGTCCCCTCGGAGAAGTAGATCTAGCTCCGGATAGGGGAAGTAGAATGTCGTCTACGCCTCCCTTCCAGTCGCCTGCGTGTGCCAGACCACCTTCAATCCGGACTCCTTCTCTCCTATGACGATGGTACTGAATGGTGGATGGTGACGGCTTGACGGTGGATGGTGTCTTTTATGTTCTATGCTTTGTTTAGGAAAAGGCTTGATGCTTTAGAGGGTTAGAGAGAGGTATTGGAGAATGGAGATGATTGGAAACCTGAAACAAAAACTTTTGTGGGCAAACGGATTGAAAAGACTCTAAGAGACAGAGGAGTTGGCTTGACTAAGATAATAGAAAGAACAGTTGGGATCGGGTTTGGTTTCTGAAAGGTTGATTTTAGTGGAACCGAACCCGCCCTTTTTATCCATGTTAACTCTATATTTTTCACCCGTTCACCTGACCGAACCCCTCATTTCACCAATTTCAAAATGGTTAGTATAGGATTGGGTGGGTCACAGGTTTATGATCACCCCTAGTAGCATTTGTTTCTAGGTTGCCCCCATATCTTTAATAGCTTCACCTTTCTCGAGATAAACATATTCTTGATACTCATAGTGTAGAGTCTGAAGTTCCAGATAATCCTCCCCCTGAAGACTAGACTGTGAAGAGAAATACATTATTTCTTCATGAAAAAAGACACCCGTTCTAATAAACATTCGCCTAGTTGGAGGGTGACAACACCGATACCATTTTTGGTTCATAGCATATCCCAAAAATACACATCGTAATCCACGAGGAATCAATTTGTTTTGATGTTAGTGATGGTGGATAAATGCTACACAACCAAAAATGTGGAGAGGTGAATCTGCAATACTTGGGGCAACATTAGTGATGGGGAAAGTTTCCAATGGTGTATTGAATACATTAGGGCTAGAAGGTATTCTATTAATGATATATGCTACAACAGTAAGATCTCCCCCCTAATAAAAAAAGGCATATAAGCTTCTAATAATAAAGCTTGCACCGGCTCCAATAAGTGATGATTGTTGCACTCGACAACTCCATTTTTCTGAGGTGTAAAAGGACAAGTAGTTAGATGAATAATCCGATGTGCTTCCCAGTACCACTTGAGATGTAGACTTTGCTATTCACCACCATTATCAATGTGAAGAACTTGAATTATTGCATAATATTGGGGTCCAATCTATTTATAAAATTTATGAATTAATAAGTTCACTTCTCCTTTGGGCTTGACTAACAATAACCAACTTGTATAGTCATCCATGAAAGTAACAAACCAATGTGACTCCCCTATAGTTGGAATTTTAGAAGCCCCCAAAACATCATACTGTATAACCATAAAAGGAAAATTACTTTTATTCGAACTGAGTGGAAAAGAAACGCATTGAGAGATAGAACAAAAAATAACAATATAATGTAAGGCTGTAGAGATTTGAGACACAAGCCAAGGTTATATTCTAAAGATGGAACAACCAGAACAGAATCCAAAGTCAAAGTATCAGTAAGAGGTACAGACCTTTGTTTCCAACAATAGGGGTTGTGTTACCATTAACAATGCAAATCAATTTTCGTGAGGATGATTTAATGGACAAAATCTGTCTAGAATAAAGAATCGTATGACCGGTGGCACCTGAATCAATTATCCATGAGCTATTGGTAAAAGGTACATAAATATTTAAAGACTTACCACCATTACCTCTTCATGCCATTAATGCAGTGGCCTTCTCAAAGGTATCATATTTGGTCTATGCTTCGGAAACGACTATAGTTGATTTCTTTATTCGTGGATCCTTATTGTGTTCCCACCAGTCTGTATATCCATTTAGTTCAAAACAATGACTTTTAGCATGTCCCTTTTGATTGTAGAGAGTGCATTTATACTTAGAAATATATATATATATATATATATATATATATATATATATATATATATATATTCGAGTTTGATTTAGGATAATTTCCTTTTGTATGAAGATCCTGCCGGTTTCGAGTTTGCCAGTTTTGAGCTACCATGGTTGTGGTCTCATAATTTTCATATTCACCTTTCAAAGTTGCTTGACGTTCTCCTCTCGACGAGTCATTGCATAGCATTCTTCCAACTCAAGGATATATTCTTTGCGTAAAATCTCCTCACAGACTTGTCCAGACTCACCATCTAATCCACCAAGAAATGTATGTGCCCTTGGACCTCCAAATGACTTTTGGTATGTTGTGATATCTTGAGGGTCTTTCATAACCACCTTATCACGATGGTCCAATTCTTGAAAATTTTTTGTCGGTTCTCCATAGTACTAGGAAAGGGGTCAACCAACCTATAAGACATCACTTCCATCATACAATACCTTTGACAAGGCACTCTAGATTTCACGAACAGAGTTTGGATCACCTCTTCTACAGTGATGCTTTAGCATGCCTTTTTTCTTTTAAAAAAAAAGTAACGTTTCATAGTTTTTAGACTCATGGACATCAACAGCCACCTCTTCACCTTTTAGTTTATGCATACCATTTTTTAAAACCGAGATCTTTCTCTTGAAGTGGTTTCTCCTTGCCTTGAATTTCTGAAAGTTTCTCCCTCTCTGGAATATGCATCTCCATTAATTGTGATCATATATCGTAATTTGTTTATGTAAGGAAGCTGAAAATACTTTCAGATTGAATAATGACAAGAACGGGTGTTTTGATGGGATTCACTGGAGCCCGACATATTTGGGGCTACAGATCGGAACATATTTGAGGCTACAAAGTCAATAATTTGGATTGTCTCCAGCCATTTGCCTCTCCCGCCTCTCCAGTCACTTAATCTCTCCAGCCATTTCCATCTTCCCTTTCATCACCAACAATCTCCTTACTACTTCCAATAGCATCCTCTAGGCTTTAATTTTCATTCATTGGAGTTTCCCCTTCATTTTCTTCTTTCATTGGCAACCCCAATGACTGGTTTTCACAGAAGAACTTCGTCTCATGTAGACCTTGCTCTTCTTTTGTCATCATGGCTACGGAAGGGGAGGGGGAGGGGGAGGGGGAGGGGGGAGAGAGGGGGAGAGAGAGAGAGAGACTCTTAACAAAGAAGGAAATCAAAAGGATACAACAATACAAAAATAACAGAGATGAGTTAAAGTTGCAAAGAGAAAAATAAAAAGGCGAAAATCACGAGGTTGGCCAAGAAGAGGCCAAGATACAATTATACAAATCACGTAACTTTACAACAAATACATCACTCATTTCAGGGTCCCACCAAGATGGTGACCCCACTTCCTTTGGGGCATGTTTCGTTAAACTAACTTTATTTTTGAAATTTTGTAATCAAGAAGTATTAAAAACCAAATTATTTAAGTTTTCATAATTAAACTAAAATTTAACAAATTATAATTTATTTTTTGACAATTGACCAATAGTTTATATGGTAATTTGTTTTATACCAAACTTATATGGTAATTTGAAAACGGCCATTTTTCTAGAGATAGTATGGAGAATTACGATTTAAACTTGGGTCTTTAACTTTAGTGGGAAACTGTTGAACTATTTACCAAAATTATTTTCTACTCAAATTATTTATATGATATTTTTTTAAACAACACTTGTATGAAAAATCGAAAACAATTTTTTCCTCGAGAGAGTCAAACTTGAATGAAAAATTGGAATTTAAACCTAGGTCCTTTAGCTTTGTGGAATAACCATATCCCATTTTTGTTGTGCAGGAGGGAGGGAGGGGGAGAGAGAGAGAGAGCTCTTAGCAATGAAGGGAGGGAGCCAATAATACAAAGATGTCATAGAAGAGTTATAGCTGCAAAGAGAAATATACCAAAAATGAAAATCATGAGCTTGGCCAAGAAAAGCTCAAAATTCAATGATACCAATCACGTTACTTTTGCATCCTAACAACAACCGATAGCATAATCATCACGCCCAGTAAATACTTCACTCTTCTAAGGGTCCCACCAAGATGGTGACCCACTTTCTTTGGGGCGTGTTTTGTTAAACTAATATCATTATTGAACTTTTCATATCAATATGTTTAAAAGAAACAAATTAATCAAGTTTTTACACTATAAACTATAATTTGAATAAATTTTAAGCTATTATTTTGTCAATGACTAATAGTTTATATGGTAATTTGTTTGATACCAAACTTATATGGTAATTTGAAAATGGTCATTTTTTTTGGAGATAGCAAAGTTAGAATGAAGAATTACAATTTGAATAGTCTCTAACATTATCGGGAAACTATTGAACGATTTACCTAAATTCTTTGTTACTCTAATTATACATGTGATATTTTTTATACAATACTTAGATGATAATTTGAAAATAATTTTTTTCCTCAAGATAGTCAAACTAAAATGAAAAATTGCAATTAATTCTAGGTCATTTACCATTATGGAATACTCTTAGAACACTTATGTTGTGCATGCTACACACACATAATTTAATAATGGTTTCATTCAAGAAACTTATTTATGAACAAATTTTCACCGAATATTTTTTATATGAAAGTAATATTAAACTTGTTTTAAAAAAACTAAGCCTCTTGGCCCAGCAGTTGTAAGGCTTGCCCTGGGACACTCTAGGGGTCGACTCAGTTTGCTCCCGGGTTCGATTCCTGGCAGCGTTAAAATAATGTTTGGCCAGCGGAAGCCACGCCCTGCAAACAGTGATTAGTCCTTCGTTGACAGCGTTGGGATACACTGGGTTTAGACAAAAAAACTTGTTTTAAAAATCTTTAATTATTAGATACTACTTATCGCTTTTGTGATTGTTCAGATTATGGAAATACAATTATACACAGAGAGAGAGAGAGAGCTAGAGCTAGAGCTAGAAAACTATAATTAAGCAAGGAAGGAGAGTAAAAGGATACGGTTATACAAAGATGTCATAGATGAGTTAAAGCTGCAAAGAGAAAAATAAGAAAATGGAAATCATGAGGTTGGCAAAGAAGAGGCCAAAATACAATGATATCAATCACTTAACTTCTACATCCTAGCAAGCAACAGTCAATAGCCTAATCATCAAGTATAACAAATACTTCACTCATCTCAAGGTCCCACAAAGATTGTGACCCCACTTCTTTTGGGGAGTATTTCATGAAATTAATTTCATTTTTGAAATTTAGTAATCAAAATATTTAAAAGAAACAAATTAATTAAATTTTCACAATATAAACTAAAAATTAACAAATTATAAGGTATTTTTGTTCAATGACTAATATTTTATATGGTAATTTGAAAATTATCGTTGTAACATCCCTGGCTGCTCTATGGATTGACGACTGTCCCCATAAACCAACACGTGTCTTTTTCAGCGTGCTTTGTCCTCACTCACACGCTTCCTGGGAAAACTTCCCAGGAGGTCACCCTTCCCAAAATTGCTCCAAGTCAAGCACGCTTAACTGTGGAGTTATTAAGTGATGGACTCCCGAAGTGAAGATACATCTTGTTGGTATAGGTAGTACCAATCAATTCATATAAGTCATCCTTGACTGCATAGTCCATACCTACACAGACTCAGGATCCCTCTCATTCTGGTGTGTGATCGGTTCATTCATGTATCCCTCTGCTTAGAATCCTGCCAAGGGCCACTCCTTGTCCGTGCCTTCTTGCACCGGCGACCACTCCCCGCCCTCTTCAGCACCAGGTGTCACATGCCCACCAGCTTCCTCTTGGTTCGTCCCCGAATCGCACTGTACTGGGAGAGGTGGTGCCGCTCTGATACCATTTGTAATGTCCCAAGTTGCTTTATGGATTGATTGGTATTACCTATACCAACAAGATCCATCTTCTTTTCGGGAGCCCATCACTTAAGAACTCCACAGTTAATCGTGCTTGACTTGGAGCAATTTTGAGATGGGTGACTTCCTGGGAAGTTTTCCCAAGAAGCGTGTGAGTGAGGACAAAGTACTCTGAAAAAGACCAGGATTGGTTTGTGGGGACAGTCGTCAATCCATAGAGCAGTCAGAAATGTTACAATCATTTTTTTTCTGGAGACAGTCAATGTTAGAATAGGGAGTTATGATTTAAACTCGGGTCTAGGAACAAGAAGGGGCACATGTATGACCTTGGGCATTTGGACGATCAGTTCGTGGCCTCATTGTCTAGATGGCCTACTTAGTCCTTCTCGACCTATGTCCCTTCGGAGCTGTTCGAGCAACACGGCTAAACACCGAGCTTGCGGGGAAGGTTGATAGGGAGAGGTTGATGAAAGAAAAGGATTGCTCGGCAGACGACGGAGCAACTGACATGGATGACTATGGAGCAGGGTTTGTATCAACGATTAGTATTAGAGCAAATAAGGATTCAACTTCCTCCTGTTGTGCCACCACCTCCTCTTGTTGCACCATCACCTACTCCAAACTACTATGACTGCCAAGACGACGGGGATGGTGATGAGCTTTCTGACATCCTGCCACCATGAGATTACTACATTTTGTGTTCACTCAACTTCATTTTTTATACATTTTTATATTATTTTCATTTTTATTGATTTATTGTATGGTATATTTTATAATTTTAATATATTTAATTTTTTATTTGTTGTAAAAAATAATGAATCTGAAAAAATATCTAATATTTTTTATTTGTTGTCAATAATAATAAACTGGGGGAAATATCAATAGATGTTTCTTGTAATAAACAATAAATTTTAATTTTTTTTTTTAAAAATAGTTGGTTACAAAATTGGCAACCACCATTTCAGTTGTTAACTATGAAATTTAGCGACCAAAACAACAGCTAAATTTTTTTCACCACAATGGTTACCCATTCTTAAACGTGGTGATCGATTTGGAGACGAACAAATTGGTCTCTAAATTTAGTCACCACCGTTATGCGACCAAATCAACAGGGACCAAAATATATGCCATGACGACACCACATTTCGGTAGCTATTAGCGACCAAATAGTGAAATTCGTTTACTAACTGTTAATCGATTAGGGTTTCTGCTGCCAATTTATTTTGGTATTCATTTCGATCGCTATTTCGATCAAGTTTTCTTATTTGACCACTGAACTCATCGTCGGATAGCTAATTAACTTGACCTTTTAACTGTGTCAACCTCTCATTCGAATTATACATCTTTGTTTTATACCATTGATGTAAGCTTATTAGTTAGAAGTATAAAATACTTTTGTTGAGATAAAAAAGAATTTTTTAGGTATATCTACTTTTTTTTTAATTATCATCTCTACTACTATATTTTATGTATTCGTGATTGGGTCAGGCCCCAAGGCGCGTGATAAGCCTCTGGCTCATCTAGTTTATAGCTAGTATGACCAGGGTTTTGTGCAAATTATATCGTATTTTCACCATATTTAGATTAGATTGTCCTCAAGCAGGGTTTTGAGTCTCTAGAGTAGTTTTAAGTTGATTTAGCTAGTTTTAAGTCAAAATAATACACTTATGCTTATTTCCTTGTTTTCAGGTTAAGTAGAAGTTGGGAAAATAAAAGATCAGGGGATTCGCCCCGCGAAAGCCATGCTCGCCACGCGACCCCGAAGCCTGACTGTTCCAAGAAATTGCTAATTCTCTGGTTCGCCTCGCGAAGAAGGTCTCGCCCCGCGAGTCTTGCAAACCTGAAAAAGTCAGAGACGATCACGGTTTGCCCGTGTTGAAGGTCATGGCCGTGGCAGTTTTGAAGTTGAAGAGTCTCGCCTCGCGAGCATCCATTCGCCTCGCGAGTCTGGAAGTCAGAGAGCATCACGGTTGGGGCCTGATGGCCATAACGGGCGTAAGGAGGAAACTCTTCATATCCTCGCCTCGCGAGCAACACTTCGCCTCGCGAGAATGCCAAAGGTTGCTGACAGTTCATGAAATTCGCCTCGCGAATGTGTGCTCGCCTCGCGAGCTAGCTAATTTCAGAATTTGTATAAAAGGCTGTTCTGAACAATTTGTAGAGACTTTTGATTCTCCATTTTTCTGTTTTACATTTTTCTCTGTGATTTCGTTTTTGCCATGGAGAACTAAGTTCCTATGATTGATCTATTGTAATTGATTTCCATATACTTGAGGTTCTTACATTTTCCTGTTTTGTATGTTTTTCCCTCTTCAATGCCATGCCTTGTATTTCTTTTTGTTTAATTCAGGAGTATAATGCATTGTATTGATTTATTTCCGGTGATATCATGTTCCTATAATCAATCGCGTTTGTTTAATTCGCGTGTGTACGTTCATGTTCGTTTAGTTCATGAGGGCTTAACCCCGTTTGTTTAATTCGGGAATAGGGACATGTATCTGTAGCAGTAGTTTCGTTTGTAAATTGTTGCTACAACCGGGAGGGGATAAGAATTTGCTTAGGGCTTGGAAATTGTATGAACCTATGATAGTGGGAAATCAAGAGCAATAGATTAATCTGTTTTTGGCCATTTGATAATCTCTTTTCAACTGCCTTGTTTTTTATTGCTCTGTTTTGTTTGTTTCTTATTTGCACTCCAATCCAAACCCCCCCCCCCCCCCCCAAAACTGATTTTTGTGAAAGGTAATATTCTCAGAGTCCTTGAGAGACGACATCCGAGTTGTCGCACTAAACTACAGTTTTAAACCCGCTCGTCCTTTTTGGCGCGTGCGCGACAGCGCGACCAAAAATTGGCGCCGTTGCCGGGGACTCTGAGTTATTATTTTTCGCAATTTGTTTTATTTTATTTTCTTTTCTTTCTTTTAATTTCTGTTCTGTTTTGAATTGGTCTGGCTACTAGGTCTCATTGCCCTGAACTGTGTGATTTTGACCCAGAAATTGAAAGAACACTGCACACTCCGTAGGGAATTTCGGGCTAGCACTAGTAGTGATTCCAATTTTAAAACTGTTTTTGAAAACATGGGAGACCAAAGGACTTTGAGGCAGCTTGCTGCCCCTGATGTGAATTACAATGGTTTGTGCATTGCTTATCCTGGTGCTGACACTCCTTTTGAGTTAAAATCTGGGCTAATCCATTTGTTGCCAAGATTTAATGGTCTTGCAGGTGAAGATCCACACAAGCACTTGAAGGAATTCCAAGTTGTCTGCTCCACAACTTTGAGGCCAGAAGGAGTAACTGAGGATCATATCAAGTTGAAGGCTTTTCCATTCTCACTCCAGGGAGCTGCAAAAGATTGGCTATTATACCTTGCGCCGAATTCCATTACCACATGGAACGACTTGAAGAAGCTCTTCCTAGAGAAATATTTTCCTGCCTCCAGAGCCGCTGCAATTAGGAAAGAAATCTGTGGAATAAGGCAAGGAAATGAGTCGCTAGCTGAGTATTAGGAGAGGTTCAAGTAGTTGACATCTAGTTGCCCCCAGCATCAAATTTCTGAACAACTCCTCATCCAATATTTTTATGAAGGATTGCAGCCGATGGATAGGAATATTTTGGATGCTGCTAGTGGGGGAGCATTGGTTGACAAGACTCCATCTGCTGCCAAGCAACTCATTGAGAACATGTCATTAAATTCCCAGCAATTCACTACCAGAAGAAATTCTGTTGAGACTAGAGGTGTACATGAGATCCGCACTTCCTCTTCCAGCCATGACCGTGATGATAGAATTGACAGGCTCACTTCCTTGGTAGAGAAATTGGCAATGGATAGGGTTCAGCCTGCGGTATTGTGTGGCATGTGCAGTTCTCCTGAGCACCCATATGAAGCATGCCCCATTTTGCAAGGAGGATCAATTACTGAATCACCTCAAGCCTTTGCAGGCCATCCGTATAATCAGGGCAATAACCAGAACATATACAGCATTCCAGATCTTTCAACAAATAGGTACCATCCCAGCTGGAGTAATCATCCTAATCTGCGGTATGGGAACTCATCCCAACAACCGATGGCACCTCAGAATCCTCCAGTGACCACTTACGCACCGTCCGGACCTTGATTGATGACATGTGCAAGCAAATAACTTCACAATTGAATGCACAAATGACTACACTTTTCCAGCAGCAAATGGGACAGTTCCGAGCACGATTCCGAGCCTCACGAGCACAATTTCAGCAGAGAACGGATGCGAGTATTCAGGCATTGCATACACAGATTGGACAGATGGCCACAGACATAAATAACATAAAGCAAGGTCAAAGAACAACCCAGCTGCCAGCACAGCCAGTGATAAATCCTAATGCCTCCAACCCTAATGTGAGTGTCGTATCTTTGAGGTCTGGAAAAGTTGTTGAGGCCACTTCTGGAAAGGATGAAGAAACTATGAAGGCTACTCCTGAGCCTACTATTGAGGTTACTCCTGAGCCTATGGTTGAAGTTGAAGCGAGAGAGTGTATAGACCACCCATTCCATTCCCACACAGATTACAGAAAAATTTGAAGAGTGGTGGTGAAGATAAGGAGAAGGAAATTCTTGATGTTTTAAGAAAGGTAGGTGTTAATATCCCTCTGTTGGATGTGATCAAGCAAGTGCCCAAGTATGCAAAATTTCTCAAGGACCTATGCACCAACAAGAGGAAGATGAAGAATAATGAGAGGGTTGACTTGGGAAGAAATGTCTCGCCGCTTATCCCAGTCTAAGCCGAGAAAGAGTTGTTGCTTTCACCCTCCTCGTGCACTCGCCACGAAGTGCAAGGATCCAGGCACCTTCACTATCCCATGCACTATTGGGGACAAGAAGTTTGAAAACTGCATCTTTGGACTTGGGAGCATCTATCAATGTCATGCCTACCTCCATCTTTAACAAACTTGATCTTGGTCCTTTGAAGTACACAGGTATCACCATTCAGTTGGCCAACAGGACCAGTGCCCGCCCCATGGGAATGGTGGAAGATGTGCTAGTGCAAGTTGATGATCTGATCTTCCCAGCTGATTTCTACATCTTGGACATGGCAGGCGAGACACATTCCAGTAAATCACCAATCATCCTGGGCCGACCATTCATGAAGACAGCCAAGACTAACATTGATGTGGATGATGGGACCATGTCTATGAAGTTTGGGGATATAGTTGCAAAGTTTAACATATTTGATGCCATGAAACATCCAGTGGAAGAGCACTCTGTATTCCACATAGAGCTGATCTCTGAGACTATTGAGGACACCCATGAGAACTTGTTTTCTAATTTTCCACTTAATTATGGCTGTGATGATATTTTTTCTTGTCTTGATTGTACTAACGCTAACCATTTTGTGGTTTGTGCTGAGATTGCTGCATGTTTAGCAGGTGATAAAATTGTCAGTGCAATAGATGAAAAACATGAAGAAGATGAAGCAGCACCGGAGGCCCTCTCTACCTATTTGGCCTTAGACTGCAAGGAATGGGATCCAGGTGACAGCTCCCGCTTACACTGCACTTGATCAGGGAGTACTCTTTTCCTTTCCCTCACTATGATCTTATAATTCTGTTGTTCATTGGGGGCAATGCATGTTTTAAGTGTGGGGGAGGGAACTAGTTGTAGTTTTTCTTTTCTTTGAATACAGTTTTCTTTTCTTGGAATAAAGCTCCTGAATAATCTGAGAAGCTCAGGAGCATTTGTGTGTTAAGTTTTTAGTTGGCAAGTTTGCTAGATTTTGATTGATGTTGCACAGATTGCTTGCATGATTGATATGTGATGATTCCCCCTAGGCTGAAAAAATTTTTTGATTTTGAAAAGTGATTCCCATGTGAAATTGAAAACTGAACTTTGGGATTTTGTTATGATGGCATGATGAATGATAAGTTTGGGGTGATAGGGAGCACACACTAGGGATAGAATCTCTTTCAAACAATTTGCATGAATGTCCAGGTGAGGTTTTGAGCCTCCAACATGTTTTAAACTGTGTGAAAATCACTTTCAAGTTGCACTTCCCTGGATTTGATTGAATCTCTTTTTGGTTTGCATGATTATATGTGTGTAGCAAATGATTTAGGCAGTTTCTTTGTAAATAGCTACTTGGCCTGAATAAACCAATTCCCAATGCATGTTCCCTAGTTAGCCCTTTTGAGCCTATTAGCCTGTTAGTTCTTGATAACCTAATGTTATAAGCCCAAAAATCTGGAAAACCATGTTAACCCGATCTTAGGATTAGGAGAGCATGTAATCTTAGAATGGGTGCAAGAAACTAAGTTTGGGGTGGCTGCAAGGTGTAATATGTTGTTGGGATTGAAAAAAAAAAATATTTAAGAAAAAAAAAGTTGGAGCCAAAGGCTTGTGAAAGAAAAAGTGTACAAATGTGTGAAAGAAAAAATTTTAATTACAAAAATGCCAAAAAGAAATAAAAAGGCTGTAGCCACCCAGAAGTGTAAAAAAAAAAATAATAAATAATAAAGAAAGGAACTTGAGTGAATTTCAAAGTGTTAATATAGTTCATGCTCTCTTAGTTCCTAGGGTCTTCAGCCTAGTTTCCTTTGTATATCCTACCCTTAGCCAGGCCCCCTTACAACCCATAAAAGACCTTTTGATGTTGCTTGCATGTTTTCCGTGGGAACCATTTTGAGGTGAAAATCAAATTTTTGGGAAGTGTTCTTGAAAAGTGAAACTGAGTGCAAGTTGTTAGCCTGACATAAATTGAGTGACCGAGTGAACAAATAATGCCCTTGTAAGGAAGGCAGTTGTTTGGATTTGGTGATCTCCCTCTTGTGTGTGGCATAGATTCCCTTCTTAGATTTCTGATTGTTTTCAGGATGAAATTCTCAAATGTTTGGAATAAATGAATGTGGGGTTTGCTCTGTTTGAAAAGGGGGAAAACAATGAAGAAAAATGTTTTGATGAAGTTGCTTGAATCTGTGCAATGTTGATTGGATCTTTTAAGCTTGCCAGGTCTTGAGGCTTTTTGATTTTTGAGTCTTAGTTTGCTTGGGGACAAGCAAAGTTTAAGTTTGGGGTATTTTGATAAGCCTCTGGCTCATCTAGTTTATAGCTAGTATGACCAGGGTTTTGTGCAAATTATATCGTATTTTCACCCAATTTAGATTAGATTGTCCTCAAGCAGGGTTTTGAGTCTCTAGAGTAGTTTTAAGTTAATTTAGCTAGTTTTAAGTCAAAATAATACACTTATGCTTATTTCCTTGTTTTCAGGTTAAGTAGAAGTTGGGAAAATAAAAGATCAGGGGATTCGCCCCGCGAAAGCCATGCTCGCCACGCGACCCCGAAGCCTGACTGTTCCAAGAAATTGCTAATTCTCTGGTTCGCCTCGCGAAGAAGGTCTCGCCCCGCGAGTCTTGCAAACCTGAAAAAGTCAGAGACGATCACGGCTTGCCCGTGTTGAAGGTCATGGCCGTGGCAGTTTTGAAGTTGAAGAGTCTCGCCTCGCGAGCATCCATTCGCCTCGCGAGTCTGCAAGTCAGAGAGCATCACGGTTGGGGCCTGATGGCCATAACGGGCGTAAGGAGGAAACTCTTCATATCCTCGCCTCGCGAGCAACACTTCGCCTCGCGAGAATGCCAAAGGTTGCTGACAGTTCATGAAATTCGCCTCGCGAATGTGTGCTCGCCTCGCGAGCTAGCTAATTTCAGAATTTGTATAAAAGGCTGTTCTGAACAATTTGTAGAGACTTTTGATTCTCCATTTTTCTGTTTTACATTTTTCTCTGTGATTTCGTTTTTACCATGGAGAACTAAGTTCCTAGGATTGATCTATTGTAATTGATTTCCATATACTTGAGGTTCTTACATTTTCCTGTTTTGTATGTTTTTCCCTCTTCAATGCCATGCCTTGTATTTCTTTTTGTTTAATTCAGGAGTATAATGCATTGTATTGATTTATTTCCGGTGATATCATGTTCCTATAATCAATCGCGTTTGTTTAATTCGCGTGTGTACGTTCATGTTCGTTTAGTTCATGAGGGCTTAACCCCGTTTGTTTAATTCGGGAATAGGGACATGTATCTCAGAGGTAGTTTCGTTTGTAAATTGTTGCTACAACCGGGAGGGGATAAGAATTTGCTTAGGGCTTGGAAATTGTATGAACCTATGATAGTGGGAAATCAAGAGCAATAGATTAATCTGTTTTTGGCCATTTGATAATCTCTTTTCAACTGCCTTGTTTTTGATTGCTCTGTTTTGTTTGTTTCTTATTTGCACTCCAATCCAAACACCCCCCCAAAACTGATTTTTGTGAAAGGTAATATTCTCAGAGTCCTTGAGAGACGACATCCGAGTTGTCGCACTAAACTACAGTTTTAAACCCGCTCGTCCTTTTTGGCGCGTGCGCGACAGCACGACCAGTGCGCACATCCCATATCAAGTTATTTAAATCAGACTTAATTTCACTCAAAAATTGGTTCGATCCGAACAAATATTTTTCAATTTAAAAACTAATTTATTTATTTATATTAAAAAATTTCCTCATCAACTTCCTATTGTAGAATGATCAAAATAGATTGAATCTCGATCACAATTTTGTTGCTAATTCATTAATTTTATGAGTTTCTATTTAGTTTTTGAAACCAACATTTTTATAAAGCATGTCTCGGTTCCTATTGCAAATATCTGCATAAAAAAAGAGAAAACATGGTAAATCGATTAATCAAAAATAAAGTATGAATAATTAATTTTAATTTACAAAAAATATTCTTTATTGAATAATATTTCATAGACATGCACAACCACATTTGGACAAGATCCACTACAAGAAATTTGTCTTCTAGTGACGGACAAAAACTGTCACTATATGTTTAAAATCCTTAGGTAAATGTATAAAGGACATTGACTGACAGACACTCCAGTCGTAGTTATCATCAACGTGCATTTGATGGTTTGGACATTACATCATATAGGATAGCAGCAATTAGAAAATGAAAATGAAAAAATGAAAACTAAATTCGCTTCAGAAGCAAAGATGCACCGCTATTCTGTTTGGTTTCCGAGAAAACATAACAAAGCATGCATTTGAGAAAGAGAAAGATCGAGGGAGATTTAGGGCGAAAATAGAAAGAGAAAGATCGAGATAGAGCAGAAAATTGAGAGTAGCAATCCAAACAAGAAGAAATGAGAGAGAGAAAGAGAGAATACCCCAGGATGAGTAAGGATGCAAAGTCTCTGATTTCTGAGGATACTCTCTAGTAACTAGCGGGTTTGTGACATCTATGCGTATAGTGATCGAACTATATATCCATGGCTATATGTAATTTATAGCTGTAGTTTTTTTTTACTCTATCACTTAACGTGTAGCTACGCATCAAGAGAATGCATGCTTATGCATATAATACATCTACCCACAGTTTTTTACATCTATCGGTTTATAACACCTATACCTACGGTTTTTACACCTGTCACTAAAAGTGTCCGTAGTTATATGGCAAATTTATTGTAGTTAGAATTTCAGGAAAAGCAAAATCTAAAATATAAATCAGCTTCCCACTTCCAAATAGAGCTGAGATGAGTAGCTTAGAATTCGATTATATATCTTATTAGGAATCTCCTTTCATACAACATATGTTATTATCACACAAAGTGATTGCCAACAACATATGTTACTGCCTAGGGTAGATATTGTGACACCCGGGGCTGACGAGGGTGGGGAACGGTCGCCGGTACAAGAAGGCACGGACAAGAAGCGGCTCCTGGTAGGCATCTAGGAGGAGGGGTACATGAATGAACCGATTACACACCGGAATGAGAGGGATCCTGAGACTGTATAGGTATGGGACTATACAGTTGAGGATAACTTATATGAATTGATTGGTACTACCTATATCAACAAGATGCATCTTCTTTTCGGGAGCCCATCACTTAAGAACTCCACAGTTAAGCGTGCTTGACTTGGAGCAATTTTGGGATGGATAGGTGACCCGTGTTGGTTTGTGGGGACAGTCGTCAATCCATAGAGCAGTCTGGGATGTTACAAATTGTAAAACTCAATGACTTAGAGATTTTGATATATGACAAATACAATTTAATGTGTATGCAAGTGTTTTAGTGTCAAATTGCAAAGACAGGTATCAAGCAGTGATCAACAAGTTCATTAAGCAAATTCAAGGAAAATATTCAAAGAAGAACTTCAAGGAATCAAGGAGCTGCATGTAGAAATCAAAAGAACAAATTCAAATATCAAAGGATCATCAAGACCAAGCTTAAAGGAGAATTTTAGATTGAAGTCTTAGATGATTTGTAAGAGAAAGAAATCTTAGTCACAAAATAGCTCAACTAAAAAGATGCATGAAGAAAATCAGTTTTCATGACCTGCATAAAAGGAATAAGTTTTCATTAATGAAAATAATTTTTGGAAATAAGATTTCATAAGAAGCGCTCGTTCAACACAAGTGATAGAAGCGCTCGTCCAACACAAGTAACAGAAGTGCTCGTCCACTAAAGTGACAGAAGTGCTCGTCCACTAAAGTGATAGTAGTGCTCGTACACTAAAGTACACAAGCACTCGTCCACTAAAGTGACAAAAGTGCTCGTCCACTAAAGTGACACAAGTGCTCGTCCACTAAAGTGATAGAAGCGCCCGTCCACTAAAGTGACAAGTGATCGTCCACACAAGTGACAGAAGCGCTCGTCCACACAAGTCTTTGGACTTGCTAAGTCCTTAATGAGAAGCTCCGTCCAATGACGTGGCATATGGAGCTCGTCTACTAGTTACGTTCAACCAGTTAAAGGAGTATCCGTCCAATGACGTAGCATATGGAGCTCGTCTACTATCAACTACGAGCCCCGAGGATTAAAGACGACACCGATGTAGAATCTTATTTCAAGAACCAGAATCAAGAAAACAGATTCTGTTATCAGATCCAAATCTGTTATTGATCTCAATGACTACAACTTGTTTTCTATATATAGAGGGATCAAAGGAACACTTTCATCAATATCAAATCATATATCAAATACAATACACATATCATTCATCATCTTTCTTGAGCTTATTGTGAAAAAGAGTGTTTCATTCTCATAAGTGCTTCAATTTGTATATCTGACTATTAGAGTTAGGAATCAATTTTTCGTTCTATTTGATTATAAAGAGAGAGGGAGTCTTTTTGAGTTATTAGGGAGAGGTATCCCTAAGGAAGAACATTGAGGCTCTTCACAAGAGTGTGGTATCTCGAGGTGAAGGAGTGCTCTGTGGTGTAAAGGTTTTTCAAGCTACCTGGCTAAAGCTTGTTGTGTTAGTGTGTGATAACCCACAGGTGGAGTGGGGACTGGATGTAGGTCACAGTGGTTGTGACTGAACCAGGATAAATCTGGTTGTGTGGTATCTCTAAACTCAAACTCTTTAACTTCTGTCTTGCGCATATAACTATGATCTTGATGTTCTAAGTATTCAATTGATATCAGTTCTTGATCTGCATAATCAGTATTGAATCTTGAGTAAACTGTAATAATAACTGTGTACTCAATTCTATTCTTAAGGATCAATATTTGAATTGAATCTTACAATATATGTGATCAAATTCGAATAGCTTAATTTCTGTTTCTTAATCACTGAAACTGAAACCTGCAAGTTTGTTCTTGATTGTTAATGCTTGTATCTGAAACTTGCATAACTTGTTCTTAATCTTTAAAGGCTTAATCAGTTTCTGTATTTTGTTATTATTGAGTTTTGAACCTGAACCTATTCTGTGATCTATCTTTCTGAATTAATATTTCTTATCCCCATCACCTTCTATTCAAGATTTTATATAAGCCCTTCACTATTTTTATAAAAGATCCTGAGGCCACAAATCTGAAAACTAAATTTTTGTGAAAAGTTTTTAAGAGGGAAAGATTTTAAGAAAACTCAATTCACCCCCCCCCCCCCTCTTGAGTCGTTGAAGCCAAAACATCACAAATGGTATCAAAGCGGCACCTCTCTCAGTACGGTGTGGTTCGGGGACGAACTAAGCTGAAGCTGGTGGGCATGTGTCACCCGTGGCTAACGAGGGTGGGGAATGGTCGTCGGTGCAATAAGGCACAGACAAGGAGTGACTCCTGGCAGGCTTTTAGGAGGAAGGGTACATGAATGAACCGATTACACACCGGAATGAGAGGGATCCTGAGACTGTGTAGGTGTGGGACTATACAGTTGAGGATGACTTATATGAATTGATTGGTATTACCTATATCAACAAGATGCATCTTCTTTTCGGGAGCCCATCACTTAAGAACTCCACAGTTAAGCGTGCTTGACTTGGAGCAATTTTGGGATGGGTGACCTCCTGGGAAGTTTTCCCGGGAAGCGTGTGAGTGAGGACAAATCATGCTGAAAAGACCCGTGTTGGTTTGTGGGGACAGTCGTCAATCCATAGAGCTGAATGGTATCTGAGTGGCACCTCTCCCAGTACGGTGTGGGAAGCTGGCTTCTAGGAGGAGGGGTACATGAATGAATCGATTACACACCAGAATGAGAGGGATCTTGAGACTGTGTAGGTATGGGACTATACAGTTGAGGATGACTTATATGAATTGATTGGTACTACCTATATCAACAAGGTGCATCTTCTTTTCGGGAGCTTATCACTTAAGAACTCAACACTTAAGCGTGCTTGACTTGGAACAATTTTGGGATGGGTGACCTCCTGGGAAGTTTTCCCAAAAAGCATGTGAGTGAGGACAAATCACGCTGAAAAGACCCGTGTTGGTTTGTGGGGACAGTCGTTGTTGGTGACGCCAGCAAGTGTACCGGGTCGTCGCAAGTAATAAAAGAAACACGGTAAGTAATTACCGAGGTCGAACTCAGGGATTGGGCTACCAATTCGACTAATCCGCGGGAAATCCGATATGTTTGGTCAAGTTACAGAAGGTGGTTGAGAGAGAGAAGAGAGAATAGGATCGAAATTCAATTAACAAATCTAAATAAAACTAAACTATTAAAATCTGAAATTAAAATGTCCAAGGTCACAAATCCACCTACCCAACATGCATACCCAAGTGATGATGAATTCCTCCCTAAGTTCAATTACAATGTCAACCGGGACCCCTAAATTCTCCTAAATCCACTCTCGTGCTCATTAGGACGTATTCAACGATTGGATTAATTACTTACTAGGTCTCATAATCCTAATCTCGAATTTGGTTAATTCTTGTTCCCTATATGGTTGCACTAATATCCTACTCATTGCCGTGCAATATTCAATTAGCGATCCCGACTCAAGTTCTAAAACGCGAATCGCCGTTCGGCCTCAAACACGTTTAACTGATTAATCACGCAATACATATGATCAAGCATTCAATTCAGAATCGGAAAACATCAATTAAAAGAAGGGGAGAAAGACATACATCACATGAACACTACACTGCCATGGGTGGCTTCATTGATCCCTCGGACGAGGGGATTAGTTCCTCATGCTCATAGACAAACAATCGGAAATCATCCTAAGAATAAGAATTAAGAGAAGAGAAGGGGAGACGCAGCTCCAGAATAAGGATTCTAAAAGATCTAAAATCAGTTCTGATGCCAAAAGTCCTCTAATTCTGTTCTGCAGTGCCTTATTTATAGGGAGGCCACGCGTCACGACCGTGATGGTCATCACGGCCAGGCCGTGATGGTCATCACGGCCAGGCCGTGACGGCTTCTGTTTCTGGCGCACCTCTGGAATTTAAACCCTCGCGACGCGAAGGATGTCTCGCGACGCGAGCCTTCTTTTCATGGCCCGTGATGTGAATCACGGCTAGGCTGTGATGGTCTCTAACTTGTGTGGCTTTTAGGTCACGGCCGTGATATACATCACGGCTAGGCCGTGATGGTCTCTGTCTTCCCGGGTCTTCAAACTCTCGCGAGGCGAGCTTCCTCTCGCGGGGCGAGAATCTCCAGAATGGCAATCTCCACGATTTCTTGACTTTCCTTAATTCTCAGAGCTTCACTTATTGACCTGAAAACAACACAAGCAACCACAAGCGTAATTCTATCCAAAAGAAGCTAAAAACTACACAAAAGACGCAAAACGAGTCAAAGTCCAACTTAGGAACAAAACAAGGCAAATTTGGGCGAAAACGAGAGTGAACTCGAATAAATTGGCACATAAACCCTAGTTCATCTAGTCATAAAACTAGATAAGCCAGAGGCTTATCAAACACCCCAAACTTAAACCTTGCTTGTCCCCAAGCAAGCTTAAAACTCAAAAACGACTCAAGACTTGGCAAGCCTAAAGGAATCAATCGATTTTGCACAAATTTAATGCAATCAAAACAGTTTTTCTCCAATGATCTCCCCCCTACATCAATGTAATCCCCACATTCATTTACTTTAAACAATTGAGAACTTATCATTCATGCAATCATTAATCTAAGTTGAGGATCAAAGCGACACACACAAAGGAAGATCACCTATTCCAAACAATTGCCTTCCTCACAAGGGTATGTAAAATTTCACTCATTCGCTCAATCCGTCAAGGCTTTCAACTTTTTCACTCAATTTCACTTATCAAGAGCACTTCCCATGAATTTGATTTTCATCTCAAAAGTAGTTCCCACGAAAACATGTATGCAACATCAGAAGGTCTTTTAAAGGTTGTAATGGGGCCTGGCTCAGGGTAGGATAATGAAGGATATTTAGGCTTAAGTCCCTAGGAACTAAGAGAGCATGAGCATTTTGACACTTTTTCCACTCAAATTCCTTTTTCCATTTTTTCATTTGGGCTCGGGTGACTACATCCTTTTCCTTGCTAATCTTTTTGTTTTGCCCCTTTTCTTTTGGTAATTTTTTTGTTTTCTTCTTTTCTTTTCTTTTCTTTTTGCCTTGGGTCAACCTTTATTTTCTTTTTCTCACCCCAATATGGCACATCACCTTGTAGCCACCCCAAACTTAGTTTCTCACAACCTTTCTCTTGCTCATTTCCATGCTCTCCTAATCCTAAGATCGGGTTAACATGGTTTTTTTTTTTTTTTTTTTTCAGATTTTCGGCTTGTAATATAGGGTCATCAAGAAACAATAGGCTAATTAGGCTCAATGTGGCTGACTAGGGAACATGCATGAGGGATGGTTCATTTTAGGCCAAGTAGTTATTCAAAAAAAATTGCCTAAATCATTTGATGCAACACATAAACATGCAAACCATATAGAGATTCAAGCAAATTCGGGAAAGTGCAACTTAACAGTGATTCGCACATTCAAAAACAGAGTTGGAGGCTCAAATCCTCACCTGGACATTTTGCAAATTGTTTGACCGAGATACGATTCCTAGTGTGTGCACCCCCTCGCCCCAAACTTATCATAAATCAAGTAATCACAACAAAATTCTCAAAGTTCAGTTTTCAATTTTTAAGTGGGGATAAATTTTTCTAATTTCAGAACCTAGGGGGAAATCATCGATGGTCAAAATATTTCATGCAATCGGTCTATGCTCAATTTAATTAAATCCAACAAGCTTGCCGACACACATTCATACACAAACTCTTGATCTTCTCAAATTATTCAAGAGTGACAAACAAAAACAAAACAAAAAGCAAACACAAAGCAAAAGTTAGGAGAAAAGAGGGATACCTAGCTTGGGTTGCCTCCCAAGAAGCGCTTGTTTAACGTCCCGAGCTTGACTTATTAAGAAGCATCCACCTGGATCCCATAGTCTGTGGTACAAGGGCCAAGAGACGCTCATCATATCAACTCCTCCACCCGGATCCCATGGTTTGTGAAGTGGCCCTTGTAGGAGCAATATGACTCTATCCATACTTCCATCTAGTCTGAGTGTGAAAACTCCATTGACCACTGTAATTATGAACTCACTTCCTCTCGGGTCAAATGGTGTTTTCTCGAGGAAGTGTGCCAGACAAGTGGGAGGGTCTAACTTACCCATGTCCACACATGCATGTAAGCCAACATAGTTATTTAACGCATCAAAATCAGGTTGCTTGGCAAGCATGGTGAAATCCTCTGCCACTTTATCTTCATCTTGATCTCTACCCCCTTGCTCCGGTGCCTTGTCCTTTGCCAACTCCTCTTCCTTAGGTTGCTCTTCCTCAACATGTGGTTGTTCCTGGGCCTTGTCGCTTGTCAATTCCTTTTCCTCCGGTTGTTCTTCCTCAACATGTGGTAGTTCTTCCTCAACTCCCTGAGAACTAGTTACCTCCCAGTCATATCCCAACACCCCACTGCTTCTAGTTGTTGTGGCATTGCATTGGTTCTTAGGGTGGTTCTCGGTATCACCTGGGAAGGTCTCTGGGGGACACTCATTTAGTTGCTTTGTGAGTTGGGCAATCTGCATCTCTAGATTTTGAAGTGCCATCCCTGTATGAGTTGCCAACTTGTCAATGGCTGCGTTTGTATTGATTGACTCTTTCTCAAGTGTCGCACTCAACTTCTCAAAAGCCAACTCCCAAGGTTGTCTTCCACCATTCTGTTGAGGTTGTTGTTGCCAATTTTGTTGAGGTTGTGGTTGCCAGGCTAGACCATCGTCAGCATTACTCCAAGCGAAATCCGGATGGTCTCTACTCATATCACCCCAATACTGATTCTGACTCTGATAGTTGTTCTGGGGCACGCTGTCATTATGCCATGGTTCCACATATTCTTGAGGGAAGTAGAACGGACAACTCCAAGTGTCATGGTTCCCATTACAATATTCGCAACCCGGAAGCATTCCTTCGTGTACCTCGCATACAAAACAAGGCAAGACCAAGTGGAATCAAAGAAGTAGAGAGAGATAGTAGAAAATAAAAAGAAAATAATAAAAAATAAAAATAAAAATAAGAACAAAAATAACTTAACCAAATAATCAAACTTCCCTAAAATTAGGAAAATTGATTGTGCCAATCCCCGACAACGGCGCCAAAAACTTGTTGGTGACGCCGGCAAGTGTACCGGGTCGTCGCAAGTAATAAAAGAAACACGGTAAGTAATTACCGAGGTCGAACTCAGGGATTGGGCTACCAATTCGACTAATCCGCGGGAAATCCGATATGTTTGGTCAAGTTACAGAAGGTGGTTGAGAGAGAGAAGAGAGAATAGGATCGAAATTCAATTAACAAATCTAAATAAAACTAAACTATTAAAATCTGAAATTAAAATGTCCAAGGTCACAAATCCACCTACCCAACATGCATACCCAAGTGATGATGAATTCCTCCCTAAGTTCAATTACAATGTCAACCGGGACCCCTAAATTCTCCTAAATCCACTCTCGTGCTCATTAGGACGTATTCGACGATTGGATTAATTACTTACTAGGTCTCATAATCCTAATATCGAATTTGGTTCATTCTTGTTCCCTATATGGTTGCACTAATATCCTACTCACTGCCATGCAATATTCAATTAGTGATCCCGACTCAAGTTCTAAAACGCGAATCGCCGATCGGCCTCAAACACGTTTAACTGATTAATCACGCAATACATATGATCAAGCATTCAATTCAGAATCGGAAAACATCAATTAAAAGAAGGGGAGAAAGACATACATCACATGAACACTACACTGCCATGGGTGGCTTCATTGATCCCTCGGACGAGGGGATTAGTTCCTCATGCTCATAGACAAACAATCGGAAATCATCCTAAGAATAAGAATTAAGAGAAGAGAAGGGGAGACGCAGCTCCAGAATAAGGATTCTAAAAGATCTAAAATCAGTTCTGATGCCAAAAGTCCTCTAATTCTGTTCTGCAGTGCCTTATTTATAGGGAGGCCACGCGTCACGGCCGTGATGGTCATCACGGCCAGGCCGTGACGGCTTCTGTTTCTGGCGCACCTCTGGAATTTAAACCCTCGCGACGCGAGCCTTCTTTTCACGGCCCGTGATGTGAATCACGGCTAGGCCGTGATGGTCTCTGACTTGTGTGGCTTTTAGGTCACGGCCGTGATATACATCACGGCTAGGCCGTGATGGTCTCTGTCTTCCCGGGTCTTCAAACTCTCGCGAGGCGAGCTTCCTCTCGCGGGGCGAGAATCTCCAGAATGGCAATCTCCACGATTTCTTGACTTTCCTTAATTCTCAGAGCTTCACTTATTGACCTGAAAACAACACAAGCAACCACAAGCGTAATTCTATCCAAAAGAAGCTAAAAACTACACAAAAGACGCAAAACGAGTCAAAGTCCAACTTAGGAACAAAACAAGGCAAATTTGGGCGAAAACGAGAGTGAACTCGAATAAATTGGCACATAAACCCTAGTTCATCTAGTCATAAAACTAGATAAGCCAGAGGCTTATCAGTCGTCAATCCATAGAGCAGCCAGGGATGTTACATATATATTTAAAAATCATTACAATACTTGAAAACATCACAGGTTCATTATTGCAACTGATTTATAGATGGTTCTAATTCTACATAATAAGGCATATTGTTGTGGCATAGAATCACGACCAACGTTCATAATGGCACAACGAACGCTAAACATTAAAACTACCTCCGACCATAAAGATGAAAGCTTATACTTGTTTGCTTTTAGAACCATCCAAGTTTGGCCATTAAGTTGGTTTTACTGGAAAAAAAATTTCACATTAAACAGAATGAGAAGACAAGTTTTTATCATCATAAATTTAAGAGATAAATATATTGCATAATCTCTTGAGCAGCTTACTTGTAAATTTCATCCACTGAGGTTGCCTCTGGAAATTGATGTGGTGAAGCTTCATTTGCCTGCAAGAATAATCCAATTAAGTCGAGTTAAATAAACCCATGTTCATTTTGGTATCTTCAAAAGGCAAAAGCTATCATTTCTATTATTTCAGATTATTACAAGAGAGGTATGTATACAACACAAAGGATATACAACAATAGAGAGGATAAGTCCCTAAAAAATAACCCAATCCCTATAATTAAAAGCTAACCCATACAAATAATCCTAAAAAGAAACTGATATAATAAATTAATCTATATTTGGTAATTTACAATAATATGAATTAATCAAGGAAAGAAATTTTAGAACTTGCCCTTAATTTGGTGCATAAATATCACTCATGACCAATTTGCTTAAAATTCTGAAGAACATTGGTTTTGAGTCTGCTTTGGTGAGAGTATCAGCTAGCTTGGCTTTTGATACAATCTTAGGCATCTCTAAATACTTTTTTGCCATAATTATACAACTTAATTGATTGCCTAGCTGAGTAACCCAATGCTTCCAAAAGTAGCCTCAGCCAAAATGCTTCACGTCACAAAAACCAAGTGCCAAACTTGTAAATTCATCTGCCACACTTGAGCGTGCAACAACATTTTGTTTTTTCCTTCTCCAAGTTGAAGTAACTTGAGGGTAGACTTCCTATCATCTATTGATTCAGCCTAATTAGCATCTATGCTCTGATAACCAGTGTGTTTAGTGAAGAGAATTCCCTTTCTAGTAGCTAACTTCAAATACCTTAAGAAGATTATGACTGCATTTATCTGTTGTTCTCATTGGTTATGCATATACTGACTAACAATAGTTAATGCATAGGTTAGGTTTGGTTCGGTGTGGTTCAAGTACATCAGTCTCCCTACAAGCCTTTGATATCTCCCTTTTTAAACGAGAACCTAAATTTGTTCTGAACACAATTTCAATCCTTCCTCTATAGGAGTACCCACAGGATGATTTCTAGTAAAAGAACTAGATTATACTTCCATTTTGATAGAAAAATTCCTATTTTTGATTGAGAAACTTATGCCCCAAGAAAATAATTCAGAGGACTTAGATTTTTCATTTCAAAATTTAGAGACAAATAGTCTTATAGCCAAGTTTTTAAATTGTGGTTGCGGTCACATTTGCACTGCGGTTGTTGCGGTCCGCTGCGATTATATTGGAGCCGATGTGGTCCGCAATCATGGTCCGATGCGGTTTTGGTGGACACCATAACCGAGATGTTGCGACCGCATCACGTGATGCGGTCCACAATTTAAAACCGTGGTGATAGCCAAAAGAAATCATTCACTCGGTGAACGTTCCAAACCTTGCACTTAGGGAATAGGGATTACTTCAAGTCATGCAATGGTTTGTTTAGTTTGCTTACCTTCTGACTATACTTCTTTGGAATTATACATCCTGGTGGAAGTTCCCTATAGACCAATTAAGAGAATTCTCCTGGAAGAAGACATTGTTTACAACAAATTATTGTAATTGCCAATCCAAGTTTAATGATAGAGATAACGTCACTCGGATTGGGAGCAAATGTCTCAGTATAATCCATGTCGTAAGTTTGAGAATACCCATTTCCCACTAGATGATAGTGTGATTTTACATCATATTTTATGTACACTTTTGCATGCATTTTTCATATAGATTAGGCATTCTTTATTTGATTTTAGTTAGTTTTTCCCTTGGAACGGGTGAAGCGGTTTCTTGGTGTTGTTTTGCAGGAACTTAAGGAAAACTGTGCAGATTTGGCCATAATGAAGCTTGGATGAATTTAGAGCTTGAAAAGAGTAGAAATTGAGCCAAGCAGAATTCTGAAGATTCGCCCCGCGAGCTACCACTCGCCTCGCGACCCTGAAAGCTGACTGTGCCAGAAATTGCAACCATTTCTGTCTCGCCATGCGAACCGTGTCTCGTCCCACGAGCCTGAAGAACATAAGCCATCGCGCCCAGGCCCTGATACTCATCACGGGCGTATTTGAGAAGAACCTTTCGGTCTCGCCCCACGAGCAACTCTCGCCTCGCGAGAGATCCAATCTCTGAAGCCAGATTTTTAATATTCGCCTCGCGAGAGGACATTCACCTCGCGAGCGCGTGCAGAACTGATTGGTATAAGTTGCTGTTTTAGGGCAGAAAGAGTAGTTTTTTAGTTTTAGTTTTGAGGGTTTTGAGTAGAGAGGCACTTGGAGGCTGCGGCTGAGGGAGGATTGCAACCCTAGAGGGGAGTTGCTGAGAGGGGCTGCTGTGACGACGGTGGAAAACTCCCATGGAGCTTGTTCTCTCCTCTTCTCCTATTTCTCTGGTTTGGCTTTCTCTGTAATTATGAGTAGCTAATCCCAGTTTGTTGGGATTAGATGTAATCAAACTGATTATTATATATTTATCTTGACTGATTATTCTGTGTTCATGTCTTCATATTAGTGATTAATTTTCCATGCTTAATGCTTGTTGTGGCTAGCACCCCCATGACTCGATTTGTGTTTTGATATGCAATTGGGAAATTCGTATTAGAACCGGAATTGAATTTAATCACCTAGTAACCCTTGCGTCTAGGAATGGAGTTTGGTTTACTAGTAATCGCGTAATCCTTAATCCTAATGCAAATTCATTAATCTAGGTCACCTAAGGAATTAGGGTCTATTAGTGGATTTAGGCTCTTGCCATCCGAGGAATCGGGGTTTGAGTAATTTAGTGGATTGATTTTAATATCTGAAGCATGAATGGGAGGTATCTAGTCCTGGTAGTACATGAGACAGATGTTTGGTGAAGTCTAGTCCCAACATATCCCTTTCGCACCCCAAGTGTTCGATAGAAATCCTCAAAGAACTTTTCCTTTTCTTTTGTTTGTTTTGATTTATTTTCATAGTCTAGATAGTTGCTGAACTTGTGAATTGGTACTTGACATCCAATCCCCGTGGATACGATAACCGGTCTCACCACCGTATTACTTGCACGACTGGGTATACTTGCCCAGATTTCGTGTCAACACTAGACTCACTTTAAACCTTTCAGCGTTATCCAACTGGCTTTTTTCCTAGTGGGTAGTTAATAGGTTCCTAAGTTTCAATTTGTTGGAAGGCTTTCATCTCCATATTTATCGCAACTCTCCATTGGTGGTAAGCTAAGGCTACCTGGGGATTGTCAAGAATAACCACCACAGTAATTAATTGATTTTCAAATGACTTATTTGACTTAGACAAACAATGTTAGGAAACAAAGTTATTCATGAGATATCTAGCTTTACAAGATATAGTAGGTTCATAAGTTGGTATAGGAGTACCTCTAGTATAACATTCTGATAATTGCTTTCTGGTGGGATCAGAAACAAGACTAGGAACATTCATATTAGAAAATGTTTGGTTTGGTGTGTCATTAAAGGGGCCCATTAAAATATGTAGGTGGAGTTACTTCGGGTTAGATCACCACTTCATTAGTACCACTTGTTTCCAAGTTATCCACATGCATTCTCACTAATAGATCCAGCCTGTAATCTAATGTTGGAGAATTTGTTTCAAAGTTGCCCCCCATATCTTTAATAACTTCACCTTTATCAAGATAAACATATTCTTGATAGTCATAGTGTAGAGTCTGAGGTTCCTGATAATCCTCTCCCTGAAGACCAAACCGTGAAGAGGAATACATTATTTCTGACAGTCATGCTAATAAACATTCATCTAGTTGGTGGGTGGTAACACTGATACCCTTTTTGGTGCATAGCATAACCCAAAAAAGTACATTGTAATCCTCGAGGAATCAACTTGTTTTGATGTTTATGATTGTGGAAAATTCTACAATACCAAAAGCATAGGGAGGCAAATATGCAAAACTTGGGGCAACACTAGCGATGGGAAGAGTTTCTAATGTATGGAAATCAATAGAGCTAGAAGGTATCCTATTAATGATATATGTTGCAACACTAAGAGCTTCTCCCTAATAAGACAAGGCCATATGAGCTTCTAATAATAAAGCTCGCACGAGCTCCAATAAGTGACGATTGTTCCGCTCAACAATTCCATTTTGCCCAGGTGTAATAGGACAAGCATAATTTGAGATATAGGCACAAGTTATATTCTAGAGATGGAACAACCAAAACAGAATCCAAAGTCAAAGTATCAGTAAGAGTGACAAACCTTTTTCCAATAATAGGGGTTGTGTTACCATTAACAGCGAAAATCTCAATTTTGTGAGGATGATTTAATGGTCGAAACCTACCTAGAATAAAAAAAAATTGGTCGGTGGCACTTGAATCAATTATCCATGTGCTATTGGTAAAAGGTACATAAATATTTAACGACCTACCACCATTACCTCTTGTTGCTATTAATGCAGCAGCCACTCAAAGGTATCATCTTTGGTCTGTGCTTCGGCAACATTGTAGTTGATTTATTTATTCATTGATCCTTATTGAGATCCTACCACTCTGGATATCATTGAGTTGTAGTGAGTGAATTTATACCATATTAAGTTGGCTTTGGGATCATTTCCTTTTGTATGAAGACACTGTCAATTTCGAGTTGATCAGTTTTAAGCTATCATGATTGTGGCTCAAAATTTTCATATTCACCTTTCAAAGTTGCTTGACATTATCCTCTCGATGAATCATTGCACAACATTCTTCCAACTCAAGGACATATTCTTTGATAAATCTTATCACGGACTTGTTCAAATTCACCATCTTATCCAGCAACAAATATATGCACCCTTAGACATCCAACTGATTTTTGGTATGTTGTGATATCTTTTGTATCTTTCATAATCACCTCATTGTTGGGAAATGCCAGCATAATTTCCCTCCTCTGTGAACTCAAAATAGGCACTAAGTGGAAGCGTAAAATAAGTGTAATAACACCAAACAATTTTTAGCGTGGAAAAGCCTTCTCAATGTGAGCAAGGAAAAAACCACAGGACCCGTAGGTCACTTAAACTTCCACTATAACAATAATGGGTATACAAAAATACAAGAATATTGTATCCTCAATTTGTGGATAACACTCTCACAAATTGACTCACTATTTTTCTCACTTAGAAAACTCTCTCTAAGGCTCTCTCTATTTTTTCTCTCACTCTCCTTCTCTTTGATTGTGAGGATTGGTGTGTGTTTCCTTCCTCTCAAATGCTTCTATTTATAGAAGCAAAAAGTGAGAGCACCAAATATGAGTTGTTGGTGGTTGAAAATTTTTCAACCATTGCATTTAGTGAATGAAGACTTTGCTTTGCTTTGGCTGGAAATTTCAACAATTCTCCCCCTCCAGCCAAAGGGAAAATATCCTTGAATCAGTTTGGGGTTGATGCTAAGCCCGCAACTTCTTTACAGACTTCTAACTTCTCCTTTGGTAGAAGTTTTGTCATCATATCATCACCATTGTCTTTGGTGTGTATTTTCTTAATCTGCAGCAGTTTACTTTCTAACACATCACGGATCCAATGATACCTTACGTCGATGTGTTTCGACCTTGAATGAAAGGTTGAGTTCTTGTTAAGATGGATTGTGCTTTGACTATCGTAATAGAGAACACAGCTTTCCTGATTCTGTCCTAACTCCTGTAGGAACTTCTTCATCCACAAGATCTCCTTGCAACCTTCAGTGATTGCGATTAATTCTGCTTCTGTGGTGCTTAAAGAAATACACTTTTGTAATCTTGATTGCCATGAAATAGCTCCCCCTGCAAAAGTAATCAGATATTCTGATGTAGACTTTCTTGAATCCACATCTCCTGCCATATCCGCATCTGAATACCCAAGAAGCTTAAAATTTCCATTGCCAAAACACAAGCAGCTTTTGGCAGTTCCCCTAAGATACCAAAGTATCCATTTCACTGCATTCCGGTCTTCCTTTCCTGGATTTGATAGGAATCTACTCACAAATCCGATAGCATAAGCAATGTCTGGTGTTGTACAGACCATTGCATACATAAGACTACCCACTGCAGAAGAATAGGCACCTTGCTCATTTCTTCCTTTTCTTCTTCATTCCCCGGACATTGCGTCTTACTCATCTTGAGATGACCAAGTAATGGAACATGCACAGGTTTGGCATTATGCATGTTGAACCTTTAATGAACTTTCTTGATGTAGTCTTCTTGTGACATCCACAAAATTCTTCTAAAACGATCTCTAGTGACCTTCATTCCAAGAATCTTCTTCACTGCACCCAGATCTTTCATGGAAAAAGACTTGCTCAATGCCTTCTTGAGAGCAGCTATTTTCGCCTTATCTTTCCCAACAATTAGCATATCATCAACATACAACAGAAGTATGATGGATTCACCATTCTCATAGTTCTTCACGAACACACAATGGTCTGCGGAGGTCTTCTTGAAATTGTACTGGGTGATGAAGAGATCAAACTTCTTGTACCATTTCCTTGGAGCTTGCTTCAGACCATAGAGACTTTTCTTCAAACGACACACAAGGTGTTCCTTTCCTGGTTCTGCAAAACCTTCTAGTTGCTCCATATAGATCTCTTCCTCTAGGTCTCCATGTAGGAATTTTGTTTTTACATCGAGCTGTTCAATCTCCAAGTCTAGTTTTGTAGCTAGACCGAGAATTGCTCTAATAGATGTCATCTTCACCACCGGTGAGAAGATTTATTTAAATCTATGCCTTTCTTCTGGTTGCACCCCTTTACAACAATTCTTACTTTGTACTTAGGGTTTGGGTTGTTCTCTTCAGTCTGGTGCTTGAACACCCATTTATTTTTCAGCGCCTTTCGTCCATCTGGTAATCTCACCAGGTCATACGTCTGATTCTCCTTTAGAGACTGAATCTCTTCTTCCATGACTTGAAACCATTTCTCCTTATCATTTTTCTCATTGGCTTCTATGAAGTTTTGAGGTTCTTCTTCATCAGTGAGATTGACATATTCATCTGAATAGTATCTTCTTGATGGTTGTCTGACTCTTGTCGATCTTCTCACTTGAGGATCTTGTTCTATCTCATCAGTCTCCACCATTTGTTGTCCCACCATCTGATTCCGACTTTGTTTTGTTTGGTCAGGTTGTTCTGTCTGATCAGATTGCTCCTCCTGATCAGGTTCATCATTCCTTTGAGGATTCTCTCCCCCTGAATTGTTTATCACTATGGGACTTGAATCAGAAATCACTTTGTGCTTTGGCTTCTCAGATTGCTTAATATCTTGGATCGTTTGATCTTCAAAGAATACCATATCTCTGCTTCGAACAATCTTCTTGTTTGCAGGATCCCATAATCTGAAGCCAAGTTCATCTCTTGGTGAACCAAGGTATATGCATTCCTTCGTCTTTGCATCTATCTTTGCTCTTTCATCTTTAGGAATGTGGACAAATGCCCTACACCCAAAGACTCTCACATGACCATAAGAGGCTTCCATACTTCATCTGGAATCTCTCCATTTAATGGTCTTGAAGGAGACAGATTTATCAAATCAACTGGAGTTTTCACTGCTTCGCCCGTGAACACCCATTTTTGTATGTCTTCATTTTATTTTATTCTAATTTTATTATTATGTTATTATATTTCATGGAGACTAAAAAACAATACGGAAGAAAGAAAGAAGAAATAGAAAATAATGAAGAAAGGAGGAGGTTCCGTCTGTTGCATATCTAATTTTCTGTTAGACGAGGAGGTTTCGTCCGTTGCGTATCTAATTTTCTGTTGGACGAGGAGGTTCCGTCCATTGCATATCTAATTTTCTGTCGGACGAGGAGGTTTCGTCCGTTGTGTATCTAATTTTCTGTTGGACGAGGAGATTCCGTCCATTGCATATCTAATTTTATGTTGGACCAACCTTGAAGCCGCTGGGTAAGGAGAAGCATGAAGCCCTCTCCCCCATCTATAAAAGGAGGGGAGACAGAACGAAAAGGAGGGGGCGGAGGAAGGAGACGAAGACAAAGGAGGGGATCTTCGTTTTTTAAATGAAAATAGGGGATTTTTGGGTTAGGGATTTGAGTTTTTTTTTCTCTTCTCTGTCATTAGAGTGGTTCCAAATTTTCATAAGAAGAGAGAGTTAAAAGAGTCAGTGAAACTGAAATGTGAGGGTTTTGATCTTAAAATTTTACTACTGGGAGAAAGCAAAATCATTGTTATTCTGCTCTCATTTGGTAATCCTTGTTCTCTTTATTGATATTATTCATGAGTTTCTCTTGACATTCTTATTTTTATGTGTCTCTATTTATGACGAAAAGAAAATCCATGGATATTGAAACTGAATGAGTTAGTATGATGTTTGCTATATGAGTTCTTATGTCTATTTCAGAAATGGCGTATCGTAGGGTTCCTATTTCATTGTTTCCGTAATATGCTGAAATGAATGATACACTAGTAATCTTCATATGGTTATACTATTACTAAACACTTAAAATGTTTCATTTTTGTTCTATTTTCATAAGGCAAAACTATTTTTTTACATAAAAATAAAAGATGATCACTTAAATCCCCTTCAACCGGTTTGTTCCCTTTTTACAAAATAAAGAAAATTGTCCTTTGATAAATAAATAATTGAACTTGTTTTATTTAGTGAAGGCCTATGGACTTGGTTGCCATATTCAATCCCTTAGAATAAAGGTTGCCCTATGGACTTATGTGTCATGTTCAACCTATTTAGGACTTTTCAACATTTAATCAAAAAGGTAGAATAAAGTAAAACAATGAGTTCATGAAATAACATTTCTCTTCCTAATTCCTATGTGGCATTTTATAAATACTTAATTAAATCAATGTTATTTTTGGGTTGCTCTATGACAAGTGTCATGCTCAATCCTTTATATTTTGAGGTTGCCCTGTGGACTTACGTGCCATGTTCAACCTCATTCAGGTTTAATAAAAAAAATTCACAAATACAAAACCGATAAAAAATAAAAAAATATCTTACAATTAAAAATAATTTTTTCTTTAAATGATTTTTGGGGTAAAATAAATATTATCAAAGTTACTAATGATTTATACAACTAATTTTGGGTAACCATTTTTATGGATGTTCTAGGGTGCCATGGGGTTAAGTCTCCATGCCTTCTCTTGACATAATCGACTCCTGAACCCAAAGTTTTTTTTTAAAAGGGTTTTCCAATTTTCCCGAAATTAAATAAAATTGGTGGCCACTCCATGTTTATTTTCTTAAAGAAAAACAAGTTTTCTTTTTGTTCGTCGTTGTGCCGTGATCCCGGTCGCGACAGATGACGACTCCACTGAGGATACTTTTAAGAGAGTCAAGCCCGTAAAAAATAGTTTTGCAAATTTTTAATAACTTGTAGCTTATTTGTTTTACCTTTTATTGCTATATATTGCTGTTTTTTCTTACAATAATTAAATAACAAAAAAAATGTTTTTTATTTTTAGTGATGTTTGTTTGGATTGTCCTTTTTGTTTGGGTTTTCCTTTTATTTAAATAAAAATGAGAAAAGTTAGTTGTATATACATTTTAACTCATGTTATTTTTGTATATGTTTCACTAACAAAGTTTTTGTTTCCTCCTCCTTTCTTTTCTTTTTTCCTATATTTTAACAATAGGGTAGAGGATTTATAACCATTTTTATATATACCTATGTTTTTAATTTGCAGGTTTTTCTAGTCTTTTCTTTTCTTTTTATTTTTTAAGTGTTACAGGTTTGTATGCCCCCTTCACACACATCACTGTCACATATTACTCACACTCTTGGCTCTATACCTGAGCTTGCTCAAAACCCAAGGATTAGGCCGTGCTCCGACATTATCATTGAAGAGGTCTTGTACCTCCCTGATACTTGTCGGTTCACCACTCAGATTGTATATGAGATCATGGAATAGTCATATTGAGAGGGCTTATCCCTACTTGTGGCTAGATTCATGAATCAGATCCTTATAAGGGAATTCTAGGGACCATGACTTTTAGAGGTCTAGACCCATCCCAATTTTCACTAATAGTGCAAACCTAGTGGCCGACCTGTTCAGAGTCCTAACTTAGGGTGTGTCCATCCTTAGGTTTTACCTGGCTTAGGATAAAAGGGGGCATACTTTTCTTTTCTTTCTCTGTCATCATAAGCATAAATTGTCATGCATGTCATTGTGAATATTCACAAAACTAGGGGCGTCACATTGCCACCTCAAACCTGAATGACACATTCGAATATTATTGAACATCTAATAGCCGATATGTCGTAATGAAGGTGATGCTTTGGCAGTATACCCGTCAGGGTTTTCAACCCCATTGGGTCTCATAGAACATGAATCATGCAAGATATATTTGTTTCACTATACTCATTTTTTTTGTTTTTTCGTTTGTGCCTCTTTGTTGGAAGACTTTGGTATTCATCTTATAGCAAGAAAATGGAAAAGTTTGGTTCCTAAAAGAGTACTAGCAATGCGAGCTGTTCCAAGAAAAGTATCAAGATCGATGTGACACTCAATGACGTGAAGAGTTTATGTGAACTTAGCCAGCAAATACCAGAAAAAGCACGCTTAGGCTTTGTCAGAAAGTATGGTAGAATATTGGACCTATTGCATGTTCCGGTGGAAGCCCCCGCTTTGAGTGCGTTGGCCCAATATTGGAATTTAACTTTGAGGTGTTTTGAATTGTCTGACTTAGACATTACTTCGACCATATAAGGGTATGCTTATATGCTAAGACTGCCAATTCAAAAGAAGACCCGTGTCTACATGTATTATGGTCAATATGTAACAGATTGGAAGATAGCAAGTCTATTGGAGCTTCAATCAGAACAGCTAGAGAAAGCAGAAAAAGGAACCACCAAAGGATTGAAAAGGCGATTTTTGGAAGTGTATCTCAACAAGCTGGCCCAGCAACAACGATGGGTTACTTTCAACAAAGTACCAGCCCTCATGATATATGGGTTAGTGCTCTTTCCTTTGGTACCAGATCTGATTGATCAGTCAACCATGGATGTTTTCTATGGGTTGAAGAATATGGTGTGAACCCGGTCCTTGCTATCTTGGCTAAAACTTTCCTATCCCTACAGGTTTGTCATCAGAATCAACAAGGGAAACTGCGATGTTGTGCATCAATATTGTATATCTGGATCATGACTCACTTGTACGCTCGGGATAAAATTGATAGAACAGATGACCCGCTGAAAAGATTCGATCGCATGCAACTAAAGCCACGTAAGCTATATGAATGGAAACAAGAGTTTGATCAGATCGACCCGCGGTCATTTAGTTGGATGTGTCCATGGTACATTGGAAATTTAGTTGTATTCAGCTATGGAAGCTTTTCAAATGTTCCATTGATGGGTCCCAGAGGTTGTGTATCATATTCACCAGCTTTGGTGATACGTCAGCTCAAGTGGACACAGGATGAACCGCCCGAAGAGCTGTTCGGTGGGGCATTCTTCCTATACCAAGAAAGTGAAAGCATCAAGAGTCAACAATAGCAGTAAGGTCAGCATGGAATGATGTTCATATGAAAGGACCTTATGAACTAGGAAGGAGAATCATAGCTCACACAAAAAGATATGAAGTGTGGAGAAAAGTGAGAAGAGGTTACCCCCCAAGACCGGCATCCCCTCTCCGTAGTGAAAATAATCCTCTTACTGAAGATCAAATGTTGAAAGATATCGAAATTTTAAAAGCTCAGATGAGGGTTTTAGATGAGAAGGACCAAGCTTCCGAAGTAACTATTGTCACACTCCGAAGCCAAGTGCAGAAGCTAAGTTTACAGATTGAGCATTTGAAAGACGAATGCGCCGATGCCTACGAAGCCCGAGTCGCGCAAAAAGGGCAAGAAAAGAAAAAGAAGCAGAAATTCAAGCACTGCTGGAAAAGATAGATTATCAAGAGAAGATGCTTGTCAAACTTCAAAGGAAGAAAAAAGAGCTCAAGACAAATGTAGGGGTTCATGTTGAAACAATACATATACTAGAAGAGAGAGTTGAATCCCTGCAAGAATCCTTGGCCCAAACAGAACTGTACTCTGATCGAGGATGGAACGAAACAGCCAAGGATCGCGAGCTACTAGCGGAGGCCAACATGAGAGAAATTTGGCTCGGAGCCAAAATAAAAGACACTGAAAGAGTTGAAGCTCAATGTCACGCAGAATGGATAAAGGGATGGAAATTGGTAGTGAAGGATATAATGAATGAAAAAGAAGCATGGAAAAGAAAATATGAGGACATGATGGATAGGCTCTAATATCACACTTCCCAGCTGGTGGAGCGATTTGAAGAAGCATCCATCCATATTCGTATGAACCATTTCCTTCAGATACCGCCAAAGGTGACCGAGTTTTTCAATCATTTTGGGAAACTAGCCAAAGGGTTCAGGAAAAAGAAGATGAGACTCTTAACATAATGCTTTGTGGACCTCGGAGAGAGATGGAAACTATCAATGTGTTTCTTTTATTTTGATCAAAGATTCATGATTTGTATTGAAATATTTATAATGTAATGGAAGTTTTCATCAATGTCTATCGAGCGTTTTTTTAGATGATATCTATCGAGGAGTGCGTTCTCCCTTAGATACGTCGTCAACTATATTTTACCCTAAAAATGACGTGTTTTCTGCGTAAAAATAAGAACGTTGCTAGTACGGGTGTGGTCTATCGAGGAGTGGATTCTCCCTTGGACTTGACACCAACTGCATTCAAGCTAGAGGGAACCATACCACTAGATTTGATTGCAGGATGAGTATTCTTGCTATAGGTGTATACGACAGTCTTCCTAAGAGCACTCTCGCGATCAAACAAAGGGTGTTAACTTGCACATGCATACACACACGCACAAAAAATTTTGGGTTTACTAATGAGATTCTTGGATGCTTTACAGAGTCACATACTTCTGAGAATCCGGGAACCATTGCGCGACCTAAGAAAGGTGACACCAATCAAACCCGAGTTCACAATACCAGATCTCGGACCAGGATGACTGCCAACATGCCTGAGGAAGGAAGAAACTTAAGCTCTGAAATAGATGAAGTGAGGGGAAGGATAAATGAAATGACTGAAACCCAAGCAAGATTAGAAGCCATGCTGCAGGATATGAGGGAGTCTCTCAGCATGCTTAGTACGAACAGAGATGCAAATGAACCTGGTAGGCGACGGATCTCTTCCGTGGTAACAGTACCGATGTTTTCAAACATTAGAACGGGTCTCATTCAGGGAATATCTAGCCCCGACCAGACACATCACTCGGCATCAATAACACTTCCCATTGGAGAAGGATATCCCCTTTTCGAAAATGCATATCATGAAGTTCCGGGATATACCGTACCGACATGGGAGCAACCTCATGTATCTACTCACAGTCAGTCAGCGGGAGTTCAGGCTGGTAAGGATAAGATGAAAGATGAATGGATGGAGAAAATGGAAGAACAAATAAAAGCAATAAAAGGTCCAAATACCTACGACCCTCTTTAAATAAAAGAACTCTGTCCCGCCACAGATGTCGTGATCCCCAAGGACTTCAAGATTCCCGATTTTTCCAAATATGATGGAAGTAGGAATCCACGATTTCACCTCATCAGTTATGCCACCAAGATGGAAATTTGGTCCAAGGATGACAAATTCCTTATCAGCTTTTTCCATGAAAGTTTGACTGGCCTCGCCTTAGAATGGTATCTCCAATTGGATCATTCCAAGATCTCGCGATGGACGGAATTTGCTGACTTATTCATGGACCAGTATAAGTTCAACTTGGATGCAGCTTTGAGTCGTGAAAAGTTGACTATAATGTAGAAAAGAAATGAGGAGCCCTTCAAGCAATATGCCCAAAGGTGGAGGAGTTTGGCTGCACAAGTTCAACCTCCGTTGACTTTATCTGAAATGTGCTCATAATTTTTAGAAACCCTCGGAGCGCCTTTTATATGGGCCATGGCTGGGGCAGCCTATAAATATTTCTCCGACTTGATCGCCGTCGGTGAAAGGATTGAATTTTTAGCAAGAGCTGGAAAGCTTCCCATGAATGATGTTGAAGGAAGTGCATCCCGGAAAGGATTCCAACCAAAGAAGAAAAAAGTTGAGGCGAATTATGTACAACGCCAACAAAACTTTAATCCTCAGTACCAAACACCATATAACCCTAATCCACATATTCCATACCAGACACAACCCCCACTTTACCCGTTACAATCATCCTCACAAACCAACACTTACACCCACAAAACCAAATCAACAATATTCCTGCCCCTCAACCATATAACCTTGCTCGCCCGTCATACGCCTGTTACCCACCTGCATCCCCATAAAACCGCCCAAACTATCCTCCACCTCGCCCAAATTTCCAAAACCAAGGACGTTTCCAAAATCCAAATCTGCCACCCTTCCCGAGATTGTCCATCTCTAATGCGGATTTATTCCAACAATTTTTTGATCGCCACTTAATTGCGGGGAACCCTGTACGTCCCCTAGAACCACCATTTCTTGCTTGGTACAATCCAAATCAGACTTGCAAGTATCACATGGATGTCACAGGACATCCCATTGAGGACTGCGAAGATTTTAAGACGACAGTGAGAAAGTTGATTGCTTGTGGGAAGCTAGGGTTTGAAGAAGAGGTCGGGCCTAATATTGTTAAAAATTCAATACTGAATTATAATGACGGAAATCGGGTGAACAATTTGGAGGTAAGAGGGTCCCCAATCAGGAAGGTACTGGAATTACGAGTGCCAATGCAAAAGATCTTCGAAGAACTAAAGAAGGCAGGATACAACATTGTTGCACCAGTAAGAGTTCTAAGAGAAGAAAGGAGGTATGCCGAAGAGTTAAGGTGTGGCTATCATCATGGGCAAGTGGGGCACGACATCGAAACTTGTTGGGATTTAAATTCTGGGTTCAGGGATTACTCACCTTGGGGGTGATTAAAGCTAGATGGGGTGCTGTCGAGGAAGTCAATGTAGTTGAAAAAGTTGTGCTCCAAGTACCACCCATGAACAAAGCTTCAGTACCAGAAAGAGTCATTGTAAGGGTGAAGAAGCCAACTCCTTTTGCTTATGATGATACACATGCTGTACCATGGAATTATGAACAGAAGGTTGAACTAGATGGAGCTGTGGGAGAGACCTCGAAGGCCCAAGTTACTAATATTGTGAGAATTGGAGGCATTACAAGGAGCAGGCGATGCTACAGTCCTGTTGAAGAAGAAATGATAAAGGAATCCAAAGAAAAGGAAACCATGGATGAAGGAAGAGGAAAAGAAGAAGAAGAGTTTCTAAGGATCATGAATCAAAGTGAATATGATGTGGTAGAACAATTAAAGAAAACTCCGTCAAGGATATCTCTTTTATCGCCTGTCTTGACATCAGAGTCGCATTGTAAGGCATTATTGAAGGTGTTGAATGAAGCGTATGTCAAGCCTGACGTCACTCCGGAGAATATGGTAAATATGGTGGACCCAATAAGGCGTGTCAACTTGATTACTTTCTCGGAAGATGAAATGGCTTCAAAATCCCGCAGTAGCACCAAAGCCTTACACATTACCCTAAAGTGTAAAGGGTTTGTGATTGCAAAGGTGCTTGTAGATGGTGGTTCGACATTGAATGTGGTTTCAATGTCCACTCTCGAGCAACTAAACATAAGCATGGCGGATTTGACACCACAATAAATGATTGTACGAGCCTTTGATGGGACAGCAAGAGGAATCTTAGGGGAGATAACTCTGTCCCTTGAAATAGGGCCTAGTGGTTTTTATGTCCTCTTTCAGGTCTTGGAGATCCAACCAGCTTATACTATGCTTCTGGGAAGCCCTTGGATTCATGAAGCAGGAGTTGTTCCATCGACTTTGCATCAGTGTTTGAAGTATATTCAAGATGGTTCCGTGATTACTGTCCGTGGTGAAGAGGAAATTATGCTGACAAAGCCTGCCGCAATACCTTATGTAGCAAGTACAAAGCAAATGGAAGATGATTCACTGCGTAGTTTTGAGGTATTGATGCCAGATAACAAGAAAAGGGAGCCGCCAATGAAGAATGTGAATGAAGTGGCAATCTGCATCATGGAAAAGAATGGGTATCAAAGAGGAAAAGGCCTAGGGCTTAAGCTTCAAGGGATCTCTCAACCAATTGAAGCAGCTATGAAAGAAGGAAGGCATGGATTGGGGTATCAACCCTACTTAGCAGAAAAGATGAAATTCATGACTCTCGAGAACAAGAAAGGAGAAGATGATGAGAGAAAGCACCTTCCCCTTCTAACATGGACTTTCCCAGTAGCCGCTGAAGTTATCAGTCCTGAAAAGTTATTTTCCCCTCACTTCACTATCAGCACACTTGAAGAGGAGCTGGACGAGAACCATGTCATCTATCTCCCTGCTAGCAATGAAGTTCTCAATAATTGGCAATTTGAACCATTTGTTGATGTTATTTCCATGAAGTAATTATCTTATTGTACTAAATATGAACTGATGTTTACTTTGTTTGAGACATGAATGAGAATGTAGCACTTTGTCTTGTGTTTTCCTTTTGGTTCCGTCATTTATTTTCTCTCTCTTTCATTTCTTTACTTTGTTTAAGCATTTCTTTACTTTGTTTAAGCTTTTCTTTCATGAATAATACTCTTGCCTATACTTCTCCTATTCCCAACTTTTTCTTCCAGGAATACTTCTTCCACTAAAGATTTACCTCAGGAGAGGAACTTTGAAAACTTATTTATTGATTCCCTCGCGTCCGTTGATGAATACAACCTTGAATCCGATGAAGAAGAAGAAGACATTGAAGAATTCATAAAGATGGTGAAACAGTCAGAAGAATGGATTAGCTCGAATGATGAGGTTGCAGAAGTGATCAATATGGGAATCGAGGAAGACAAAAAGGAGTTGAAAATAGTAGATAACCTAGAGTGTGAAGAAATGGTTGCACTATTCAAAGAGTACCTGGACGTTTTGGCATGGTCCTACAGAGATATGCCAGGTTTAGATCCTGAGATAGCATCACATAAAATTCCCTTATACCCAGATGTGGTTCCAAAGAAGCAAAAATTAAGGAGGATGCATCCTGAGATATCGCTGAAGATCAAGGAAGAAGTGACCAAGCAGTTAGAGGCTGGCTTTCTGGAAGTAGCTAGACACCCGAAATGGGTAGTTAATATTGTTCCAGTACCAAAGAAGGATAGAAGGGTCAGAATGTGCATGGACAACCGAGATCTTAATAAAGCCAGTCCAAAGGATGATTTCCCGCTACCACATATTGATGTCCTTGTAGACAGTACAGCCAGAAGTCATAGATTTTCTTTCATGGATGGGTATTCTGGATACAATCAGATCCTCATGGATGATGATGACAAAGAAAAGACAACTTTTATCACTCCTTGGGGAACTTTTTGTTACAAAGTGATGCCTTTTGGGTTGAAGAATGCTGGGGCCACTTACCAACGTGCTATGGTAGCATTGTTCCATGATATGATGCATAAGAAGGTAGAGGTATATGTTGATGATATAGTGGCTAAGTCCAAGGAAGAAGAAAGTCATGTAGCAGTTTTGAGAAAGTTGTTCGAGCGGCTAAGGAAGTACAAGTTACGGCTCAATCCTTCAAACTGTACTTTTGGTGCATCCGTAGGGAATTTACTTGGCTTTGTTGTCAGTAGAGAAGGAAAAAAGGTGGACCCTAACAAGGTAAAAGAAATACGTGACATGCCAGCACCTAAGAACGAGCGAGAAGTAAGGGGTTTTCTTGGAAGGTTGAACTATATTGCATGCTTCATTGCAAATTTGACTAGCACATGCAAGCCAATCTTCAAACTCCTCAGGAAGAATAATCCCGAAAGATGGGATGATAACTGTCAAGAAGCCTTTGACAAGATAAAGGCATATTTACTGAATCCCCTAGTATTAGTACCACCTACCCAAGTAAGGACAACATGATGAATCTGGCAGGAAGGAGCAGGCAATTTACTATCCGAGTAAGAAGTTTAATGCCTGTGAGGCTCGTTATATGGCAATCGAGAAGACTTGTTGTGTGCTAGTGTGGACCACCAGAAACTCAGACAGTACATGTTATATTATACCACTTGGCTAATTTCTCAAATGGATCCTTTGAAGTATATCTTCGAAAGTCCTCATATCTCCTTAAGAGTTTCGAAGTGGCGAGTGATATTGTCATAATTTGACATCAAATATGTGACTCAGAAGTCCATCAAAGGAAGTGCGATTGCTGATCATTTAGCAGAGAATCCTCTTGAGGATGGATGGCCTGTCAACTCCGAGTTCCCAGATGGAGAGATAATGTCCCTCGAGGAAGATGAAGAACAGGAAGATGTGTGGAAGATGTATTTTGATGGAGTAGTCAATATGCATGGCAGTGGTATAGGAGCAGTGGTTATCTCACCAAACGGCAAGCAGTACTCGGTGGCCATAAAGCTGAAATTTGAATGTACGAATAATATTGCAGAATACGAGGCATATGCTAGTGGATTACAAATGGCACTTGAACTTGGTATAAAGCAGTTGAAAGTCTTCGGGGATGCAGCTCTAATCGTTTACCAAGTCAATGGTGAATGGCAAACCAAAGATTCCAAGTTGATTCCGTATCAGAAATACTTGACTCAGTCGATTGCGAAGTTTGACGAGATTACTTTCTCGTATTTAACTCGAGACAAGAATCAGTTTGCTGATGCTTTAGCCACACTAGTTGCCATGACCAACCTGGACATCCACACCAATGTCCAACCCATCCAAGTTAGAGTGTAAGATGAACCGGCATACTGTGCCCATGTGGAAGGAGAACCGGATGGTAAGCCTTGGTATCATGATATCAAGCAATATATTCAGAACAAGAAATACCCGGCAGAAGCGAGCGAAGCAAATAGAAAGATCATCCGAAGACTGGCTATGGCCTTTTTATTAATCAAGTAAGTCCTGTATAAAAAAGGATATGATGGTACCCTACTCAGATGTGTGAATGCTCATGAAGCTAAGTTGATCATGATCAAAGTTCATGAAGGAATCTGTGGGACTCATGCCAATGGCCACATGATGGCTCAGAAAATCTTGAGAAGTGGCTATTATTGGTCCACTATGGAGTCGGATTATATAGAGCATGTTCGTAAATGCCAAAAATGTCAGATGTATGCAGACCGGGTCAATGCACCTCCATTTCCACTGCACAATATTGTATCCCCATGGCCTTTTTCGATGTGGGGAATAGATGTCATTGATCCCATTAATCCCAAGGCTTCCAATGGTCATCGTTTCATTTTGGTAGCGATAGACTATTTCACTAAATGGGTAGAAGTTGCTTCATATGCCAACATAACTCAAAAGGTGTTTCTCAAATTCCTCAAGAAGGACATCGTCTGTAGATACGGGATCCTATAGAGGATAATCACAGATAATGCTTCTAGTCTTAATGGTGCCGAGATTCAAAAGTTTTGCGATGGTTTCAAAGTCAAACACCACAATTCATCTCTTTATAGACCTTAAATGAATGGTGCAGTTGAAGTAGCAAACAAAAATATCAAGAAGATCGTTGCCAAGTTGGTTGTAAATTATAAAGACTGGCATGAAATGCTGCCATATGCTCTACATGCTTATCGGACTAATATACGATCAAGCAATGGGGCAACACCTTTCTCTTTGGTGTACGGGATGGAGGTTGTCTCACCTACCGAAGTAGAACTCCCTTCACTAAGGGTCTTGATGGAAGCAGATTTAGAAGAATGAGTGGGTGAAAACTCGATATGAGCAGCTGAACATGATAGAAGAGAAAAGAATGGCAGCTATCTGTCGCGGGCAATTGTATCAAAGCATAATGGCAAGAGCTTTCAATAAGAAGGTTCGCTCTAGAGAATTTTGTGCGGGAGACCTGGTTTTAAAGAAAATCCTCCCTAATCAGGAGGATACCCGAGGAAAATGGGCATCGAATTATGAAGGTCCTTATATTGTCAAACAAGTATTCTCAGGAGGAGCTTTGATTCTGCAAAACATGGATGGGGAAGAGTTACCAAGGCTAGTAAACTCTGATGCTATGAAAAAGTTCTATGCTTGAAAAAAAAAGAGCCCGCTAGGTTGAAAACCCGAAAGGACGGCCTAGGAAAAAGTTAGGGCAAAGAACAATGAAAACAAAAGAAAAGAAAAGGCCCGCTAGGTTGAAAACCCGAAAGGGCAACCTAGGCAAAAGTTAGGGTAAAGAAACCTTAGGCTGAAAACCTGTAAAGGCGGCCTAGGGGGAGGAAATGGTCCAACACTTCTGCAAGCACTCACCACACTGGGGCAATTTTACACGACTGAGTATACTAGGGCAAAATTGTTAAGGAATGATTGAAGAAGGTGTGTTTGGAAGAATAAGAAACAGAAGCCAAGATCTGTGTTATCAAAAGGCTGTAGGGAATCAATTAAATGAAAATCAAAGGACTAACACTGGGGCAAATTTTATGTAATTCTCGTAATTTTCTTTGTTTATCTTTGCTTTTAATTTTCATGATCCCTTATGTAATTTTGTTCTCATATTGTTATTTTCTCTTAACAAACTAAATTCTCGTATTAAGGCAAGAGGCTTTTCCTTCATATTCCCCTGTCGTGTTCACTCTCATGTTTAGTCACTATGGTCATGTCTCAATAAAAGTAAATATAAGTTTAATGGTATGATTTGATAATTCTAATGGTAGCACCAATGAATAGTTTGAACCAAAAGGACTCAATATTTCAAATTCAATGGAAGAGATAGCATGCACTGGACAACAAAAGAATGATGCAAATAAGCTTGGGAGAATAAACATAACATCCACCTCATATGTTATCAGATTCTTGGGTGACCCATGCTGTTAAAAGAATGAATGATGCCTCGGCTCAGAGTGGTCGGTGAACAAGGGTTTGGTTGGTGGAAGTTTTTCCATGGATCATTTGGTTCCGCTGTCTTCAAAAGGAAGGGATTCTCATTAGTTTATGATTACTAATTGAATTTTGTCGAGCTCTGAGACTCGTTGTAATCTAATTTTCGAGCTCTGAGGCTCACTGCAAGTTTATTTTCGACCACTGAGGCTCGCTGCATATTTAATTTTTTGTTGGACGAGGAGGCTCCGTCCGTTGCGAGGAGGTTCCGTCGGTTGCATATTTAATTTTATGATGGACGAGGAGGTTTCGTCCGTTGCATATTTATTTAATTTTCTGTTGGACGAGGAGGTTCCGTCCATTGTATATCTAATTTTCTGTTGGACGAGGAGGTTCCGTCCGTTGCGTATCTAATTTTCTGTTGGACGAGGAGGTTCTGTCCATTGCGTATCTGATTTTTCGTTGTACGAGGAGGTTCCGTCCGTTGCATATTTGATTTTATGATGGACGAGTAGGTTCCGTCCGTTGCATATTTGATTTTCTGATGGATGAGGAAGTTCCGTCCATTGCATATTTAATTTTCTGTTGGACGAGGAGGTTCCGTTTGTTGCATATTTAATTTTCTGTTGGACGAGGAGGTTTCGTCCGTTGCATAATTAATTTTCTGTTGGACGAGGAGGTTCCATCCATTGCACATTTAATTTTATGTTGGACGAGGAGGTTCCGTCCACTGCAATTTTATTTTCAAATTGTGAGGTTTTCTTTTGAGCTCCTCACGTTTTGTCAGACAAAATATGTGTTCATTTTCTTTACTTGTTCATTACTACAATACATGAAAAGTCATGACTAATCATGTCTTCTAGTATGCAACAAGTAAATAGGAGCAACTGTGAACACCCATTTTTGTCCGTCTTCATTTTATTTTTTTTTCTAATTTTATTATTATGTTATTATATTTCAGGGAGACTAAAAAATAATAGGGAAGAAAGAAAGAAGAAAAAGAAAATAATGAAGAAAGGAGGAGGTTCCGTCCGTTGCATATATAATTTTCTATTGGACGAGGAGGTTCCGTCTATTGCGTATCTAATTTTCTGTTGGACGAGGAGGTTCCTTCCATTGCATATCTAATTTTCTGTTGGACGAGGAAGTTCTGTCCGTTGCGTATCTAATTTTCTGTTGGACGAGGAGGTTCCGTCCGTTGCGTATCTAATATTCTGTTGGACGAGGAGGTTCTGTCCATTGCATATCTAATTTTCTGTTGGACGAGGAGGTTCCGTCCATTGCATATCTAATTTTCTGTTGGATGAGGAGGTTTCGTCCGTTGCGTATTTAATTTCTTGTTGGACGAGGAGGTTCCGTCCGTTGCATATCTAATTTTCTGTTGGACGGGGAGGTTCCGTCCTTTGCGTATCTAGTTTTTTGTTGGACGAAGAGGTTCCGTCCACTGCAATTTTATTTTCAAACTAGAGACTAAAAATAATAGTGAAGAAAGAAAGAAGAATAAGAAAATAATGAAGAAAGGAGGAAGAAAAGAAGGAGAAAAGAACAATCAGCAAAAAGAGAAAAAAGGAGATTGAGTTACTTCTCCTAACCCTAAAAAACCCCATTTTACATATCAGACAAAACCTCTCTTCCTCCTCCCACTCTCCAACCACCCCTACACCTCCTCTACCCATTGGTCCTTCTTCTCCCTCGTCTCCTCCACTCTCTTAACTGCACCACACTTCTTTCTCTCTTCAAACATGCAACCTTCACATCAAATCACCTCCTTTCCTCTGCTCGCACCACCTCCATCTGGACACACACGATCTCTACTCAGAACCGCTCAAGCTCCGGATTTCGTGGGACCAACCTTGAAGCCGCTGGGTAAGGAGAAGCATGAAGACCTCTCCCCCATCTATAAAAGGAGGGGGGAGGGGGAGAATGAAAAGGAGGGGGCGGAGGAAGGAGACGAAGACAAAGGGAGAGAGATTTTTATCTGATATTTTCTTTGTGAAGAAAAAGAGATTGGGTTTGAGGTAGAAATGGAGGGGATCTTCGTTTTTTAAACGGAAAGAGGGGATTTTTGGGTTAGGGATTTGAGTCTTTTCTTTCTCTTCTCTGTCATAAGAGTGGTTCCAAATTTTCAAAAGAAGAGAGAGTTAAAAGAGTCAGTGAAACTGAAATGTGAGGGTTTTGATCTTAAAATTTTACTACTGGGAGAAAGCAGAATCATTGTTATTCTGCTCTCATTTGGTAATCCTTGTTCTCTTTGTTGATATTATTCATGAGTTTCTCTTGACATTCTTATTTTTCTATGTCTCTGTTTATGACAAAAAGAAAATCCATGGATATTGAAACTGAATGAGTTAGTATGATGTTTGCTACATGAGTTCTTATGTCTGTTTCAGAAATGGTGTATCATAGGGTTCCTATTTCATTGTTTGCCGTCATATGCTGAAATGCATTATGCACTAGTAATCTTCATATGGCTATACTATTACTAAACACTTAAAATGTTTCATTTTTGTTCAATTTTCATAAGTCAAAACTATTTTTTTACATAAAAATAAAATATGATCACTTGAATCCCCTTCAACCGGTTTGTTCCCTTTTTACAAAATAAAGAAAATTGCCTTTTGATAAATAAATAAATGAACTTGTTTTTATTTAGGGATGGCCTATAGACTTGTTTTCCATATTCAATCCCTTAGAATAAAGGTTGCCCTATGGACATATGTGCCATGTTCAACCTATTTAGGACTTTTCAACATTTAATCAAAAAGGTAGAATAAAATAAAAAAAAATGAGATCATGAAATAACATTTCTCTTCCTAATTCATATGCGGCATTTTCTAAATACTTAATTAAATCAATGTTATTTTTGGGTTGCTCTATGACAAGTGTCATGCTCAATCCTTTAGATTTTGAGGTTGCCCTGTGGACTTACGTGCCATGTTCAACCTCATTCAGGTTTAATAAAAAAAATTCACAAATACAAAACCGATAAAAAATACAAAATATCTTAAAATTAAAAATAAATTTTCCTTTAAATGATTTTCGGGGTAAAATAAATATTATCAAAGTTACTAATGATTTATACAACTAATTTTGGGTAACCATTTTTATGGATGTTTTAGGGTGCCGTGGGGTTAAGTCTCCATGCCTTCCCTAGACGTAATCGACTCCCAAACCCAAATTTTTTTTTTCTTTTTTTAAAAGGGTTTTCCAATTTTACCGAAATTAAATAAAATTGGTGGCGACTCCATGTTTATTCTCTAAAAGAAAAACAAATTTTCTTTTTGTTCACCGTTGCGCCGCGATCCCGGTCGCGACATCGCCCCAATATGATTTAAGAAGTTTTGCTTGAGAAAGCATACGTCTGACTTTCTCTACAATCATTCTGTTCATCCTCTCAGCTACTCCATTCATCTGAGGTGTATTAAGAGGTACTTTCTCATGTCTAATCCCATGAGTTTTGTAATATGTCTCAAACGAACCTATGTATTCTCCCCCATTATCACTTCTCAAGCATTTCAGTTTTCTTCCAGATGCTCGTTCTACAGAAGCATGAAACTCCTTGAAAACTTGAAGAACTTGATCTTTCGTCTTCAATAGATACACCCACACCTTCCTGGGGTGATCATCAATGAAGGTAACAAAGTATTGAGCACCACCAACAAACCTTTCAGACGTTGAGCAAACATCTGAATGAACAAGATCCAAAATCTGCTTTCTCCTTCTTGCATCATCTGATCTTTTAAAAGATACTCTGTGTTGTTTACCTTCTACGTGATCATCACAGGATTCAAGTGGCTGCCCTTTTATGTTTGGGAGATGATCTTTTGCAAGAATCTCCAGACCCTTCTTGCTCATGTGGCCCAGTCGTCTATGCCACAGTTCTTTGGTTGCGTCTTGAGCAACATTCGTCCCCCATTTGCATATCTTTCCTTGCATAATGTACAGAGAGCCTTCCTTTCTGCCGAGAGCAACAATCATGCTTCCTCGACTGAGTTTCCATCTGCCGCTACCAAATTAGTTTATCATCCCGGCTTCATCTAGCTTTCTAGCTGAGATAAGGTTCAGACGCATCTCAGGTACATGTCTTACCTCCTTCAGCACAAGCTTGGTACCATTCTCAGTCATCAAAGTTACTTCACCAGTACCGATGATTTTACTCGTGACGTGGTTTCCCATCTTCACCGTACCAAAATCTTCGTTTTGGTATGATGAGAAGAATTCTTCACGAGGTGTGACGTGGAAGGATGCTCCTGAGTCAATTATCCAGATGCAATGCTTAGATAATTTTCTTCTCCGACAAGAAATATATTCTCATCATTCGAGGCCACTGCAGTTAGCTTGAACATGTCTCCGTCATGAGTGACAGCTCCCTCCATCTTGAGTTACACAGGCCAATAGCTCCTCCAACCAGTTGGATTCTGATAAAAAAATATCACTATATGTGAATAGTGCAGTACATGTAACTAGTACCGAATGCTGAAAATTACTGTAGTACATGAACAGTGTATCAAGTAAAGTTCCCAGGAAAGAAAGGTGGGTCAATAGACACACTTAAATACCAAGTCTTTCCTAGCCAGAACTTTCCCGGACATGCACTTTCACTACCATGCTTTATTTCCAGCAACAAGAATAATTCTTTTCTGATGTGGAATATCAGACAATACCGCAACCACAGAGCATACTAAGAATTTTCTTATAAATCCGGCACCTTGTATCCCAGAGCTCTGAGAGCTCTGATACCACTGTTGGGAAATGGCAGCATAATTTCCCTCCTCTGTGAACTCAAAATAGGCACTAAGCGGAAGTGTAAAATAAGTGTAATGACATCAAACAATTTTTAGCGTGGAAAAGCCTTGTCTTTTTCTTTTTGATAAGCTTTAGATGTATATATACTAAAGTATTGAGGATACTCTAACCCATATACAAATGAGACAAAGTGTAGCACCAGGACATGTAAATAAAATACTGCCATATATTCCTAACAGTATTATCTTTACACTACCCAAACTCCCAATTTCACCCTACCCTTACAGATTTTACCTTGTTGAGGACATACCAAACAAGGACCAAACAAGGACCCAAAAAAGAAACCCAGCACCCAACAACCCATAGACGCCAAAAAGTTGAAAATAAGATCTTTAATAACCCTTTTCAACTAAGAGATTATGTAGGTTGGAAACTAAGCTTTAAACACCATCAAGATTATACTGGCAATATCTTGGTAACCATTTCAAGTAGATACTGCTATAAGTGAGAAGCCCCATGGCTGAGAGTAACCCGGATCCTTTTACAGCTAACCACCAGAGAATTCATTTTGCAAAGGCCACAAACCACAAATTATAGAATAACCATGAAAACCAAAGCATCCATCCCATAAAAACCTGAAAACCACACAACAACAAAACCAAACCAGAGTAACACCCAGCTCCTGCCCTCAGCCAAGAACAGCCCGAAGTCATATTAAAACCATCCAAGAGATAAAAACAGAGTCATTTACAGAATAACCAGAAAAACATAATAACCAACAACTAAGGATCACAAAAAGAGACCAAACACCACCAGAAGAATAATGACCCTGTTTGGGTCACTTAAAGACCACCCCAATCAAAACTTTGTGTGCCTGGTCCAATCCCAGAAAATTAACAACCAAAGTAAAAAACAAGAATAGAGGCATGATCCATAAAACCTTTACAGAGTGTTCTTATCAACACCTATTAGACACACCCCAAGAAAACAATTGTAAATACTATGTATCCCAAGACCTTTTTCCTATATCTTTTTACTTTTTAATTTTTCATCCCCCCCCCCCCCCCCTTTTCTCCCTTGCCTTTCTTTTTCCTTCTCTCTTTTTTTTCCTTTCCTTTTTGTTTACTCAAAAACAGCATCCCGCCTCTTTTTTCTTTTTCCAGAGAGCCTTCCTTTTTAAAAAAAACCTTCACACCTACACTAGAAAAACAGCTACCTATGTTAGAATGATCCCTCGTACTACAGACCCTCCCAGTAGAATATCCGCCTTACACCAAAGCCAGCTAAACAACCGAACCATTTGCAACACCCCTTTAAAGAAAACTCCCCCCTCCAATGTTTAGATAGCTATCATTTAATATGACACCCCTCCAATGTGAGCAAGGAAAAAACCACGGGACCCGTAGACCACTTAAACTTCCACTATAATAATAATGGGTATACAAAAATACAAGAATATTGTATCATTAATTTATGGATAACACTATCACAAATTGGTTCACTGTTTTTATCTCTTAGAAAACTCTCTCCAAGGCTCTCTCTATTTTTTCTCTCACTCTCCTTCTCTTTGATTGTGAGGATTGGTGCGTGTTTCCTTCCTCTCAAATGCTTAAATAGAAGCAAAAAGTGAGAGCACCGAATATGAGTTGTTGGTGGTTGAACATTTTTCAACCATTGCATTTAGTGAATGAAGACTTTGCGTTGCTTTGGCTGCTGGAAATTTCAACACTCATCATTATGGTCCAATTCTTGGAAAATTTGTGTCAATTCTCCATAGCACTCTGAAAGTGGTCTACCATTTTGTTTGGCAGTGAAAGCCTTATGATTCAACGTGAAAGTGGCCTACCACTTTGTTCCATCATAGAATGCCTTTGACAATGCCCTCCAGATTTTACAAAAAATGGATAAGCTCAAGTAATGCTTCATAATTTCCAGACTCGTGGATATCAATAGCCAACTTTCACCTTTTTGGTTTTCAGTGTACCATTTTTCATAACCAATGTCTTTCTCCGAAGTTGGTTTCTCCTGGCCTTGAATTTATAAGTGTTTCTCCTTCTCTAGAATATGCATCTTCATTAATTGTGACCATATATTTGTTTCTATAAGGAAGATTCTTGTACTGAAAACACTTTTAGTTTGAGCAGTGACAGGAACTAGGGGCCCGTTTGGTGGCCAGGATAGGGGAGATATGATAGGATAAGTTATCAGATCCTACTTTAATCCATAGTTTGGTGAACCAATAGGATATGATATGGTTATCCTACCAGCTTATCCTATCCTACCCACTAGTTAAAATTTTATCCTAGGGATGAGACTGGGTTAGAAACAGGTATGATAGGATAGCATTTTTCATTTCCACTCCAGCCCTCCATTACTTACAAACAGAAATGTTACTCTCCCCCTCCCCAACGTTTCTTCTTCTGTTCTCCTTCTCCACACCTGTGTTCGCCACCTTCCTCTCCACACCTATGCTCGTCTTCTCCGTCTTCACCGGGTAAACATTCTTTACTTCATTCTCCTTCCTCTCTTTCATTTTTTGTTTTCAAAATTGGGGATTTTTTTGGGGTTAGGTTCTTTTTTGGGTGACAATTTGTTCATGTGCATAATTTGATTTTTGGACTTCATTCTCCTTCCTCTCTTTCATTTTTTGTTATCAAAAAAGATGATTTTTTTTTGGGGTTAAGGTTCCTTTTTTTTGGGGTGCGATTTTGGGGTTTTTTTGGGGGGTTAGGATTCTCTTTTGGGTATAAATTTGTTCATGTGCTTAGAAAAAAAATTAATTTCTCTTCTGGAACCGTATTTCACAAGCTGACAGCACTAAAATATAGCTAAAAACACCTGCCGTTAACATCCAAACCAGTGAATAACACCTGAAAAACCGCAACACTTCCTTACAGGAATGTTGAACAACCATGTTGGTGTTATGTTTGTTTTCTCTGTTTTGCAATTTTGGTACCATTTATCTGTTATGTTTGTTCACATGCTTGACTGTCCTTGTTCACATGCTTAGCTTATACTGTTTTTGGGTACCATAATATGGTGTGCTTATACAATGCTTGTACATAGTATATACAGTTTGATTTTGTACATAGCATTTACAGTTTGGTTTTGGGCACCATAATCTAGTTACTATCTTGTTTGGTTTTGGGCATGTATTTACAGTTTTTTTTGAGTTTAGATCTTTCTTTATGTAGATCTATTCCTAAGCAATTCATGTTGTTTCTTTATATGGATATGGAATATTTTCAATGTATTTTATAGGTAAAAGTATGGATTCAGTAAAATAGCTTCAATTTATGTCATATCTAATTTTGGAGAAAACATTTTTAGAGATGGCTGGGCTTTGCTTTGCAATGTTTATGGCAGTGAGTCATGCTGCACTATGGTTTTATGAAAATCAAGGTCTAAGGCAACAACCAATGGATAGAGAAGGTTTAAGGGGAGAATTTTTAGAGAGGTTAATAAGACATGATGATGTTACAACTGTTGATCAACTTCATATGGATGTTAGGTCCTTTCGCTTATTATGTGCTCTCCTTCGTAATAAAAGTAAATTAAAAGAGGATGGACTAGTGAGTATTGAAGAACAAGTAGCTATGTTCTTACACATATTGGCACATCATTCTAAGAACTGTGTTATTAAGTTTCTATTTAAAAGATCCGGAGAAACGGTTAGTAGGTACTTTAATTTAGTGTTGAATGGTGTCTTACGAATGCAAGAAACACTTCCTAGAGCATCGGATCCTGTCCCGGAAGATTGCTTGGATGAAAGATGGAAATGGTTTAAGGTACAATGTTAGTGTATTGTGTTTTAGAATCTATTTTATGATGTGTTGCAAATGTGTTATATTTTTTCCTAAAACATTTGCTTTCTATTTGGATTTATTTATAGAGTTGTCTTGGGGCATTAGATGGAACACATATCGATGTTAATGTACCAGCTATTGATAAACCCCGATATCGTAATAGGAAAGGGGGAATATCTACAAATGTCCTAGGAGTATGTTCCAGGGATATGAAATTTATATGTGTTACCTGGATGGGAAGGATCTGCATCAGACTCAAGGGTATTGAGAGATGCCATTTCTAGGAGGAATGGTTTAAATGTTCCAACAGGTAATAAGAATCATTGGGATTTTATTGTAATAGTAAAAAATGTATAATAGATATGTTTTAATTTGACGGATATATTTTATTATAGGGTACTATTATCTTGTGGATGCTGGGTACACAAATTGTGAAGGATTTCTTGCTCCATATAGAGGGTATCGATATCACTGTAGTGAATGGAGACACGGATACACACCAACATGTAAAGAAGAGATCTTCAATATGAGACACTCTATGGCAAGAAATGTGATAGAAAGGACTTTTGGATTGTTAAAAATGCGTTGGGCTATACTTAGAAGTCGGTCTTTTTACCCAATCAAAATTCAAAATCGCATTATAATTGCTTGTTGCCTTTTGCATAATTTTATTAGAAGAGAAATGCCCACTGATCCAATGGAAGAACAACTAGGTACAGAATTGGAAGAACAACTACATAATGAGGACATGGAACATGTTGCTCCTATTAATACAATTGAGGCTACTGATGAATGGTCTGCTTGGAGAAAAAACCTAGCAACACAAATGTGGAATGCAGGGCCTTATTAACATGTTGGTCCTATTAGTTTGGTTTGTTTGTAATTTTATTGGTGACTTTGTTTTAATTTGGTCTGTTCAATTTGTGTATTTCCCATAAGGATTTGGAACACCTATGTGTTTTGTTTTGCTGCATCATATTTTAGTTTTTGTATTTGGTTATGTTTGTATTTCATGTTTTTTGGAATATTTTGTAAAAGTTTTGTGATTTATACTTTGATAATAAGATAGGAATGGAATCTGAAAGCATTATGCAACAAAGTGGCAAGAAAAAAAGAGATCGCAGGCAATGGTCCAATGAGGAGGATGAAGCATTTCTTGATATCTTGATTGAAGCCTGTGAACCAGGGTCAAAGATGTGATAATGGCCAATTTAAAGCACATACTTTGAAAACGGCTGAGACAAAAATAGAGCAAAAGTTTCCTGGATGTGGAATTAAGGTGAAGCCACACATTGAGTCTGCAATGAAAAGGTTAAGGACACTGTATGGAATATTTTATGATATGCAAAATCAAAGTGGGTTTGGTTGGGATGATGAGAAGAAAATGATTAAGGTGGACAGTGATAATGTGTGGAATGAGTATATAAAGGTTAGTATTTTTTTATCTATAATGAATTATTCTGTTTTAGTTTCTATTTATGAATAAATAAATATTTTTTATTTGTATTCTTGTGTAGAGTCATCCAAATGATGCAAGCTACAGGAATACATCGGTCCCACTTTTTGATAAGCTTGCTCTTGTTTTCGGAAAAGATCGTGCTACTGGTAAAGGAGCTGTTACCCCTGTTGATGTTGTTGAGGAGTTAGATAAAGAAGAGGAAGAACAAAATGATGATAATGATGTTGTAGATTTGACTCAGTCAGCATCTATCAATCAATCTAAAAGGAAGAATGATAATGAGGGAAGTCTACAGAGGAAGAGAAATAGAGGAGCAAATGTCATTGCTAATAGCATAGCTGAATTAGGAAAGAGTTTTGGGAAGTGGCTAGAAACAAGCTCAGATAGATTGGGTGAAGCTGTAAATCACCTTGGAGTTGATAAAGATGTGTTTGATGATTCCAGGAGTGTCATGAATGAACTGAAAAAAATGGATTTAAGTAACCAAGACTGTATTGCTGCAGCAGAAAAAATTCTATCCGTGCCTCATCGACTGCACATTTTTTGGGGGGCTGATGAGGCGTTTCGCTTTACATTTGTTAAGTCGTTAATAGAGTGATTTCTATAGATGACTTAGTTTATCTATTACTTAATTTTGATGAACTTTGTTTATGTTGTTTAACTTTCTAGATTGTTTGGTGAAACTTATCTATGACAATGACAAGAGACATTTATTTATGTTGATTACTGTTTCTAATGAATGGAGTTTTATGTTACTTAGAGCTCAAAGTGTTGCATTGAATCTTTGCGTTGGAGGAAATGAAATATTTTGCAGGTCTAACAAAAGTGTTTATACTTTAGTCTATTGTTATGTTATGTTGCTGCAATTGGAGCTAGTAATGCAATTATGTTTATGAGAGTTTTTGGACAATGGTTATATTGGTAATAATGTACTAAGGTGCATTTTGAACGAAGGTTAATTGTTAATTGCAATTTAATCACCCCTTTGTACAAAATGTTAAAAAGAAAATTTATAAAATGTACAGAATGTGCAACAACAAAAAAGTTATAAAATGTACAAAATGTATAAAATGTACAAAATTATAAGTTTTTTTATATAATTTCTTGTAATTTTAAATGTACAAAATATATATGAAAAAAAGGAATGTTAATTTTTTTTTAAAAAAATATCTCATTCTGATATAAGGGTAAATTGGCCATTTGCATATAATATATATCATATCCTGACAATATCTGGTTTGCATCAAACACAAGACAGGATAATATAATACTATCATGTTGGTTATCTGGTGGACATCAAACATCAAATAGGATAATAGCTTATCATGCTCATATCCTATCATACTCATATCCTGCTCTCTTATCCTATACGTCCATATCCTATCCTGACCACCAAACGAGCCCTAGTGGTTTTCGAGGGATTCACTGGACCCCGACATATTTGGAGCTACAAATAGGGACATATTTGAGGCTATAATGTCAAAGGGTTTTCACAAGACGAGAAAAAAGGAACACAAAGCTAACACAATAAGGGCTTGTGATATATTGGGGGTTATAAGGTGGTTTGGGAGAGGGATATAAGGTTTGGAGTGATAAGATGGAGGTCAGGAGTTTAACTCCTCCACTAACATAATAAATACTAACAATTTAATATTTGTCTATAAAAAAACACAAGGGGTATATATACAAGGGAAAAAATATACCGTAGCTGAGAAGACAAATCCCTTAAAAATAACCCAATCTCTATAATTAAGCTAATCCCTACAAATAATTCTAAAAGCAAGCTAATTAATAAATCAATCTATATTTGGTAATTTACAATACCTGAGTTAATCAAGAAAAGGAAACTCAACACTGTCGATGTATGCTTTAAATTATTTTTTTCTTTTTATTTCATTTTCTCTTTTAAAAGAACCATTTCTTGTTTAATAAGGCAATTTAAAGTGTGTGTATATATATATATATATATATATATATATATATATATATATATATATATATATATATATATATATATATATATATATATATATATTAGAAACAACAGGCCTGATTGAATATGTTTTGATTTTTTTGTTTTTGGAAACTATTTTATAGAGTAATTTTATAAAATATTTTTAAAAGTAAAAGAAGTGAAAAATGTTTCATAACACCATTTTAAAAACAGTTTTAACAGTTAGAAAACAAGAGTCCATCCGGTAAATTTGTTATGAAATATGTTTTTGAAATGAAAAAATAAAACTAATTTAATTTATAGTTTTTTCACATTTTAACTTCATTGTTTGATTTCTTTGATTATGTGTGAGAATTTGGATATATTTTTATGGGAAATATGAATAATAAATATAATTATGTTGCCGAAAACTAATAAAAATATGAATAGGGAGATCGCTTCCTTAATCTTTTTTTTTTTAAAGACAAATATAATATTTTATTTATACGAGTATAATGGTACTCAGAACCATCTACAAAAACTACATAACCATAATGTAAAAATTACGGCACAATCTTCTTAAATATGGTTGCGTGTATTATAATAAATTAACTGTTGGAAAATGAATTGATAATTTTTTAGGTTTTACAATTTCCACCCAAAAGGCGCGCTCAATGATACATATCGTGCATCATATTCATGCAATGTCATTTCCCATCCGATCATCTAACTTTGTGGAGGGAAAAGATAGGTGATTTTAATATATTTTCAGAGAAAAATAGGTGAGAGAAAAATATGAAATAAGATGAGAGAAGATAATACATAAAAAGGATAGATAGAAAGTCAGGTAATTTTTAGCACAATAAAGTTAGAGAATTAAGATCCCATTTTCCAAGGCAAAGGACAATCCATGATAACACAAGGGTTTTTCTATTTATTGAAAAAATAAATATTTCAATTTTAAAAATATAAAATACACAAGTTTCTATGTAAATTTATTTTTTTAATATCTTTAACATATATAAAATTACACTTAGAAAAACGCATAATCCAAAGCATACGTAGCTGTGTGTTGAAATTAGTGAAGTGTAATCAATTGAGTAGCAAGATCCACCTTCTTCGTTTTAATGGTAGAGTCTAACAATGACAAATCCCTGCGAACAATTGCAGATGCATTCAGTGCCCTTGCCACCATTTTAGTAGATTCGCAAAGTTACGTGGAGGTGGAATCTTATCAAAGTGCTTACTGCTTATGATGTGCGAACCCAATCTTTCCATTGAATCAGCTGATGAGGCCCTCGTGCTTATTTTCGATGTCTGTGGTTGGGCCCAACATTTCCGAGCCTTTGGTTCTCACGTGTGATGACAATGAGTAGGATTTGAGTAAGGTATTATAGTATCTGTTTCTATATCCGTATTTGAAAAATTTCTCCATATCCGGACCCATACCCGTTTGGATAGCAAGTTTAGTACTCTTACTCATATCATTTGGATACTTAAGTATCCGTACCCGTATCCGTTATCCGTATTTTAATTGTGAAAAAACAATAAATAACAAAAGAAATGTTATAACAATTAAAAAATATTCAAAAGTCTTTTAAATCTACTCACAAAAGATTACAAATCAAAATATTTAAATAAATAAATAATCCAAAAAAAATTATAGATACAACTCGGTTTAGAAAGTTAAAAAACTTTATATTAATTTTGGTTTAAAATTTTGTGTTATAGTTAAGGTTAAAGTAATCTTTTGGTCTCTATCCGTGACTCTGATTTTCAATTTGGTCCTTATACGTAAAAGGTTATCAATTTGGTCCATATACGTGACACTGGTTTTCAATTTGGTCCTCGTCGTTAATTGGTCCCTATATAAGAGGACCAAATTACAAATTATTGTCACATGTAGGGACCAATTCAACAAAAAAAAATTGAAATCGATCCCTACATGTGACAATTATTTTCAATTTGGTCCCTATATGTGATAATAATTTACAATTTGGTCCCTTTTATATAGCGACCAATTAGTGGTGAGGAACAAATTGAAAATCAGTGTCACGTATAGGGACCAAATTGATAACTTTTTACGTATATGGACCAAATTAAAAATCAGTGTCACGTATAGGGACCAAAAGATTACTTTAACCTATAGTTAAAATTAAATATATATTAGTAATATAATTAAATAAATAATTATATATACAATATACATTTGTGTGGGTGCGGGTATGGGATGGATACTATAGTACCCGTAATCACACCCATATCAATTCAAATTTATGAATAATTATCCATATTCGAACCCTTACCTAATGTACAGAAAATTATCCTACCCAACGTGGATAACTTTTACATGTATGAATATGATACAAATTATCATCAAAACACGTGTTGCTATAAGTCAGAGCCGAGGGGCTCAATGACGGCTAAGCTTGCACTAGAGAGTTGTTGCCATTGTGAGAGACGAGTTCACCAAATCCTTCTTGGAAGGGATTTCGGACAGCTGTAATTTTCCACTGATGTGTAGATTTGTGATACCGTTGGTCAATTTGTGGGTTCTTACGATGACTTTCTAGTCTTTGCATTCTCGGATTATTTTCCATTTTTATAATTTGATGTAGGGACGGGGAAAGTAAATTTACTCTTTTTTTTACAATACTAAATTTTGTTGTTTTTTAGTTTATTAGTTAATCCCTTTGCAGGTGGAGCCACAGAAGATTTCTCGATGACTATAGGACTGTATCAAAGTCAGCTTTAAGCCCTTATCTTTTTATCTTGGTCTTGGATGTACTTACGGAGAACATTCAATAGCCAGCATCATGATGCATGCTTTCCGTAGATGATATAGTCCTAGTTGGAGACTCGAGAGATGATATAAATGGGAGGTTAGAAACTTGAAGACAAGCTTTAGAAGCACATGACTTCCGTTTGAGTTGAAGCAAGACGGAGTATATGAAATGTAAGTTTATCAAAAGGTGAAATACCTCTAACTTAAAGATGAAAGTTGGAGATCATAACATACCACAAGTCACACGATTTAAATATCTTGAGTCTATTATATAAAAACGACGACGGAGAAATTGAGGAAGATATAAATCATCGGATTCAACCAGGGTGGTTGAAATGGAGGAAGGCTTCAAGTATTTTATGTGATAAAAAGGTACCACTCAAGCAAAGGGAAAATTTTACCGTACTGTTATTAAATCGACGATGTTGTATGGGACGAAGTGTTAGGCAGTAAAATACACCAACACAAGAATAAACTCAATATGTAGTAGAGATGAAAATGCAGCGTTAGATGAGTGGGAAAACTAGATGATACAGGATTAGGAATGATAACATTTGTAGAAAAGATGATTGAATCTCGACTTACACTAGTGCAATAGGTGTTTTTTACGTGAGTTAAAATTGATTTTATACGTCAGAATATTGTCTGACGTAAATACAGCTGACGTTAATAGTTAATATTTTAACGTCAGTTGTGGTAAAGAACTGACGTTAAATATAAAACTATTAACGTCAGTTGTTTAAACAACTGACGTTAAATATAAAACTATTAACGTCAGTTCTTTAACACAACGGATGTTAATTTTGTTAAAACTAATGTCAGTTGTGGTAAAGAACTGACGTTAAAGGTTTTAATTTATCGTCAGTTGTTTATTGCAACTGACGTTAATAGTGTACTGTATATTTTATAAAATACTATTAACGTCAGTTGTTTGATACAACTGACGTTAATAGATTTTTTTTTAAATTCAGTTTTAAAATATCACTCCCCTCAGCTATCCCTGCATTCAGTAAATATCCCAGTAACACAGAATATCACACACATTACAGAATTGCAAACACTACCCTTAAATTTCAATATTAACAAAAAGAAAAGAAATATACAAAGGAATAATGGGGGGACTTAAAACCAAAACTCATGTATAGGAAAAACATAACTATCTACAAGTATATATAAATATATATATATATATATATATATATATATATATATAAATTTTAGGGACTTAAAACCAAAACCCATGTATAGGAAAAACATAACTATCTACAAGTATATATATATAAATTTTAGTCTCTAATGTCTAAAAACAAAACTACCAATCTAAGGATATATATATATATATATATATACATGTTATTAATTAGTTTCTAAAGTCTAAAAAAAAAAACTATTCATCTAAGTATTGCGGAGGTATGTTGTCAATTCCTTTTTCAGCCGCATACTAAAGAAAAATTCAGCTAAGTGCATCCTCAAGTCTCTAAACTCGTCTTCTTGAAGAGGCGATTGGTCGTTAAATGCCTACACACGTTCAAATAATAACAATAACATTAACGCAAGTCATCTTCAAAACTATAATATATAATTTAACAAGTTGTTTAAATATTACCTTATTCCATCCATCCGTAATAGATGCGGAGACTATGTTCAGCATATGAAGCATCACATAATAGCCGCACGACCACCCGTCAGGTTGAAATCGAGACTACAAACAAAATTAATTTCAATGTCAGTTGAATATACATATAAATTAGTAATTATAATATTAATTATTTGATAAATAAACTACCAAACCTTGAGGATGGTCCATTCAGGATTTGCTTTAGCCTTAGAAGTCCTACTTCTCCCGTTGGCGCAACTTATGCTACTCGCCTTCAGCGCGCTATCATAAACAAATAACCATGTCAATTACCAAATTCATATATCATGTGTGTAATAAACTAAAAACAATTGATATTAAAACTTAAATTAAATTTAAGATTAGTTACTTACTTATTTACAGCTTCCACCACCTCCTGTGGCGGCTTTTGGTGGAGAGAGCATAAGAATATGACAGTATGCCTAGATGGGTGAAGTACGAACAACTGCCAATGGTTTTTCATACAGTAGGGAGCCAGATATAATTTTTTCTGATTGTCTCCCTACAAGTTCCCTATGTATTTACTAAATGCATCGCCAGCAAAGAATTCGGGCACAAGTATTGACGGATCTAAGAAGCCGTAAACTGATGCAACGCCCTTATCAAGCTGAAGACGATGGAGATACCTAAGATATGAAAAGGTGTGGATGTTAATTACATAATATATATATTGAAATTAAAATAAATTATTAAATGGAAAAATACCAAAAATAAGTAAGTTATAAAATTAAAATTAACTTACGTGCACCAGAGACTCAAAACCGTGTTGGCCATCCAGACGTTATTTCTGCAGGCGTGCCCGAGATCTTCACCACAGAAGGAAAATATCCTCCGTTGATTTGGACGTGCCACCCATCCATCGTGCTCCAATGGACATTCAAAAATCTCAAACGCATAATCCTCACCAAGTGAGAACAAACGAGTGACAGGTGACAGCGACACCGACGTCGACTTGGCCTTCAATTTAGGAAAAATAAAATAGATAAGTTGTTGATAATTAAAAAAAACACAAATAATTATTTGACTAATTTGGACATTAATAATGAATACATACCTTTGTTAACATTTCGAGCTCACGTCGTTTGAAGTCCAACTCAAGCTCACGCCTTTTCATTTCCAACTCAAGCTCACGGCGTTGGACTTCCAACTCCCGCTCCCTAGCTGCCAACTCATCATCCTCCACATGTGCCCTACTATAACTCTCTTTTGTGCTCACATGTGAAGGGTTGGCATGCCCTGCGGTGTCCTGGGATGAACCGACGGAGGAAAGCTCTCTGGCAAGCGCCTGCTTGAATTCTGGGTTGGATATTAAGCTTTGCATCAGATGTGTTGTAATAGCAGGGTTGGAGATGAGGTGCTGAGTAATGTCATCCAAAATTGATGCTCCATCAACCACCCGCTTTCGTGAAGCAGACTTGCCATAATATTCTTTGATTGTCACGTTCCTAGGAACACCGATAACCCGACCAGGATGGTCTTTCTTTCCTAGAACAGTCATCAAGACGTCCCGGCATCCAGAAGGGACGAATGAGCCCAGGGAGGATTATGCTTTAAGATCCATCTACAATGAAAAAATGAAAAAATGTGCAAGTGAAAAGTGTTAAAAATATCTATACAAATATCAATTGAAATCAAGTTAATTATTTACTTACAATCTTATCTGCCACTTCGCGAGTGACATCAACTTTAAAAGATCCCGTCTTTGTCATGCGGCCGGCTAACCAGACATCCTCGCGGTCGATGTCCGACGGAGGATGATGTGCGTCGTGCGAGCGCACGTGCGATTCCGGCAAGTGTACCGGATTGTCGCCAAGTAATAAAAGATATCGATCCCATAGAGACCGTGATCTCGAATCACAATTAATTATCAAATTAGTAAATATGGACTGTATAAAAAGGATTTGTATTTAGAAAAGGTTTTGAATTTGAATTAAGAGATAACTTAAAATCAGAATCAAACAAAACAGAAAGTAAACAGTTTATGGATTTTAAGATCTAAATGGATTCCTAGGGATTTAGGTTACCAACAAGATCGTTTACGTTGCTAACTCGATTACCCTTGTTAACTATCAAAATTGCCTTGAAGGCGAATTTATCCTCAAATAGCTTAAGCTCCTTCTCGGGTTACAAAAGCCGTGCCCAATTGAACCAACCCCTACTCTCGTGGTAGTCGAATTCATATTGGACCCTTTGCATTTCGTGACAATTCGTTGATCCTCGAAGGACGGCTTCTAACTCTCGTGATTTCAGTCCTAAGTCTGATTCTATAGATCCGACACCTAAGTTCACCGCTAGGTTCCTCCTTAGAATGTCTATGACACGCAAACAAGTGGCCACCGAATTTACGAGTGATTCAAACACTAGAAATCAAATTTAAAACAAAATCATAATTAACAAAGATATTACATCAAATTAACATCATAAACAAAACTTGGGCATGGCCCCAATCCCTAGAAACTAAGCTACTACTCAAGCCTTGTCATGGTGACGACAAGCTTGATTACAAATAACATGAAAACAGAAAATAAGAGGAGAAGAGAAAGGAGAAGAGAGATCATAGATTAAAGCCTAAGTGGTAGCAGCCAAGAGTCTTCCTTTGCCTCTGCCTGGGTCCTTATTTATAGATTTGGGAAGTTTGAATCCCAATCTAACTCAAATTCTGATCCAATTCAGTTGCTTCAGGTCCAAGTAATGCGCGTCACGGCCGTGATGGTCATCATGGCCAGGCCGTGACGGCTTCTGCCTCGAGCACTTCTATAGAATTCAGACTCTCGCGAGGCGAGTGTACTTTCGCGTCGCGAGCCTTCAAGTTCTAGACCGTGATAGGAATTACGTCTAGGCCGTGACAGATTCTGACTTGTGGGGGTGAAAGGTCACGACCGTGATGGTCATCACGGCTAGGCCGTGACTAGTTCTGACTTCAGTCTTTCTTCCTTTTCAGTTTTGCTCGATCATGGCCGTGATGGTCATCACGGCTAGGCCGTGATGGGCTCTGTTTGGCTCATTTTCTTCACTTTTCAAGCTCCTTCTTCATCCAAACTCCATCATGGTTGATCTTGAGCATTTTATCCTTGATTTCTGCAAAACAACACCACACAAACCGCCTTACCCGTTCCAAACCAAAATTAACTAAAAATCAAATGAAATATGCCTAAACTACATGAAAATGCATGCAAAATGATAGACAAAGATGAGGTGAAATCACACTCATCAAATCACCCCAAGCTTAAGATTTTGCTTGTCCTCAAGCAATCACTAAGGCTAGAAGATATAAATAATCAAAGCATAGATAGTGAATCAATAACCCGAGAAACTAATCCAAGTGACAGGCACATTCGGATAAATCCCCAAGAGATAATCGATTTCAAGTCCAATTAGAAGCTTAGGTTCTTCAAATTCATATTCTCACTTATTCAGGCACTCGTCTCACCTCACTCAAGTGTTCCAGGGTATATGACATTTCGCTCAATTTCCTCAAGGAAGGTATTCTACCATAGGCTTGACTATTAACCAAATCTCTACTTTATTAATGAAAACACATAAGAATCAAGATGTCTTTTACTTTGGTTGTAATGTGGCCATGGGATTTATTGTTAGGTGGGGAGATCAAGAAAAGGAAATTTCAAGAAGGCTAAACAAATTATCAAACATTGCAAAGCATGACACCTTCTAAAATACCTTTTTTTTTTGGGCTTTGATTTACCTTTCCACCTTTCTTTCTTCTTCTTTTTTTTTATTTCTCACTTTCCTTTGTCATCCCCTTCTCCATATTTTTTTTTCATTTTTATTTATTTGGAGAAGGGGAGATTTTTAGCTCAAGAGAAATATTTTCTAACTTTCTCATCCCATACTTTTTCAAACTACCTTTTTACCCTTTTTGTAATACTTTAAAAGGTGTCATACCAAGCATTATTCATCAAAACATTTCATGGTACCAAGAAAAGTATTTTATTCTTTTGGGTTCAAAATTGGGCAACTAAGGGGTAACATTTAGTCAGTCGAAGCTTGGAAGGGCGGAAAAACACCTAGTGCCTCAATCATTTTCAAAAATGTTTTCAAAAATTTTCAAGTTTCAAAACGGTTTCAAGTCAAGTTCTAGAGAATACAGTCCAAGAGGAATTAAAACACTCTATCACAAGGAATGAGGTAGATTTAGTGAGTACCCCTTTTTGGCTCAAAATCTTACATTTAGTAGTTCAAAAATCAGTGAGAAATACAAATCTAAGGAACCACATGCTAATTATTAACTATCAAAAGATTATCTCAAGAATTTTTATTTTTAGCCTTGTCACAAGAATAATAAAAAAAATTGGGTTCAAAAATTCACTATCTCAATTCATTTGGCACCAAGTTCTCACAATTGGATGCAAACTCTAAGTGAGGGGCAATCTAAAGAATGTGATCATGCAAAACTATGCCTAGATGAATGCAACATGAAAAATGCAAAAATTTGCAAAAATACCCCTACCCCAAGCTTAAAAATTTAATTGTCCCCAATGTAAATAATCAAGTCGGAGAGAGGAGAAAAATTGGAACAACTCACCGAGGTGGTAGCGGGTGTTGGCTCACATTCCAGTTAAAAACTTGTTGGAAACTGTATCACGGCCGTGAGGCTCATCACGGGAAGGTCGTGATGCTCTCTGGTCTTAGCATCCTACTCATCACGCCCGTGATGGATATCACGTCTGGGTCGTGATTCTTTCTGGTCTCCTTTATCAGCTCATCACGGCCGTGACCACTGTCACGGCCTGGGCGTGATGTCTTCTGACTTTACTAGTCCTTGCTCTTTTTGTTCTTCCTTCCTCTTCAACCTGAAAACACTAGACAAATCTATTAATTTATGATTTTTGCCTCTTGATCTTCTCAAATTATTCAAGAGATAAATTCAAAAATAAAAGGAAAAGGGAGAGAAAACTTGGGTTGCCTCCCAAGAAGCGCTTGTTTACGATCCTAAGCTTGACCATACTTCCTTCAATCAACCGGGGTCGGCTGGGCGTAGAAGTGCAGGAACACTTCTCTTCCATGGAACTCCTTCAAAGAGCCTATTCTGCTCATATGGCCAATTACGCTTCCGATTTGCTCTTTTCATTTGGACCTTCCTGGCCTTACTCCCTCCCGGCGGAAGTTTTGTTTCCACATGATCAGCAACTCCAACTCCATCACCGTTTGGTGCATCATCAGCCATGCAAATCTTCGGAGTTGCTTCCATGTTGAGCTCTTCCTTTACCACTGGAGACGTGATATCGATCCTGCACACATGGCTCTCAAAAGGAGGGTTGTTATATGAGTTAGTAAATTCAAAATCGACCCTACCTTCCTCTACATTTAGAAAGAGTTTACCATTCCTTACATCTATTACTGCTCCAGCGGTGGCCAAGAATGGCCTTCCTAAAATGATGGGGAATTCAGAATTCCCTTTCATATCCAATACCAGGAAATCGGTAGGGATGAAGAATTTCCCTACCTTTACAGGAACATTCTCTAGTATGCCTAGAGGAGTCCTAGTTTAGCCATCCGCAAATTGTAAGGAGAATTTGAATGGTCTCAACTCTTTCGTTCCCAACCTTTCCAAGATAGTGAGCGGCATCAAGCTCGCACTAGCCCCTAAGTCACATAAGGCTTGGTCGATTTGCACTTGTTTAATTGAGCAAGCGATAGAGAAGCTACCTGGGTCTTTCAGTTTAGGAGGCATTATAGCTTCTATGTCTACTTGCTTTCTCTTGACCAACCTTTGTGGGAAAGGTATCGGGGGTTGGTACGGTGGTGGAGGGACATACTTTGGTTCTGGCTCTTCATCTTCGCTCATGTCCTCCTCCGGTTCCACGTCCTTTTCCCCCACCCCAAGCTTATCATCCCTCAAGTGTATGGCATTACAATGCTCAATGTGATTAGCTTCGGGTTGACCCGGGAACGTACCCTTAGGTCTAGTGTATGTGCTGGCTTGTTGGGCAATCTGGGTTTCTAGCATCTTGTTATGGATTGCTAAGTTGTCTACCTTAGATGCTAGCTCTTTTATTGCCTCGTTTACTACCCTGCCTTGTTGTCTAAACTCCTCATTTTGTTTTGTATGAGTTTCAACAAAACCTTCCAATAAAGACTCGAGTTTAGACTGTTGTACCTGAGGATACCCCGCTGTGGGTTTCCTATTACCTTGGCCCTCTTGGAACTCGTGGTTCAGCGTGTTGCTGTAGTTGCCGTAGGAGAGGTAAGGGTTGTTCTTCCTTTGGTTGTAGGGATTTGGGGGAGCATAATTGGGCAACTTCGGGTTTGTGTCGTAGAAGTTGTGACAAGCGTTCACTTGTTCCCCCGAAGCGCTGGCTCCATGAGCAATACCTCGTGGGCACTCCATGATGTCGTGTCCCTGCATTCCAAAAATCTCACAAACAAGGTTAGTAGCACCTATTTCACTCACATTAGCCCTTTCAAGCCGATCAAAATGAGTCTATTTTTGACATTATAAGATCAGTGCTATTAACTTCAAACTTACCCCCCGAAATCTTGTTCGGGTTATTACCTCTTTCTGAATCCCATTGGTGGTAGTTGGTGGCCACGTTTTCAATGATGTTGAATGCCTCAGTCAGAGGCCTATTCATAAAGGCTCCACCAGCTGCAGAATCAAGTGACACCTTCGAAGAGTAGTCCAATCCGTTGTAGAAGGTGTGCACTAGTAACCACTTTTCCAGCCCATGATGTGGGCAAGACTCCAGCAATCCCTTGTAGCGATCCCAAGCTTCGGATAAACATTCTCCGTCTTTTTGGAAGAAGCCGGTGATCTGGGTTCGTATATAGGCCGTCTTGGATGGAGGGAAGAATTTCTCCAAGAACGCCTGTTCCAGTTGGTCCCAAGTAGACAAGGTGTTGGCGGGTATTTGCTTCAGCCAAGCCTTTGCCTTTCCAGTCAGAGATGAGGGGAATAACCTTAAGCGTATAGTATCGACCGGGGCACCATGAATCCTAATTTCATCGGGGAACTCCAAAAATGTTTCTACGTGATCAGTCGGGTCCTCCGAGGGCAATCCTACGAATTGGTGCTGCCTAATCATGTTGATTAGCATAGGCGGTATATTGTAGTTCTCCTCCTCAATCTCTGGCCTGGCAATCCCAGTTCGCAAACCCCTAGCATTTGGGGCTGCGTAGTCCTTCAATGGTTTCGTATCCAGTTGATTCGCCATGAGTGGGATGGGACTCAACCTTTCTCTCTCTCTTTGTAGTCTCCTACGTCTGTGAAAGGTCCTCTCGATTTCTGGATCAACCTCACTAAGGCTCCCAAGACTTAGGGATCTTTGCATATAACACACAGAGATGGATACACTAGAAGGAAAGAAATTTATAATTTTTTTTCAAATATAAAAATTAAATAAAAAGAAAAGGTCCAGAAAAATCAATTTAAAAATTAAATTGAGATTCAAAAACACACAGTCCCCGGCAACGGCGCCAAAACTTGATGTGCGTCGTGCGAGCGCACGTGCGATTCCGACAAGTGTACCGGATTGTCGCCAAGTAATAAAAGATATCGATCCCACAGAGACCGTGATCTCGAATCACAACTAATTATCAAATTAGTAAATCTGGACTGTATAAAAAGGATTTGTATTTAGAAAAGGTTTTGAATTTGAATTAAGAGATAACTTAAAATCAGAAACAAACAAAACAGAAAGTAAACATTTTATGGATTTTAAGATCTAAATGGATTCCTAGGGATTTAGGTTACCAACAAGATCATTTACGTTTCTAACTCGATTACCCTTGTTAACAATCGAAATTGCCTTGAAGGCGAATTTATCCTCAAATAGCTTAAGCTACCTCTCGGGTTACAAAAGCCGTGCCCAATTGAACCAACCCCTACTCTCGTGGTAGTCGAATTCAGATTGGACCCTTTGCGTTTCGTGACAATTCGTTGATCCTCGAAGGACGGCTTTTAACTCTCGTGATTTCAGTCCTAAGTCTGATTCTATAGATCCGACACCTAAGTTCACCGCTAGGTTCCTCCTTAGAATGTCTATGACACGCAAACAAGTGGCCACCGAATTTACGAGTGATTCAAACACTAGAAATCAGATTTAAAACAAAATCATAATTAACAAAGATATTACATCAAATTAACATCATAAACAAAACTTGGGCATGGCCCCAATCCCTAGAAACTAAGCTACTACTCAAGCCTTGTCATGGTGACGACAAGCTTGATTACAAATAACATGAAAATAGAAAATAAGAGGAGAAGAGAAAGGAGAAGAGAGATCCTAGATTAAAGCCTAAGTGGTAGCAGCCAAGAGTCTTCCTTTGCCTCTGCCTGGGTCCTTATTTATATATTTTGGAAGTTTGAATCCCAATCTATCTCAAATTCTGATCCAATTCAGTTGCTTCAGGTCCAAGTAATGCGCGTCACGGCCGTGATGGCCATCATGGCCAGGCCGTGACGGCTTCTGCCTCGAGCACTTCTATAGAATTCAGACTCTCGCGAGGCGAGTGTACTTTCGTGTCGCAAGCCTTCAAGTTCTAGACCGTGATAGGAATTACGTCTAGGCCTTGACAGATTCTGACTTGTGGGGGTGAAAGGTCACGGCCGTGATGGTCATCACGGCTAGGTCGTGACCAGTTCTGACTTCAGTCTTTCTTCCTTTTCAGTTTTGCTCGATCAGGGCCGTGATGGGCTCTGTTTGGCTCATTTTCTTCACTTTTCAAGCTCCTTCTTCATCCAAACCCCATCATGGTTGATCTTGAGCATTTTATCCTTGATTTCTGCAAAACAACACCACACAAACCGCCTTACCCGTTCCAAAGAAAAATTAACTAAAAATCAAATGAAATATGCCTAAACTACATGAAAATGCATGCAAAATGATAGACAAAGATGAGGTGAAATCACACTCATCAGAGGACTTAATGGTGTGCCCTCGGCCACCTCTCCTCTTTCAATCCTAGCAGAGTGCTATTCCTGCTTCACCGTCAGCCTATCCGTCATCATCTCCTTGATCCGAGTCTGGTACCCACCCTGAGACATGGTGTGGCGGTGAACGTTCTTCGCCTGATTCTACCGACCCTTATCTGCCTTAGCCTATTCAAACAAAAACACATAATTAAATACAGTTAAATGATCTATAAGAAGCATACAAAATTAACTTAATTAACCAACCTGAAATTCTCCATCCTGCGACTCCTAGCAAACATATCCCAAGTTCCTGATCAATCCAGGGATAATCCGAGAACATTTTATCAAGCCGCTTCTTCCCAGATACATAGTACCTGGTAAGATCATGCTTGAACCCATTCCAACGCTTTGATGCCATTTTCATACATTTATGATGATGATCCTCATCATTTGGCACAGTCCAAGCTATCTACACATTAAATACATAATAACTGGATGGATTATAACTCGAATAATTATCTAATAATGTAAATCAAACGAATGTAAAGGTAAAATACCGTGATAGCCTCCCAAATCTGATCCTTAACGTTCTGTGGAACGTCATTCCAGTGGTTGTAGTTGATGCTTACGTGCTGCTTCACTTGTAGAAACACCCACTTATTAAATTCTTTAGCACGGGGTCCCTGGGCATTTAGATTATCATCGAAGGACACCTCAAGCTTCTGTCCGCTTTGCCTGTCCTTCTCTAGTTTCTTCAACGTCGTGGCTCCTCTACCCCGTTTCCTATGAGCTTGTGATGTCTGTATGGACAAAAAAAATGATAAAATAGAGGGTTGTAACATTATAAACTTACATTAAAAAGAAGGACTAAAGATAGTATATAACATGTAAACTTACACTTGAATCAGGCGTAGGCACGATCGGGTCCTGCGTAGGCCCCACAGTGTCCTCCCGTGCATGTGGGCTATCCGACTGATCCATATGTATGCCTGTTCAGAAACAATATATATTTATTAACATGGGTTATAACTCAAAATAAATACATAAGTATAAATAAAAATAAATGTATACTAAGTTTAAACTACCTATATCAATATCCCTTCGTGATGATCATCACGAGTGGCATGTACATCGCCCACCTGTGTCTCCTCGATTATAGTAGGCATGTTTGTTGAAAAATAAGGAGTCTCAGGAATATCAAGATTTGAATCTTGATTTTCATCACTACCATTATACATGCTTTTTCCTTGGAGAACCACGGACAACCTTTTGTTAGAAGGATAAGTGATGTAGAACACTTGTTTTGCTTGGGAAGCCATTATGAAAGGCTCATTTATATGACCTAACTTGTTGAGGTCTACCAATGTGAACCCCAATTCGTCGGTTTGTACACCACCGTTACTATCAACTCACTTACATTTAAAAAGCGGCACCGTAAGCTTAGTGTAATCGAGCACCCAAATATCTTCAATATATCCAAAGTAAGGTATCGGTGCTTTAACGGGTTTTGTGTCCTTTGCACTAGAGAAGTGAATTGCTTCGGCCACGATCATAACCCCACTATTTTGCATGGTACTCTTGTTATCTTGTTCCTTTGTATAAAAGGAAAAGTTATTTATGTCGTGTCCGCTCCAACATATGACGTTGAAGCTAGGCCCACGTGCTAGCCATCTTATGTCATCAGAAGCAGTACTACCATCCTTAAGCATTTCTTCCTTGAACCATGGTAAGAAAGTCTTGTTATGCTTATTCAACAACCACCTTTCACTCATTCGAGGGTTTTCTTGATTGACTTTTCTTTTATGTTCAAATAAGAAAGGCTGAACATAATCGATGTTGTTCAATACATACAAATGTGCTTGAAGCACTTCCTCCCGACCCTTGCTATTAATTCTTAAGCCATGTGTACCCTTACCTTGACATCTGATCTCATCATGCCGAGGCTTAGGAACCCCTATAGGATCCGTGTTATGAAGGTAGTCCGAACAAAACTCAATAGCTTCTTCTGCAACATACCTTTGAACAATAGATGCTTCCGGACGATGAGGATTCTTCACGCTCAACTGGGTACATCCATCTCAGAAAAACCGGCCCACATAATCTAATCTCCCTCACCAAATGAAAAATTAAGTGAACCATTATGTCGAAAAAGGAAGGAGGAAAATACATCTCCAATTGGCACAAGATTGTAGCAGCCTCAACTTCCAAGTCATCCAACATACGAGGGTCAACGACTTTGCTACATATAGAATTGAAGAATGAGCACAACCGAGTAATGGTATGTCTCACATTTTTTGGAGCAATACCACAAATAGCAACTGGCAGAAGTTGTTGCATCAAGATGTGACAATCATGAGACTTTAAGCCAACTAATTTAAGATCACTAGAGACAAGCCTCTTCATATTTGAAGAGTAACCATGTGGAACTTTGATGCCCTGAAGACACCCACATAAACTTTGTCTCTCTTTTTTTGACAAAGTAGGACATGCTGGCGGCAAATAAGTCCGCTTACCATCCTCAACAACTGGAGCTAACTGCTCTCGTATACCCATAGCAACGAGGTCGAGACGAGCATTGACACCATCCTTTGTCTTGCCCTGAATGTTGAGTAGCGTCCTGATCCCACTATCACACACATTTTTCTCCACATGCATCACATCAATGCAGTGTCTGACATCAAGCTTGCGCCAGTATGGAAGATCAAAGAATATCGACCTCTTCTTCCATATGTTTTTCTCAGCAACTTTACCTTTCTTTTTGGACTTGCCGAATATAACATCGATGCCCTTTACCCCCTGATAAACCTGCTCTCCAATTAAGGCCGCCGGAGCTTCTTCTGTCTCTTGGCATCCATTAAAAGCTTTTTTCATCTTACGATATGGGTGATCACATCTAAGAAATCTCCGATGCCCAAGGTAAACCGTCTTCTTTCCATGATGCAACTGAGTGTAGCATGTGCCTTCTTCACATATAGGGCATGCTTTATGCCCCTTGACACTGCATCCCAACAAGTTACCGTGGTATCTTGGAAAGTCGTTGATGGTGCAAAATAACATGGCACGAAGCTTGAAAGTCTCATGAGAATACCCATCAACTACATCAACACCTTCCACCCACAGTGTTTTCAAGTCTTCAATCAAGGGATTTAGATAAACATCTAAGTCATTTCCCGGTTACTTTGGGCCCGAAATCATCATAGACAACATCATGTATTTGCGCTTCATGCACAACCAAGGGGGCAGGTTGTAAATTATCAACAGAACAGGCCATGAACTATGAATACTACTCATGTTACCATAAGGATTCATTCCATCCGTAGCAAGTCCAAGCCTTAGGTTTCTTGGCTCATCGGCGAAATCCGGAAACATGGTATCAATATTCTTCCATTGCATAGAATTAGTAGGATGACGAACCATTCGATCACATTTCCTCTCATCATTATGCCATCTAAGATTCTTCGCATCTTTCGCATTGGCAAACAATCGCTGAACCTTGGAATTATTGGAAGATACCACAACACCTTCGCAGGAGGACCCTTTTTTCTCACATCATCAAGATCATCATCATCATCACCACCCTTCACTTTGTATCGTGATAACCCACATTTGGGGCAATCGTGACTGTCTTCATGAACACCGGTGTACAATATGCAATCATTGGGGCATGCGTGTATCTTCTTGTACTCCATACCCATCAGACACAATACCTTCTTGGCCTCATAGTTACGGTCAAGCAATGTGTTGTCCTCCAGAAGCAAGTCTTTCAACACTTCAAGCAATTCCTTAAAGCTTTTATCAGATCAACCATTTCTCGCCTTCACACAAACCAATTTTAGCACCGCCGACAACCGTGTATGAGTAGTACACCCTGGATATAAAGGCTTATCCGCATCACCGCACAACCTATCATACACATGAGCTCGATGAAAATATTCTTGTCCAATATCACGGATCATGTCCTCTACTCGATCATCCTCCATATCTACGTCAACGTCCTCACTTTGGGAGACACTTGCCGTACTACTCAACAACACATCACCATGCCATATCCATCTTGTATAACTCAAGCAAATCCCTTCACAAATCAAATGAGTACGTATATCCTTCACCGTACATTTCCTCGTATTCAAACACTTGACACAAGGACAACAGAACATTCCATTACTATTAGAAACATTCCTTTGAGCAAATTCTATAAATTCGCCCACCCCCTTCAAATACTCAGCACTAGTGCGCTTACAAACCATCCAACTACGATCCATAACTAGATAGGTTCTGTAGATAGACAAAACATATATCCAATATAAGGACAATACGGGAGATTGAAAACTAGTTTTTGAATATTTCCAAGCACTGGTCACGGCCTGGCAGTGATGTCCATCACGACTATAACGTGCAAACTAAACCAGACCCTCACAGGCAGAACTGATCACGGCCTAGCCATGATGAGCATCACGGCCGTGACAGACCAACCAGCACATACACTCAAAACCAAAAATAGAGACATTCCAAACAACTCAAACTCACAGTTTCAAGTTTCAACTACTGAAACTACAGTTTCAACATACACTCAAAACCAAAAATAAAAAAATGTGCCCTAAAGACTCACCAGAAATAGGTGCTCGCGTGGTGGTGGGGAGGGGAGCTCGAGTGGTGGCCAACGTTCGATGTGGTTACTGAGAGCAGAGGGACAAGGAGAGTTAGTGCGCGGGAATGAGAAAGAGAGATGTCAAGTTATTGCAAAGAATGAGCGGGAAAGACAGAGTTAGGGGTTAAGAGTGTACCTCACGGTGGTGGCGAAGAAGCCCTCGTGGTGTCTACGGTGGAGATGAGCTCGCAATTAGGGCAGAGTGAGAGTGAGAGTGAGAGTGAGCGTGATGAAAAGAGAAGAACATAGACGTACAGAGCGAAGTGCACAAGGCGCGCAGGTGTAAACGTTATAATCAAAAACCAAAAAAAAAAACATTTTACGTCAGTTGTTTGTAACAACTGACGTTAAAGGTCATTTATTTAACGTCTGTTCTCTTAAGAAACTGACGTTAAATGTCATTGTTTAACATCAGTTGTATTACACAACTGACGTTAAAAATAAATATTTTTTATTTAAAAACACTTTTAACGTCAGTTGTTGAAGACAATTGACGTTAAAAGTGTATAAGTTTCTACAAAAACATTCATTCCTTTGACTACTGTGCTGCTTACCCATGACTACTGTGATACTTACCCATGCACATTGTAACCTAATCCTCTTAATGAGCATTAAGTTTATAGATCAGTTTTCAAGAAAATCAGCTAGTCTCTCTTCTCTATATAAAGTACCATTCTTCTGTATCAGTCTGTAATAGAGCCTCTTCTTTTCCTCTATATTTTGTGCGTTTTCTATTCCTTCACAAAATGGCTCCGAGACTTTTGTTATTTCTTCCTCTACCTAGACTTAAAGGTCTCTGTCTTAATGGTCAAAAAACTTCTGAGGTTGAGTAAATCACGTAACATGGATGGTAAGGTTGTGTAAATCACATAATGTGATTTCCTCACTTTATTTCATCCCAGTCATCCCTTTCACTCTGCTTTGGCCGCAAGTGACTGTGGATTCAAGACGATGCATCAAGGAATTCCAGTGAAGGAGGTGATGCAAAGATCCCTTTCACTTTGCTTTCGCTGCTAGTGACTGTGGACTCACGCGCGATGCATCATGGAATTCAAGTGAGGGAGGAGATGCATCCATTAATTGGAGTTTCTGAGGACAGGACTGAGAAGAATAAATGATGTTGAAGCAGAAACTTTTTTATATTTTAGGGCTATGTTGCAGAAATTTTTTATCTTTTAATCATGTAATTGTAACTTATGAATCGCTTCAATGAGATACGATTTGATTATACATATATAACTTGTTTTATGTTAAGGGTTTATTTATTTTAATTTGCACAAAAATTTGTTTACTAATTCAAGCTAATTAATTAAGATTAAAAATAAAGTTGTTTTAAAAATAAAGTTTAGAAATAAACTGCACTATTTGGAGTGACCTGCGTTAAGGGTGACAACAGGGCATTTCAGATATGAATATAGGATTATTTACGTCAGCTATTTATTTAACTGAAGTAAAAATCAAACTTTTAACGTCAGTTATTTAATACAACTGACGTTAAAAATAAATATTTTTTATTTAAAAACACTTTTAACGTCAGTTGTTGAAGACAACTGACGTTAAAAGTGTATAAGTTTCTGCAAAAACATTCATTCCTTTGACTAGTGTGCTACTTACCCATGCACCTTGTAACTTAATCCTCTTAATGAGCATTAAGTTTATAGATCAGTTTTCAAGAAAATCAGAGAGTCTCTATTCTCTATATAAAGTGTTATTCTTCTGTATCAGTCTGTAATACACCCTCTTCTTTTCCTCTATATTTCGTACGTTTTCTATTCCTTCACAATATGGCTCTATCACATTTTAGACTTTTGTTATTTCTTCCTATACCTAGACTTAAAGGTCTCTGTCTTAATGGTCAAAAAACTTCTGAGGTTGAGTAAATCACGTAACATGGATGGTAAGGTTGGGTAATCACGTAATGTGACTCCCTCACTTTATTTCACCCCCTCATCACTTCCACTCCGCTTTCGCAGAAAGTGACTGTGGATAAAGCAGATGGAGCATAAGGAATTCAAGTGAGGGAGGAGATGCATCCATTGGAGTTTTTGAGGACAAGACTGAGAAGAAATTGATGTTGAAGCAGAAACTTTTTTATATTTTAGTGCTATGTTGCAGAAATTTTTTATATTTTAATCATGTAATTGTAACTTATGAATCGCTTCAATGAGATACGATTTGATTATACATATAACTTGTTTTATGTTAAGTGTTTATTTATTTTAATTTGCACAAGAATTTGTTTACTAATTCAAGCTAATTAATGAAGATTAAAAATAAACTTGTTTAAAAAACAGTTTAGAAATAAACTGCACTATATATATGGAGTGACCTGTGTTAAGAGTGACAACAGGACATTTCAGATAGGGATATATGATTATTTACGTCAGCTATTTATTTAACTGAAGTAAAAATCACACTTTTAACGTCAGTTGTATAAAAAACTGACGTTAAAAATAAATATTTTTTATTTTAAAAACACTTTTAACGTTAGTTGTATTAAACAACCGACGTTAAAAGTGTATAAGTTTCTGCAAAAACATTCATTCCTTTGAATACTGTGCTACTTACCCATTCACCTTGTAACTTAATCCTCTTAATGAGCATTAAGTTTTTAGACCAGTTTTAAAGAAATTCAGGTAGTCTCTCTTCTCTATATAAAGAACCATATTCTTCTGTATCAGTCGATTTGTATTACACCCCCCTCTTCTTTTCCTATATATTTCGTGCTTTTTCTATTCCTTCACAATATGCCTCTATCATATTTGAGGTGTTGTTATTTCTTCCTATTCCTAGACTTAAAGGTCTCTGTCTTAATGGTCGACAAACTTCTGAGGTTGAGTAAATCACGTAACATGGATGGTAAGGTTGGGTGAATCACGTAATGTGATTCCCTCACTTTATTTCATCCCCGTCATCCCTTTCACTTTACTTTCGCTACAAGTGATTGTGGATTCAAGACGATGCATCAAGGAATTCCAGTGAAGGAGGTGATGCAAAGATCCATTTCACTTTGCTTTCGCTGCTAGTGACTGTGGATTCACGCGCGATGCATCATGGAATTCAAGTGAGGGAGGAGATGCATCCATTGGAGTTTTCGAGGACAGGACTGAGAAGAAAATGATGTTGAAGCAGAAACTTTTTTATATTTTAGGGCTATGTTGCAGAAATTTTTTATCTTTTAATCGTGTAATTGTAACTTATGAATCGCTTCAATGAGATACGATTTGATTATACATATAACTTGTTTTATGTTAAGTGTTTATTTATTTTGATTTGCACAAGAATTTGTTTACTAATTCAAGTTAATTAATTAACATTAAAAATAAACTTGTTTAAAAAAAAGGTTTAGAAATAAACTGCACTATATGGAGTGATCCGCGTTAAGAGTGACAACAGGGAGATGACAACGAAAGAAATGAGTTTCATAGTTATTTATTTAACTGCCGTAAAAATCACACATTTAACGTCAGTTGTATAAACAACTGACGTTAAAAGTGTTAAAATCACTTTTAACGTCAATTCTTTACACAACTGACGCAAATAGTGATTTAATATTTACAAAACTGTCACCGCCTCATTTTTAACGTCAAACATATGGTCAACTGACGTAAAACGTTCCCGTATATTACATTATTTCCACTAGTGTTAGGTGGTTTGAGCATGTATGGAAGAGATATGTAGATTCCCTAGTAAGGAGTTTAAACCAAATGAAGGGAAATTCAATCGCTAGAAGCAGAGGAGGGCATAGATAGACGAAACTACGAAAAAGATTTGGTGACCAATGATTTAGATATGAACATCGTTCATGATAGAATATTATGACGTCGTTTAATTCATGTAGTCGACTCCGCCTAATGGGATAAGACATGATTGTTGTTGTTGGTTAAATCCTTTGCAGAAGTTTGATATCTAAAGATCGAATGTTTCTTCTTTTTCAATTTTGAAACCCTGAATCTGTGTTGGTATTGTTTTGATGTTTGTCTTTCTATACGTTCAGTTTAAGAGCTTATGCCGTTTAATGTGTTTTTTTTTTTTTTTTGAGAAGATGAACAAAGTTGAGTGGAAGCAAATGAACTAAAGGACTAGACAGTAGTAAATAATAATATGCACCTCAACTCCCAAATGGGAGGAACTTAGACGGCTCTGGATAGAAGTTTTAAGGTTTTGAAAAGATGATGAAAAGAGTGAGGGAAGAGTCAATGTGGGTTGTTTCTCTTGAAGAAGACCTATGACTTCCTCTTTTTACACCTGGAGTCTGGGATAGTAACTATAAAATTTAGCTTCATCTCTCATCTCATCACGTAAATTGTGAATGAACTCGATGTTTCGAGCTACTTGCAAGAAATGCCAATATCTCGACAGTTCCACTTAGGATACTCATTACTTGGGACAGAGGGCACCCGGACCTACCGATAACAAATGCTTCAAATCACCATCATCAATATTTTCAGAACTCCCTTCCAGATCAATGCCTTCCCTCCAACACTTACGTTCAACATGCAGCTCATGCAAAAAATCCTCATCTTGATTGGCCATATTAACCGTTTCGGGAATATTAAAGATACCAAAGTGAGTTGGCATATTAATATTACCAAACCCAGGAATATCCGTAACAGCAGCTGGAATATCCTGACTACCCGGGATAACATTTGAATTTCCTGCATTAACCACTCCCGAAATATCAGGCCCTGCATGATTCTCGGAATTGCTCGGATTGGCACCAGGTAAACTAGGATTATCCTCACGCAACCACTTGCAGCCGCCGCGAGACTCCTGCAGCCGCTGGAAAAGCGTTGATCACAGTGCTTATCTGTATGGCCCAGAACACCACACAGAAAATTGTTGAGGGAATGCCGTTGATGTTGAATGTAAAAAATATGATAGATTTGGCGTTACCATTCCACGAGCAAGTTATTGGTAGATCCATGATCAACTATGAATGCCTCCCTTGAGTCATAAGGATACAAATTTAAGTTTAACAATAAGAAAGAATTTTGCACAAAGGATTGGAGTGTGAATCACACATGTAAGGACTGAATATTTTCTTAAGCACATTGAAGAACCTTAGATAAGGGTGGCTAAGGGATCTTAAAGCTCTTGCACGTGAAGGCAGAAAATGCATGTAATTTTTTTTTTTTTAGTTTTATAGATATATCTTGTACGGTTTTTCAGTATAATTTCATATGTTTAAATTTTAATTTGTAAAAATAAAAATTTAAACTGTCCAAGTAATTTCAAAATATCTAGAAAAGCTAAAAAACTCGACATATCAAAAATTTAAACTCTATTGAAAAATAAAGTCATTTCCCGTTTTTAAAAAATAATAGACTAAACCCCCAATTTGGTCCCTAAGAAAAACACTCGGGTCTGAAATAGTCCATATCCAAAAAAAACTATCCATTTAGTCCTTAAGAATGTGTTTACCGGGACAGATTAGTCCTTCTATCAGTTGACCACCTTTGACCGCAGGTTAATTGCTGACGTGTCAGTATCCATTCCAAAACGCATGCCGTTTCTTTCCTTCTTCTTCCTCCACCCTCCCAGGCCATCCACCCTCACACCACCCAATTCGGTGAGATCTGCCACCACTACCGCCACCCACCTACACCCTCACGATCCCCTTTTCACTGCTCTGTTTGTCTTCAAGCTCTCCGACCTCTGTGTGAAGTACACTGCCGCACCATTGTCTGACCCCTCTTCAGCCTCTATGACCACTCTGTTTGAACCTCTCTGAACCTTCGTCCATGCTCGTTTAAGCCATCTCACATATATGAAATGATGGAACAGAGGCGAAGTTGGCAGCGGATCTACCAGATCTGGACACCGTGAAGGTTGGGAGATGTTTCAAAGTGATTGCAATGTCTGGGTGACCAAGGTCAAGGATGGTGGCAGTCCGACCGTGACCCAAACCACACGATGAACCATGACCCAACACCGTCTTTGAGAACCCATGCTCCCATGGTGCAAACAGAGCTGGCGGCAAGTAGTTCAACTTCTGGCCACTAACTCACTTTCCACCTCCGTCTCTCGATTTCTCTTTATTTCTCACTCTCCACTACCCAGCCGTTCTCAACACTCTCCTCAGTCGATTTTCTCAAGTCCGGCCATCTCTGCCACGACTATGTCAAAATCTCTTCTTTGAGACCCACCACATAGATCCGCCATAGACGTCTCGGATCAAATATGGAGTGGCCATTACCGAGCACTGCCGCATCTCCTTTTTGGTTCGACAACGTCCTCTGCATCCACGACGGCGTTGGTCGAACCTACTCAGGTGAAAGGGTCGGACCTCATTGATTTGGGGAGGTTGATGACGGTGGTGGAGGTTCAAGGTGGTGGGAGGGTGAAGACGTTGGGGTGGCGGTGGCAGAGGCAGGAGGAAGAAGCTGGAGGAAGAAGAAGGAAAGAAACGGCATGCGTTTTGGAATGGATACTGACACGTCAGCAATTAACCTGCGGTCAAAGGTGATCAACTGACAGAAGGACTAATCTGTCCCGGTAAACACATTCTTAAGGACTAAATGAATAGTTTTTTTTGGATAGGGACTATTTCAGACCCGAGTGTTTTTCTCAGGGACCAAATTGGGGGTTTAGTCAAAATAATATAAGCAGAAGGAAGGCTAGGAAAGTTATATCATACAATAATTAATACATTGAAATTGCTCAGAAAAAAAATATTTAATTCACTCGTTACTCTTCTATGTCCAGTTTTAAACTTCGAAGACCTTTAGATGGAAGCTACGGAAGCAAAGCAGGAAGACTAGAAAACAAATCAGTCATCTTCTTCCTTCTTTCTCTCTCTTCCAAAACATGCATTTCATGATCAGATTTATGATACTTTCCATCTTTCCCTTCATTTTCTTCTTTCTTTTGAGATCCTAATGGTTGATTTTCACATAAGAACCCCATCTCATGTTGGCCTTGATCTTCTTTTGTCATAGTGGCTATAGAGAGATAGAGAGGTAGAGAGAGAGAGCAGGGGAGGGAGAGAGAGAAAGATCGAAGAGCTCTTATCAAGAAAGGAAATGAAAAGAATATAATTATACAAAGATGACAGAGATGAGTTAAAGCTGCAAAGAAAAAAATAAGAAAACAAAAATAATGAGGTTGGCCAAGAAGAGGCCAAGATACAATGATACCAATCATATAACTTTACAACTAATACTTCACTCATCTCAGGATTCTACCAAGATGGTGACCTCAGTTCCTTTGGGGCGTGTTTCGCTAATTAAACTAATTTTATTTTTTAAGATAGATTTGTAATCAAGATGGTTTAAAAGAAGCAAATTAATTAAGTTTTCACAATAACTAAAAATTTAAAAACGTATTATTTATTTTTTGACAATGGCTAATAGTTTATATGTGAATCTGTTTGATACCAAACTTATATGGTAATTTTAAAATGATAATTTTTTCTAGAGACAGTCAAAGTTTGAGTGGAGAATTTGAACTATTTACCAAAATTATTTTCTACTCTAATAACGACAATAAACGGGGCTATGGGAACCCCTCATCTTACGCTGCTCCCTAGCCTAGTGTATACACTATTCTTCTCCCATACCTGGTACAAGGTTCGCGTTTCAAAAGAAGAAATAAGATCCACTAAGGTCCGGTCTCACTAGCGCTTGTCTACGACCTCAAGGACGCCAATGAGATACTTTGGTTCAACTCTAAGATCAAGAAATCAAAAGGACGAGATAAAGAACTTGAAAGAAAGAACAGAAGGGACAAGGTGCACGAATTTTACCTTTCCTAAGGTCCCAAACAGCAAGCACAACAAAACCCTATTCGTAGCGATGTTCTCCTATCAAGAAGCAGTGAAGAACGGTGCAAGAACGGGTTCCCTGGAGAGAGTTTGAGGGAGAAAAATCATAAGGATTCAAAGAGGAAGGAGGGAGGCAGTTTTCTGAGTGTCGGGGTCGTGTAAACTAGGTTTAGGTCCAGTCTAATGGTATATATATGAGTTTGGGTCATAACGGGTTCCTATTTCAGCCCAAACTGTATACAGTTTGGTATTTTGACCATAACTTGAGCTACAAGTTTCGGATTGAGGCTTTATTGGTGTTGTTAGAAAGATAAGAGAACTATCTACAAATTAATATCTATTGATCGAATCCTAAATCGGACTCTAATATGGTCAAAAGTTCAATGGATGTTTAGAGACAGATTTGGTAGTTATTCCTAGATAGGATCCTTAGGAGATTATGATAAGATCTTAAGTTATAAAGAAAAAGAGAATGATCCTATATTGGTAAGGACTCAAATATGATTGGTTGATGGGCTAAAATCTAAGAATAACACTATATCTATTTAAATACTAAATCACACGATATCTTATCATATCATTCTTAATTGCTTATTATTAATAAAATCACATATCATATATTAACATATAAAATCAAACATTAAGAGACACAATCTCATATTAATGCAAATAATCATATATTAATATACATATTATCATATGCAATAATATATACACATATATATAAATATCAAACATATATATACCAGAACTAACATATATAAACATAATGGTGAATCTTGAGGTGTTACAATTCCACCCCCTTATAAAAATTTCTTCCTCGAAATTTCTATCACCTTAACTGGTTAAACTTTCATCAATTAGGCGAATACGTTGGGTTGAGTCCACGGACTTGGAGGAACCAGCTCCACTACGCTTCCGCTGTGCACTCCGATTCCTGCTAGCACTGTGGTTCTGACTTTTCTCCTTTACAGTTCCTATTGAGGTGACCATACTTGCCACACTTGAAACAGATGATGTTCGGCTCCTTGCATGGATGGGTATAGTAACCTTCTCCACGTTTTCCAAATCTGACATGTTTAGGAGAATCCCAATCCTTGGGCTTACCTGCAGAGAATTGTGATTCCTTGCCATTCTGCTTGAAGTCTACGCTGATGACATTTTCTCACCTCGTTCTTCTGATCTTCATCCTTACTGCTCTAGATCTCTGAACTTTTGCGGCTTGTGATCCTAGCTTCGTAAGTATCCTCGAAGATTTTGCACTTGTTCACCAAGGTAGGAGAGACTCGGATCTCCTGATAACATATGGCTTGCTTGCTTTCATCCCTCTACCAACTGCAGTCGTTGGAGTAACTCTCAAGGACACATGATCACCTTTCTGGAATTCGAGCGCCTTCCTCCTTTTGTCAGGGTAGCACTTTTTCCTACTCGATGCTACTCTCATCTTTTCCTGAACCATCCCGATCCTTCTGTTGTTTCCCGGACTATCTCCGACCCCAGCACCACACTATCACTAGGTTCACTCCAACATAAGGGTGTCCTACATCTCCCCCCAACTACCAGACTGTTCTAGCACACAAGCTCTCAACAAGTCCTCTAAGGACTGGATGGTTCTCTCAGACTGACCATTAGTCTCAAGGTGATAAGATGAACTTAACCTAAGCTTGTTTCCTAAAGCCTCTTGCAAACTGTTCCAAAACCTAGAGGTAAACCTCGGGTCTCTCTCTGAAACTATGCTAGAAGGTACACCATGTAGCCTAACTATCTCTCTGATGTACAGCTTAGCCAACTTTTCCAAAGAGTATTCCATGTTCAACGGGATGAAATGGGCGGACTTAGTCAGTCTATCCACGACAACCAATATAGCCTCAAAACCAGCTGGAGTCCTAGGGAGTCCAGACACAAAATCCATGGAAATACTGTCCCACTTCCATTATGGGATACTTAACGGTTGTAACTTTCCTGATGGCTTCTGGTGTTCTATCTTAGTCTTTTGACACACTAAACAAGTATACACAAACTCAGCCACATCTTTCTTCATCCTAGGCCACCAAAACATGCACTTTAAGTCCTGATACATCTTAGTGGAACCTGGGCGCACACTCAGTCCACTCCTATGTCCTTATTCAAGGATCAACTTTCTAAGCTCTGGGACGTCTGGTATACAGACTCTATCTTTGAACCTCAAGACTCCATCGCTTCCTTCCTTAAAACTAAGGTCTCTACCGTGCGCAAGTAACTCTCGCTGATCTAAGAGAAACTTGTCTAACTGTTGACCCTTTCTAACATGATCCATCAAACTGTTGGTAACCTTCAAGGTTCCAAGACTAATACTTTTAGGGGTAACTTCCCAAGCTAAACTCATGTCTCTAAACTCCTCAATTAGATCCATCTCCCTAACCATCAAAGTGGAGATGTGCAAGGTTTTTCTACTTAAGGCATCGGCCACTACATTGACCTTTCCTGGGTGGTAGGTTAGATCAAACTCATAATCCTTTAAAAATTCCATCCACCTACGTTGCCTCATATTAGCTCATTTTGATAAAAAAGATACCTCAAACTCTTATGATTACTAACGACCTCAAACTTCACTCTATACAGGTAATGCCTCCAAATCTTTATGGCAAACATCACAGCTCCTAACTCTAGATCATGGGTAGGGTAGTTCCTCTCATGGGTTTTCAATTGCCTAGAAGCATAAGCCACTACCTTACCATCTTGCATCAACACTCCACCTAAACCTTGCTTGGAAGCATCGCAATATACTACGAAAGGTTTACTAGGATCGGGCAGCACTAAAACTGGTGCTGATGTCAACCTATTCTTAAGGGTTTGGAAACTCTCTTCACACTTAGAGTCCCACACAAACAGTTGTCCCTTCTTGGTGAGATGGGTTAAGGGTAAGGCTAACTTAGAGAAACCTTCTATGAACCGCCTATAGTACCCTGCTAAACCCAAGAAACTCCTAATCTCGGTCACTGACTTTAGCGCTTCCCATTGGAGCACCGTCTCAACCTTAGCCGGATTGAAGGCTATCCCACCGTTTGAGATCACGTGACCTATGAAACTAACATCTTCTAACCAAAACTCGTATTAGACATCTTGGCATACAACTGCTTCTCCATAAGGGTCTGTATGACAACCCTTAAGTGCTCCTCACATGTTCTTCCTTAGTCTTAGAGTACACTAAGATGTCATCTATAAAGACCACCACAAACTTATCCAAGTAAGGGTGAAAGGTCTTGTTCATGTAGTCCATGAACACAGCAGGGGCATTGGTCACACCAAAAGGCATAACCAAGTACTCATAGTGACCATAACACGTCCTAAACGCTGTCTTTGGGATATCTTCAGACTTAACCCAAATCTGATGGTACCCTGACCTCAAATCTATCTTCGAGAAAACACAAGCTCCGATCAACTGATCTATAAGATCATCAATCCTAGGGTGGGGATACCGATTCTTAATGGTCACTTTTTGAGCTGTCGATAGTCGACGTACAACCTCATACTACCATCCTTCTTCTTCACCAATAACAAAGGTGCTCCCCACGGAGACACACTAGGCCTAATGAATTGCTTCTTCATCAGGTCTTCCAACTCTTCCTTCAACTTAGCTAGCTCTAGAGGAGACATCCTATAGGGTGCTATGGAGATTGGCCCAGTGCCAGACACCAAGTCTATGGCAAACTCAATATCTCTCTCTGGGGGTAAGTTATAAACATCCCTCGAAAACACTTCAGGAAAGTCTCGCGCAATAGGCAAGCTGGCGACTTCAGGAGGGTTGCTCTCTACTTCCAGGGAAGCTATCATCATGTACACTTGGGCTTCGTCTTTCATCGAAGCTTGAAATTGGCTGGCAGAGAGAAGGTCTGGATTCTTATACTCCGTTGGAGTTCCAAAAACTAAGGTCTTATCAAAACAGATAAAGGGAACATGGTTGGAAGATAACCAGTTCATCCCAAGAATAACATCGAGCGGTTTTTAAAAAAAAAATAAGTGCACAAGTTCAGCTACAGAGTTCATATTATCAAGAGATAATATAACAACCTTCCTAAACACCAAAAGCACCCAAAGGCTCCTTGGATCGTTCAAGACAAACCACCAAATGCAGTAAGTCAAGCCAAAGCAAAGCTATAGGTACTTAGTACCACGTGACATTGTCTATATAAATATAGACAATTCAAACAAGAGTCACACAATACACTCACGACAGACTCATACCACGTCCGGACATGACCGAACTGCTCTGATACCACTAAATGTGACACCCTTCTACACCACATGTTAATATAAAACATTTACTTAAAAGAGGTAATTATAAAACATGCATTTATTTAAAATAAAAAATAAAAACTTGGATAAAAAGTTTTCACATCTCAACAAAAACAACGCGGAAATAACATAGTTTTAAAACATAAACAAGACAGATAAAGTAAAACCCAACCCCAATGTCACATACAGAGCTGGTATAACCAAAATACAGATACATCACCGAAACAAACTAAACAACTATATCTCAGCATTCTAACTAGAGTCGCGGCTCCTCAGAATCACTCCTCCACTAGCTGCTCACTATCCTCTACATAAGGAAATACATGCAACAACATAAACAGAAAAACAGGGAGTAAGAAATCATGTAAACACAACGAGATGGGAATAGGGAATAAAATGAACATACATCATAGCATGGTATAGCAATATAACAACGTATAATATTTATACATCATCATATAATACCATAACAACATGTTAATCATCCAACATATGCTATGCAGTACAATGCAACCCTACTCCACTACTCCATCAATGAATGTGGATCCAACTAACTCAGGAAGTCAACTTCGGAGTTACATATCCATATTGACCAAAAAGCACCAACACCGGCAGTTCCCCAAACCATGGAGGAACCCCTTGGATAGCCGACGTATCATAACTGGATACGCCACCTCGGGGGTGCACGGTTCACCAAATGCTCTATGCAAATGGCACAACAACACACAAGGCAACCACCTCCTTTGCTTGGGCCTAAAAGCACCTAAGACTTATCACCAACATCAACATTAACACCTTAGACCAACACCGTGGGGTCAAGGTCCCCTTGACCAAAAACACCAAGGTCCAACATAACAACTGTGCGCATAACACTTTTTAACTACTTTTCACAGTGCGCATCTTTACCTTAATTATTTGAATCCTAATTGTGGTTTATTGGATTAAATCTGGTCCTAACAAGATCTTCTCACCTACTTTCCACTAACATAAAGGGAACTACATTTCCTAATCACATCATTAATATATATAGTTATCAACTTTTTCACCACATAATAAGTGTACAATTCATGTCACCTTAACTATAAAAATATATTCAAAATGAAGTCAAAAATAACATTTACATAATAAAATATTGCACTTAAGCATTTCTTTATGTACATCCTCCTATAATTATAATAGCTTCACTTGCATATCATCATTATAAGCATTCTCAAAACAATAGATTTATAACAACGATTCACAAAAGAAATTGAAGTAAAGTTATACCATCTATACGTATATCTAATATTCTCTTGTAGACTCTACACTAAATCTCTTATATCATTTACAGAACAGAGGAGTTTTATAAATAAATAAAAATTAAAGGAAAGAAGAAGCAGGAGCGACATCCATCCCATATACTAAGTCTTATCTAGCCCAAGATGATAATTTCATAGGAAAAGGAAATAGTTCACTTTCTGTTGACAAGATTATCTCATTTAAAGAAATGTGGTAACTAAATCAAGAATAACATTTAGTAAACTTGCAATTAAAATGTGGAGGCATTGTGCAAAAACAACTGTAACAAACAGAAAAACTCCAGGAATAAACATCATAGTAGTACTAAGAAATCTGTTTCATCTTGATCTTTGAGTAAGGTCATACAAATAAGATTTTTTTTAATAAGAAATATAAGTTTTTTAAGATTAGACATGCCATTAACCTATATGGCAAACAATTCCAATGGGCATATTAATCACGATTAATGTTTGGTCACTTGAAAAGCAATCTGAAATTTCAAGAAAAGTAATTCTCTAAAAAAAATTATGTAACAAAATTACAATATAATAATAAATTTTGAGCATACATATACAATTTATTTAATACAACATTCATTTTAATTCCTGTCCACCGATACATCTTTAAATCTTGATACATCTTGGTCATCTATACTATGTACTATTGGAAACAAATAATGAATTCACATGTTACTTATTTTTAATTCTTATACATACATATATTTCCTTTTTTTAAGGCATATTTCTTTATTGTTATTATTGTAAATAAAGATACATTTCATAATAACTTCTCCATTTTAACATAATTTTCCAAATTAACAACACACCAAGTACTAAGTCTATTAAGAGTTTCATGCATAATATAAATGATTTAGGGTCAAAGGAATAATGGTGTTTCTAATCTTTCACAGAATAAATATCAATATTTAATCCCAAAGGTAACTCTAGAATATCTACAATAATTATTCTTAAATCAATCACTTTTAAATTAGAACATCATACATAAAGTCACAAAACAACCTGCTCAATGTACAAAACAATATCTAGATAATAAATTAAGAGAAGATGACATTGATATACTATGACACAACAAGTTGCAAAATAAGTTCTTGTCATTCATTATATATATATATATATATATATATATATATATATATATATATATATTGCATTACATTTTCAAAATAGTAACAGAAATGCTGCAAAACAACATTCATATGTCAAACATTAGCATCTCATCATATCATATCAATGACAATTTTATTAAGACAGAAAAAGGAGTTTGTTAATATTTCAAGGGGCATAATTGTAATAGATTTCTCTTCAACTATCTTTAGAGAATAACAAGTTAATTATTTTTTATATATATATTTTTTAATTTTTGAAATAGGTTACCACACATGGAAGGATCAAATAAACAATTCACCAAGCTAAGAACTCATACATACATGCAGCAATTCATCATGATATCCATTTTCACTCTCATCAATAATTAGTTGGTCAGGTCATAATTCAATTTTCAATCATGTAAAATAATTAAAATTAATTATTCATCATTGATAATTACGGTAACACATATTTTCAATGGTCGGAATAGGTGTTGACGTCAATCTTTTCTTAAGTTTCCAGAAATTCTCTTCACACTCCTTATCCCACTCAAAAGGTTTCTCTTTCCTAACTAACTTGTAAGGGGTAAGGCTAGTCTATATAACTGCCCTGTGAACTATTTATAGTAATCCACCAATCTTAGAAAACTCGTCAAACCGTTTCTTAAACTCACCCAACTTTAAAGGTGTCATCCTGTAAGGCGCTACAGATATTGGTCCACTACTCTCTAACACTAGATCTATGTTAAACTCAACTCCCTATTTGAAACTTGCACGCCATAGATATAGTCGCTAGCTACATCATTGTCTACCTCTATAATAGCAATGAATGAGAGTATGTATCGTTGAGCTCTTTAAACCGAGCATTTATCACAAGAAACAACAAATAAAATATGGGTCAACACCGAAGATCAAAAGACATTGGATGTGAAGAGATAAGGATAGTTTTGTCATAGTACTTTATGACAATGAGTCTAGATGACAATAAGTCAATACCAAGTATAACATGCAATCTAGACATAGATAAAATATCGATGACATAAGGCATGTCCCAATGTACAAGAAAACAATTTAAACAAGCACTGAAATAATAAGATTATCCTCCATAGAAGTAGAAACACGAGAATTAAGGACAAACGAAAAATAGGTAACTCCAAATTTCACACATAAAGGATGTATCAAAGAATGTGTTGCTCATAAATCAAACAATATAGTAATTTTTCTCCTACACAAGTAGAAGAAATCCAGTCTCCTTCGGATCCAAGCTGTCTCGGAAAGATGGCAGATCGTTCTTCTTGAATTCAAAAAGCCCCATGTGCTAAGGGTCCTAGGTTGCCACCACTCCATTAGTGATTGACCTCCATTCCCTTTCAGTTCATAGAGAGTCTCCGTCTGCCCTTGCATAGCTTTAGCCATAAAATCCAAAGCTGTTGCAAGTGCAACATTCGTCCCTCGCCTATTAGTCGTCATAAATCTGCTCACTGCCAATGAAATATTGGGTTGATCAGGTCCAATATCTAAAGAATAGCATGCAGTATCTATAACTCTAACATGCATCCTATGCGCCCAAGTTTTTTTTTTTAAAAAGCCCCACTACAACAGTCCGATTTAGAATCTAACTGCTCTGATACCATAAATGTAACGTCATTCGTTACAATAGTAACCCAAAATAGATTCATAAAAAAAGTTAAAATAAAATTTTTCATAAATATAATATTCTGAAAATACCTCCATAATTATTAAGGTAAAATAACGATAATAAATCCTTACATAAATAAAAACGAATTGCCTCAAAACCCAGGCGTCTACTAAAATTAACCCAATGTTAAAAATAAATAAAATAAACGTGTCTAGCCACAAACGACTCTTTATTTCAAAAAGTACTAACCAAGCTAGATAATAAATAATAAAAATTCACTAAGTATTCAAGTCTCAGTGACGTCGTCCTCGTGCTCTGAAAATAGCACTTTTAATGAGATATAATCCTAGTGAATAAAATTCATTTAATAAAACGGTTCACAAATAGTGTTGCTCTCAGCCGGCGCGGTAACCAGAAAAAACATCCACGGTACCCGCTAATGTTCAAAATAAAAAATATAATAAATCTCCAAAATAATAACGTATAAATTAATCAATGTCAAACATTTAAGTCACAAGCTCATAAAACCAACCACAGTCACATCTCATTACATTTAATCACATTCACCATGCAAACTCTATGCAATACAACTCCATGAACATGACTCGGTTATTCCCAGAATCACTTGACTTGACTCTTTGGTTCCCAGAACCGGTGTGAATCCCAGATTCACTAAGGTCCATGAGCTCATATCCATGCAATGACGTCCTACTGCCTTCCCCATCCCAGATGGAGGTATCTCATATCCCATCCCAGATGTGGATATTTTCAATAATCTGACATCTCATCCCAGATGGTGATATCTCTCTTCCTATTCCTGGAATAGAAAGTATACCATCATCCCATCCCGGAAGGTGATGACTAACTCATGCATAATACAATATGTCATCCCAGATGACGATCAAGATTTTCAAACTCTGAGTCAACAACAATAATATCATGTCATGCCAAGTCAACACTATAACATCAGCTAACATGCCAAACAACCACAACTCATATATAATCAAACATATTTCTTGATCAATCAGATATAAACTTCATGCTAAGAAGGAAATTGGAACATACAGTACAGCTCAATGAGATTGGCTTTGAAATTTGTTTTGCCATTAACAATTAAAAACAAGAGATGTAACATATTAGGACAAAACAAATATAACACTTATTATTTATTAAATCCAAGGAAATATACTTATTAGGTCAATTCCTCAAAATTACTCCAAATTATACAGAATAGGCCCCTTAATCAATTCCCTTCAAGTAGTTAAGAAAATCCTTCTCGGTGTTGCTCTCTTATATTTTTCTACTTGCAGAAGTTGTGTGGCACTCTATGACTTCCTACTGTCCGCCGTCTGCTACAAAGCAAAATGAGGTCTCACCCTTTTTTTTTCAATTTAAATTCATGCGTGGACCCTATCTTCTATTTGCCAAAGCCCAAGATTAGTGCACGTAATTTTTTTCATTTATTGTTGCCAAGGTCTATTATTCTATTCATTTAAAATCTAACTCTATTGTACATGCTCCTGAACTACACTATTCTTTTCAATTTTCAAATTATAATGATATGTGGGACCTGTTGAACTTCTAATATAAAGGAAATTTCTTTAAGTCTGGTAGCTTTCTTGCACTGGGACTATTTGTCCCATGCCAATATTGAAATTGAATGGGTCAAGCTCCTCAACGTGTTGTATTCTTCAAATTCTCATCTGTTCCATTTTTTTAATTAATCTACATTAATTTTTTTTAATAACTTAGAATATTTATTTTATATATATTTATCCATATTTAAATTTTTGGATGTTACAAAAGTTGGAGATCATAACATACCACAAGTCACACGATTTAAATATCTTGAGTCTATTATACAAAAACGACGACGGAGAAATTGAGGGAGATGTAAATCATCGGATTCAACCAGGGTGGTTGAAATGGAGGAAGGCTTCGAGTATTTTATGTGATAAAAATGTACTACTCAAGCAAAGGGAAAATTATACCGTACAGTTATTAAATCGACGATGTTGTATGAGACGAAGTGTTAGGCGGTAAAATACACCAACACAAGAATAAACTCAATGTAGCAGAGATGAAAATGCAGCGTTAGATGAGTGGGAAAACTAGATGATATAGGATTATGAATGATAACATTAGAGAGAGAGTTGGGGTAACACTTATTGTAGAAAAGATGATTGAATCTCGACTTGGGTGGTTAGGGCATATATGGAAGAGAGCTGTAGATTCCGTAGTAAGAAGTTTAGACCAGATGAAGGGAAATTCAATTGCTAGAAGTAGAGGAGGCAACGATAGACGAAACTATTAAGAAAGATTTGGAGACCAATGATTTAGATATGAACATCGTTCATGATAGAATATTATGGCGTCGTTTAATTTATGTAGTCGACTCCGCCTAGTGGGATAAGGCATGATTGTTGTTGTTGGTTAAATCCTTTGCCGAAGTTTCATATCTAGAGATCGAATGTTTCTTCCTTTTCAATTTTGAAACCCTGAATCTGTGTTGGTATTGTTTTGATGTTTGTCTTTCTATACGTCCAGTTTAAGAGCTTATGCCGTATAATGTTTTTTTTTTTTTTTTTGAGAAGATGAACAAAGTTGAGTGGAAGTAAATGCACTAAAGGACTAGACAATAGTAAATAATAATATGCACCTCAACTCCCAAATGGGAGGACCTTAGACGGCTCTCGAAAGAAGTTTTAAGGTTTTGAAAAGATGATGAAAAGAGTGAGGGAAGAGTCAATGTGGGTTGTTTCTCTGTTGTTTTCTCTGATTGTGCAAGAATTACACATATGCCATTCGTGAAATAACAGTGCTACATTGTACAAGAGCACGTAGTACGGACTCCAATAACCAATCAGAATGTAGATTGGTATATATATGAGTGGGAGGGAGAGAAATACTCTTTAGAGTTAGAGTTTTTTTTTTTTTTTACAAAAAAAAAAGTTAAACAATTTCATTAATAATGGAGAACTTAATACATCTAATAACATAATCACAAATTTGGAGAATAATAATAATAATAGATGTAGCCACCCCTGACATTGAGTGAGCAACTATATATGGACTTTCCTTCTATTAAACTCTACCAAAGAGTTGTAACATAAGATGATAAAATACTCCTACAATCTGATATAATAGTCCTATAATTAGCTTGGTCCTCTTGAAAAAGACATATGATTTCCTCTTTTTGCACCTGGAGTTTGGGAGAATAACTATAAAATTTAGCTTCATCACTCATCTCATCACGTAAATTGTGAATGAATTCGATGTTTGGAGCTACTCGCAAGAAATGCTCAATACCTCGACAAATCCAACTTACGATACTTGTTACTTGGGACAGAGGGCACCACGAGCTACCGATAACAAATGCTTCAAATCACCATCATCAATATTTTAGAACTCCCTTCCAGATCAATGCCTTCCCTCCAACACTTACGTTCAACATGCAGCTCATGCAAAAAATCCTCATCTTGATTGGCCATATTAACCGTTTCGGGAATATTAAAGATACCAAAGTGAGTTGGCATATTAATATTATACCAAAACCAGGAATATCCGTAACAGCAGCTGGAATATCCTGACTACCCGGGATAACATTTGAATTTCCTGCATTAACCACTCCCGAAATATCAGGCCCTGCATGATTCTCGGAACTGCTCGGATTGGCACCAGGTAAACTAGGATTATCCTCACGCAACCACTTGCAGCCGCCGCGAGACTCCTGCAGCCGCTGGAAAAGCGTTGATCACAGTGCTTATCTGTATGGCCCAGAACACCACACAGAAAATTGTTGAGGGAATGTCGTTGATGTTGAATGTAAAAAATATGATAGATTTGGCGTTACCATTCCACGAGCCAAGTTATTGGTAGATCTATGATCAACTATGAATGCCTCCCTTGAGTCATAAGGATACAAATTTAAGTTCATCATAGACGACTCACACCCAATAGATTGGAGTCTTTCTTGTTTCTCCTTTTCTAGCTTTTCCACAGAGTGCTCTCGATATTTAATGTAATTTATTGCTTTATCGACAATGGTTGATTTGTCTGCCTGAATGAAAATAAATTAAATCAAAGCATCTTAGAAAATAAATTATTGTGCCATTTAAACTTAACTCTAGGGTTCGTGTTGAGGTTGGTATTGGCAGAAATAAGTTCTAGTCATTATAACAGTTTATAATTAATGATCGAGATATTAAACTATTTATAATTAATGAATGAGATATTAAACAAATTATATATTACACAAACATCTTTAAATACATATTCTCATTAATTGTAGTTGGACTCTTTTTTAATAACAGATTTTATTTAGTCTTAATTCAATTTTTATACAATTGAATTTTATTTAATCCTTAAGTTGACCAGGAATAAGATACATCAAATTTAATGCATTGAGGCAACTAAAAGAGTAGAAAAATTTCCATCTTGGGATATTCGGTCACACATATATTCTTCCTAAGCCTTTAATGATACAGTAAGAAAGAATTTTGCACAAAGGATTGGAGTGTGAATCACACATGTAAGGACTGAATATTTTCTTAAGCACATTGAAGAACCTTAGATAAGGGTGGCTAAGGGATCTTAAAGCTCTTGCACATGAAGGGAGAAAATGCATGTAATTTTTTTTAGTTTTATAGATATATCTTGTACGGTTTTTCTGTATAATTTCATAATATGTTTAAATTTTAATTTGAAAAAATGAAAATTTAAACTGTCCCAGTAATTTGAAAATATCTAGAAAAGCTAAAAAACTCGACATATAAAAAATATAAACTCTAATGAAAAATAAAGTCACTTCCCGTTTTTAAAAAATAATATAAGCAGAAGGAAGGCTAGGAAAGTTATATCATACAATAATTAATACATTGAAATTGCTCAAAAAAATATAAATTTAATTCACCGGTTACTCTTCTATGTCCAGTTTTAAACTTCGAAGACAAGCGTGAATTTACCTTAGATGGAAGCTACGGAAGCAAAGCAGGAAGACTAGAAAACAAATCAATCATCTTCTTCCTTCTTTCTCTCTCTTTCAATACATGCATTTCATGATCAGATTTATGATACTTTCCATCTTTCCCTTCATTTTCTTCTTTCTTTTGAGACCCTAATGGTTGATTTTCACATAAGAACCCCATCTCATGTTGGCCTTGATCGATTTTGTCATAGTGGCTACAGAGAGATAGAGAGGTAGAGAGAGAGAGAGCAGGGGAGGGAGAGAGAGAAAGATCGAAGAGCTCTTATCAAGAAAGGAAATGAAAAGAATATAATAATACAAAGATGACGGAGATGAGTTAAAGCTGCAAATTAAGAGAAAAATAAGAAAACAAAAATAATGAGGTTGGCCAAGAAGAGGCCAAGATACAATGATACCAATCATATAACTTTACAACTAATACTTAACTCATCTCAGGATCCTACCAAGATGGTGACCTCAGTTCCTTTGAGGTGTGTTTCGCTGAACTAATTTTATTTTTAAAGATTGGTAATCAAGATGGTTTTAAAGAAGTAAATTAATTAAGTTTTCACAATAAATAAAAATTTAACAAAGTATAATTTATTTTTTGACAATGGCTAATAGTTTATATGTGAATTTGTTTGATACCAAACTTATATGGTAAATTTAAAATGGTAATTTTTTCTAGAGACAGTCAAAGTTTGAGTGGAGAATTTGAACTATTTACCAAAATTCTTTTCTACTCTAATAACTTATATGATATCTTTTTAAATAATAATTATATGATAATTTGAAAACAATTTTTTTCCTTGAGATAGTTTTTGAATTAAAAGTTGGAATTTAAACCCAAGTCCTTTACCTTTGTGGTATACCCATAGCCCATTTATTTTGTGCGTGCTATATATAATTTAATAACGATTTCATTTAAGAAAATTAATTATGAATAATATTTCACCCAATTTATTTTATCGTAGAATAATATTAAACTTTAATTATTTGTAGTCTCTTTTGTATTTTTCGCATTGAGGATGCAATTATACAAAGATTTGGGGTTGGGGTTGGGTAGCAATGAAGGGAATGAGAAGATGAGAAGGATACAATTATATAAAGATGTCATAGATTACAAAAATGGAAATCATGAGGTTGGCAACAAGAGCTGGCCCAAAATTTAAAGATACCAGTCACGTTACTTTTGTATCCAAACAAATTAATTTCATTTTTGAAAATTTGTAATGAATATGTTCAAAAGAAACAAATTAATTAGGTTTTTACAATATAAACTAAAATATTTAATTAATTGTAAGGTATTTTTTGTCAATGACTAATAGTTTATATGGTAATTTTTTGATACCAAACTTATATGGTAACTAGAAAATGGTAAATTTTTTTTTTTTTTTTGAGATAGTCAAAGTTAAAATGGATAATTACAATTTGAACTCGGGTCTCTAACATTAGTGGGAAATTGTTGAACAATTTACCTGAATTATTTTTTACTCTAATTAATCATGTGATATTTTTATATACAAGACTTAGATGATAATTTGAAAACAATATTTTTCGTCGAGATAATCAAACTTGAATGTAATTTTGAAATTTAAACCTGCCTCCTTTACCTTTAATACCCTTAGCCTATTTATGTAACATCCCTAGCTGCTTTATGGATTGACGACTGTCCCCACAAACCAACACGGGTCTTTTCAGCGTGCTTTGTCCTCATTCACACTCTTCCTGGGAAAACTTCAGGTTGGTTCGGGAAAAGATGGGAGTTGCACATTGTAGGCAAAGGAGCTACCATGATAGAAGGAGGAAGGCGATCATGTATCCATGAGAGTTACCCCGAGGACTGCGGTTGGAAGAGCGATGAAAGCAAGCAAGTCATCTGTTATCAGGAAATCCGAGTCTTTCAACCTTTGTGAACAAGTGCAGGAATCAGAGTGCGCAGCGAAAGCGTAGTGGGACTGGAGTCTCCAAGTCCGTGGATTCAACCCAAGGTGTACGCCTAATTGGTGAAATTTTAACCAGTTAAAGTTAGAGAAATTTCGAGGACGAAATTTTTATAAGAGGGGTGGAATTGTAACACCCCGTTTTTCATAAATAAGCTTAATGCATATATATATATATATATATATATATATATATATATATATATATAATATGTTTGCATATGCTTGTTAGGTTGTTCTAGATGTCTAAGTTCATGTTGGGAAGGTTTAGCCTTAGGAAGGTTCAATTGTCTTAGAGTCCTAGTAACCCATTTCACCGTTTTGGCCATATCTTGAGTTCTCGATGTCCGATCGAGGTAATCTTTGTGGTGTTGGAAAGCTAAGAGAATTATCTACAAATCGTATTGCATATGTTTTGGCCAAATTCGACTGTTTTGGCATGACCCCACGAGCCTTTGTTCGCCTCGCGAAAACCCAAAATTCAGCATTGCGCTTTCGGGTTCACCCCGCGAATTCAGCTGACAGAAATTAGTTCTCTGGCTCGCTCCTCAAATGGGAGTTCGCCTCACAAATACGTGCAGAACCAGAAAACGCGATTTAGGTTCTTTTTAAGCCCAAAACGCATTCCAACCCGTTTTTAACCCCTAAAACACGATCTAAACCCTAGTCTATCACGTCCCAACCCGTTCTTGCACCGTTCTTCACCATTGTTGGATAGGAGAGCATCGTTGCGAAGACGTGATCATCGTATTCGTTGTGTAAACCTTCAAACAAGGTAAGATTCGTATACCTCATCCCTCTCGTTCTTTCCTTTTTGATTTCTTGGCCTAAGAGTCTAATTAAAGTGTTTCCTTGTTGTTCTTGAGGTCGTAGATAAGTGCTCGTGTGACAAAACCCTAGAGGACCCTCTTTCTATTTTTGAAACGTGAACCGCATACCAGGTATGGGGAGAAGGGTAGTGTATATCATAGGCATTGGGGGTAGTGTAAGGTAAAGGGGTTCCCATAACCCCGGTTTGCTATGTTTGATGATATGATTAACTTGTTGGTTTAATTTGTTATGATAACATGTTTGATTATTGTTTTACACGCCTAAGTTCATAGTATGTTCTTGATGGTTACGTTGTTACTGCTAATATGAACATGATGTTATGATGATCATTGTTGGCTTTGGGTATGTTATATGATAACATGTTGGTTGTTGGAATACCATGATTACATGTTTATAATTATGAGTGATTGTTTTATGTGGGATATAATGATATATGTATCGTTGTTGTTGTTGAACATGTTGGCTGAGTTGGTTGATATTATACCATGAATATGTTGGTTGATGCTGTGGATACCATGATTGTTTGACTGATTTATGTTGATTAAGGTAACACGTTGATAAAGGCCCTAATTGGTTAATTTAGGACCCCTAATTGATATAGTAACTAAGGATTAATTACTTAAGGTTGTTAACTAATTATGAATTGTTAGTGGAAGGTAAGTTTTCATGCTGAATGTTTTAGTTAAGAACCTAGCATCTGATTTTAGAGAATTAGGGAGCCTAAACTCCAAGAACACGTTGAATTCTGCCCATAACAGTATGGCCCTGCCCAGGAGCATGGTCGTACTGAACAGGGAGCACGACCGTGTTCCCAGTTAAATTCTGGAAAACAGGCCGCGCATTGAGCACAGCTGTGCAGGACAGTGAGCACGACCGTGCTCCACTTAAGTGGCAGCACGACCGTGCTGGGGGTTTAGTACGCCCGTGCTTCCCCCTACTAGTCAGAACTTAAGATTAATGAATTAAAGAGGTGCTTACCCCAATTATTCCCAGATGATGTAATAATACACTAATCAAATGATAACAAGTTAGATAACTTAATTAAAGATTTATTAAGATAACAAAGACTGATAAGCTGGTTAAGCAGGTACCCGATTGGTTATCGCACGTTGTCACGCTTTGGTGCTTTTTGGCCAAAGTGCTCTCGATGCTTTTTGGGCAAGATGTTGTTATATTGGACCCTGGTGCTTTTTGGCCAAGGGGGCCTTGACCCCATGGTTTGGGTCTAAGGTGTTAATGTTGATGTTGGTGATAAGTCTTTGATGCTTTTAGGCCCAAGCAAAGGAGGTGGTTGCCTTGTGTGTTGTTGTGCCATTTGCATAGAGCATTGGAGTTGATGTTGAGGGGGATGTTCAACATAGGGGAGGTTGTCCTAGTTATGATGATCTGGCCCAAGTCTCGGGTGGTTCACCCATGGTTTGGTGAAACGTGCATCCCCGAGGTGGTGTATCCAGTTATGATACGTCGGCTATCCAAGGGGTTCCTCCATGGTTTGGAGAACTGTCGGTGTTGGTGATTTTTGGCCAATATGGATATGTAACTCCGAAGTTGACTTCCTGAGTTAGTTGGATCCACATGCATTGATGGAGTAGTAGAGTAGGGTTGCGTTGCACTGCATAGCATATGTTGGATGATTAACATGCTGTTATGATATTATATGATGATGTATATATATTGTATATTGTGAAATTTCTATGCCATGCTATGATGTATGTTCATCTTATCCCCTATTCCCATGCTGTTGTGTTTACATGATTTCTTACTCCCTGTTTTCATGTTTCTGTTGTTGCATGTATTTCCTTATGGAGAGGACAGTGAGCAGCCAGCGGAGGAGTGACTCTGAGGAGTCGCGACTCTAGTTAGAATGCTTAGTTATAGTTGTTAGTTTTGTTAGTTATTTCAATTTGTTTCCGTGATGTATCCGGATTTTTGGTTATGCCAGCTCTGTATGTGACATCGGGGTTGGGTTTTTCTTTATTTGTCTTGTTTATGTTTTATTGTTTTAAAACTATGTTATTTCCGCGTTGTTTTCGTTGAGATGTGAAACATTTTTATCCAAGTTTTTATTTTATTCAAATAAATGCATGTTTTATAATTACCACTTTTAAGTAAATGTTTTATATTAACATGCGGGGTAGAAGGGTGTCACAATTTATGTTTTTTTAAAGCAAAAATAGGCATGCAAAGGCATCACAATAGAAGACAGGCATCCCAACTAGGTTGGCTCCCTTGCCACTACCAATCATCTGTAGCACACCTAAGATTTATTCAAAAAATTAAAAAAGAATACAAAAAATCACGGGGGGACGTAAACCAAAACCCATGAGAAAAGTGAAAAGAATTACTTGAATCTATAAGAAGGAAGACTTGGTCTATTTCTAAAAAAGTCTTCCTTAATAAAAAGGAGAATGGTGTTCCAGCACAAAAAGCCTTGAGTGGAGAGGCCATGACTAGCTAATCTATCTGTGCATGAGTTACCTTCTCTAAAAATATGAGACACTACAAAATTCATGTTTCCTGAAATATGCAAACAATTCAACCATCAATTTTTAAACTTCCAAGGAATTCCTTTGCCAGATTTAAAAGCAGCAACCACCAGCTGAGAATCACTTTCAAGCCACTAGTTTTTCCAACCTTTACTAGCAGCAAGCTCAATAGCAATCGTTGCTCCACAAAGTTCAGCATGAAAAGAGGTTCAAACACCAAGATTAACAGCAAAGCACCCTAGTGTTGCAGCCCTATAATCTCTAAAAATTCCACCATAGGATGACCAACCAGATCTTCTAGAAGCTCCATCAGTATTGCATTTAAACCAATTACAAATAGGAGGATTCCAAATTACTTCCTTTGTCAAAGGCACCCTGCTTGTATGACCATTATTCACAAAAGACTTTAAAATCCAGAATTCAGCAATTGAGGAGAACATACAACTAGAGGTTAAGTTTCCTATCAAGGAAACAACAATTATAATCGAGTTGATGATAGATCTTTTTGAAATTTCCTAGCTTTCAAACCTCAATTTGTTTCTACTATGCCAAATCATCCAAATAACATTGAGAATTGTAGCAATTATAATATGGGGAACCTGTTTGCTCTAAACTTTATCACAGACACTGAGAATGGACTTGAATGAAGAGAGATCAATGTCACAACCTATTATGCCTTTTAGCAAATTCCACAGGTCCAATGCAAATGGGCAGGTCAGAAACAGATGACTTAAGGATTCCATTGCATTTCCACAGAGACTGCACATAGAAACAACTATGCAACCTCGGGACATAAGCTGATCATCAGTTGGAAGCTTGTTGTGAATCAGTCTCCAAAGTAAGAATGACTTTGATGGAGGGATATAGGGATTCCAGATAAGTTTGCACCAATTATGAGGCTGAGCATTCGGGTTCAGGAAAGTATAAGCCTCTTTGAACTTCAAAGTACCATCATCTACCTTTTTCCAAATTAGTTGATCGTGATGTCGCAATCGTCCTGTCTGGATGCCGGGAAAAGAAGATAAAAAAAACAGAGGAGTCACCACCAATATTTTATTTTGGAAAAACATTAGAAAAACCATTTTAAGGAAACTGGCCTAAAAAAAAGATAGAGATTTGAGTTCGGGAGTCCATTACGAGTAGGGAAGGTGTTAACACCCTACATCGCCCGTTTAAAAACGGTACCTCAAGTTAATTGTGCAAAATGATTTTAATAACCTTTGAAAATATTTATTTTACCCCACTTTTAAATTAAAAAAACACAATAAAAGGGAAAATTAAATTTTGGCTTGACAGAATAATTGATTCTGCTCCTACGTATTACCGGGTGCGATGGGAAACTCAAAGCCACGTAGTTCTTATGGAAAAAGTTTGATTGGTTGGTTGATTTTAATTTTTGAAAAGGATTTTTTATTTTTTTAAAAAGTTTTTTTTATATAAAACAAAGTGATGGAAATCTTTTTGAAAGGATTTTTCATTTTTTATTTTTATTTTTGATAAAAGATCCTTTTTTTGGGTTTTGAAAAAGGATTTTTATTTTATGCAAAACAAGTTACTTAAAGTTAAAATAAAAAAGGAAGCTCAAACTAAAACATGACCCAGCCAAATCCCTACCCAAGCCAAAGTGGACCAGACAAAAACCAAAAGGAAAAGAGAACCAATAAACATAATAAATATAAAAATGTCTTCTCTTTTATTTTGAGACATGTGAACGTAGATCAGTGGGGATGGCGGAAATGTGATGGAAATGTGGCGACACGCGGCTAGGATTGGTGATTAGAGGTGATGTCGCAGTGGTGATCGGAAGAGGCGCACGGCGGAGCGGTGTTCCGCGTGAGTGGATCTGGTACGGTGAGTACAGAGCGGAGCGGCGATGCTGCCATTGTTGCACGATTCTGGTTCAACGACGGGACTACAAGGATAGAGGTGTTGGACGAGCAGGAAGGCGGCGTGGCAAGGAACTTATGGCGGATGGGTGACTGGACGGTGCTGGGAGGCTACGGCGGCGACGACAGTACTTGACGGAGATGCTATTTGGTGCATTAGCGGCATGGTAAGAGTATATCTGGTGTGGTGTTGGGAACAGAGCAATGATGACGGAGCTACGGAACTGGATGGCATATAGTGTGGCCGTGGCAGAATTGGGCTACAGTGGAGTGGTGTGGAGCTAATAGACCCTAATCTCTTAGGTGGCCTAGATTAATGAAATTGCATTAGGATTAGGGATTACGCGATTACTAGCAAACCAAACTCCATCTCTAGATGCAAGGGTTACTAGGTGATTAATTTCAGTTCCGGTTCTGATACGAACGTCTCCATTACATACTAAAACACTAATCGAGTCATGGGGGTGCTAGCCACGACAAGCATTAAGCACATAAAAATAAACACTAATACGAAGGCATGAACATAGAATAATCAGTCAAGATAAATACATAATAATAAGTTTGGTTACATCTAAACCCAACAAACAGGGTTTAGTTACTCATAATTACAAAGAAAGCCAAACCAGAGAAATAGGAGAAGAGGAGAGAAGAGGCTCCATAGGAGCTTTCCTTCTTCTTCACAGCAATCCCTCTCAGCAAGTCCCTTCTGGGGTTGAAACCCTAGCCCAGCCGCAGCCTCCAAGTGCCTCCTCCATAAGAACTCCCTCAATTCTGCCCTAAAACAGCAACTTATACCAATCAGTTCTGCGCTCGCTCGCGAGGCGAATGCCCTCTCGCGAGGCGAATATTAAAAATCTCGTCTTCAGGATTGGAACTCTCGCGAGGCGAGACACTGTTCGCGTGGTGAGACAGAACAGGTTGCATTTTCTAGCACAGTCATCAGTCAGGCTCGCGAGGCTAATTGGGATTCGCGGGGCGAAACTTCAGAATTCTGCTTGGCTCAATTTCTTCTCTTTTCAAGCTCTAAAATCATCCAAGCTTCATTATGGCCAAATCTGCACAATTTTCCTTAAGTTCCTGCAAAATAACACCAAGAAACCGCTTCACCCGTTCCAAGGGAAAAACTAATAAAAATCAAATAAAGAATGCCTAATCTATATGAAAAATGCATGCAAAAGTGTACAGAAAATTGATGTAAAATCACACTATCAGAAGCTCGAACAGAAAAATAAAAGAGCTTACGGGGTGGATTGCCCGTCAGCCCGTCAGAAGCTCGAACAGAAAGATAAAAAAGAGCTTACGGGGTGGATTGTCCGTCAGAAGCTCGAACATAAAGATAAAAGAGCTTACGAGGTGCCCGTCAGAAGCTCGAACTGAAAGATAAAAGAGCTTACGGGGTGGATTGCCCGTCAGAAGGTCGAACAGAAATATAAATGAGATTACGGGGTGGATTGCACGTCAGAAGCTCGAACAGAAAGATAAATGAGCTTACATGGTGGACTGCCCGTCAGAAGCTCTAACAGAAAGATAAAAAAGAGCTTACGGGGTGGATTGCCCGTCAGAAGCTCGAACAGAAAGATAAATGAGCTTACGAGGTGGATTGCCCGTTGAAGCTTCACTACAAAAAAAAGGTTGTTTAGCGACCGAAAATAGTGACCAAATTTTTCGGTTGCTTTTTGCGACCGAACTAGCGACCGATTGTAGGATCTACATGAAATAGTGATTAGAGATAATACTGCGACCGAAATAGCGACCGAAATAGAGCGTAGCAGGGCTATCGGTCGCTATTTCCGTCGCTATATGAAGGAACTTAAAAGTCAGTAATTTTATCCCTTCTTAGCGACCGAAATAGCGACCGACTTAAATGCAACGGTTGAAAGCCAGAAATTTTATGTATTATTAGCGACCGAAATAGCGACCGAATTAAATGCAACGGTTAAATTTTATTTACATTTGCGACCGATATTAATTCGGTCGCTAAACGGCGCGGAAAAAAATTAAAATCATGCGTGTTAGCGACCGATTGAGTTCTCCGTCGCTAAATTTATGAATTCAAATTTCAAATTAACTCATCCCGCGACCGAATTTAGCGACCATTTTTTATTTAAGTGATTGGCGACCGATTTAGCGACCGATTATTTCGGTCGCTAAATTATAAATCCATAAAATCGTGAAATCTCCCCCTTCTTCCTCATTTCTGCCTTCTCTTCCTTCCTCCCTCACCCATCTTCGATCTTCTCCCTCGCGTTCAGGCCGCCACCACCGTGCAGTGGGCACCGCCACCACCGCCGTCTCCGGTAAGCCTCCGTCCTCCTCCTCCTCTTCTTCCATCTCTTCCCTCTTCCTCTCCTCTCTTCCTTTCCCCTCTTCCTGCTCTGTTTTTAATCCCCCCCTCTGTTTCAGGCCGCCATACTCCGTCCCCTCTGTTTCAGGCCGTCATACTCCGCTCTCCGGTCACCACGCACGGGCAGAGCTCCTCCTACCCTCTTCTCTCCTCAGTTTGTGCATTCCCTGCTCTGCCTTGAGGTAACCATGCATGGACTCTCTATGTATAATTTTTTTATTTTGCTTCATTGTTTCATTGCTTGCTTTATTGCTTACTACTGAGAAGAGCTACTTGTGTATTTCATGTGAGTTGTGATATAGGTGACTGTGATTGAGTAGAACACCTTACCATTGTTTCTAATGTAAGTTGTGATTAATGTTGATGTAAATTCCTATTTAAAAATTACTGTGGTTTTCAATTTTCATTCATATATTTATATCATGTAATGAATATTAAGATACATATAATAGATGTCATTATATGAGATGTGAGATTTGTTTAAAATAAGACCTTACCATTGTTTCTAATGTACACGACTTGCTTGTTTATAAAAAAAAATTATGGTGGTTAGTGGTTACTTGTCAAGTTTAATTCTTATGGGTTATAAATACTTGTTTGGGGGAATTGGTAAAGGTATATGAAGGGGTGACATTAATTGAGATGTGTTGTAGAGATGTAGAGATAATGGCAATAAATTGTGGATAAAAGAGATTGAGACTGATATTACAGACATTAATTTGTAATTAATCTTGTTAATAGATTCATATCTTATATTTAATACTGAGATTTGTGGAAGATATGTTTTGATATGAGATATGTGAGATTTGTTTGAACTAGAAAATTAAGAATATGATACGGGTTGCTTAAGAGAAGGTAAAATTACAGGGGAGAGCAAAGAGTTTTGACAGGAGAGTAAGTGTGGCTACTTTGCCAATTACGTTTTTTTGCTTGAGTATTGGTAATTGTTTCCTATTTATTACCCATCTCATTTTTTTGTTTCGTTTTGTGAGAGAAGTCATAAGATTAATTGTTGCACGGTTGCGAATATGAGGGGTATATATGGTTATCAAGCTTTATCTATTAATTTAATTTAACATTTGTTACTTGAAGTCTATAACTTTATGTAAGTAATTTAAACCATTCTATTGATAGGCTATTCACCCATGGTTCTTCAGTTTCTCGAATCACTTCTTTTTGGTGATTGATGATTTCAGAAAGCACATGAAATGACCATGGTCTATTTCATTGTATTTGAGTGTACCTTATTTGATGTAAATTTATTGAAGGCTGGTACTTATATCGAGCATGTTCATACATTTGGATTGCTATGAAGAATAGTTTATTCTCTTTAAAATAAAAATCTTTCAATAACAATGAATCAATGTAATTAGAATAATTTGATATGTATTTATTGATAACTTGTTTGGAAATGATTATGGAATCATATTTGTATATATTTACATTATAAGCATTGGAATGAATTGATAAAGTGTTATTAGTTCGTAAATGGCATGACTTTGTTGTTGTTAATATTCATTTACTAATTTAAAGTCCATGAGCTTAATTAGAAAGTCTCTTCTTGAAGCCAACAAAAGCGAGTCTCTTAGATAATGAAGGATTAAGTATAGGGTTAGATAAAATGAAGGGCTAGGCACAGTTTGACATGCACATGCATGACGGGCCGTCATCATTAAAACATTATTCACATTAGAAAGCAGCTTTGTACACAATATTATGAAAACAACTCTGGTTTTTTACTCATTTGTTTTATTAGGAAATGGAGCTTTCCAGAAATAGTTGTTGATGACCATCCTTACTAGGTTATCTTGGCACTTCGGTAGGAAAAGTCCTCTCTATGACCATCCTTCAAAACGACGTAAAAGCATCCGCTTTCCGAAAACTACTATGTTTGCTAATATGTAAAGTTGCATGTGAAGTTGCATTTCTTTGTTCTATTTTAACATGATAGTATGCTACATGGATCTTTCCATCTTTTCTTATTATCACTACTATATATCTTGTTGTTTGTTAGTGGAGAGCCTGAGCTCAATAGGAAGGTATCCTGCCCGAAAGGCAAGATGTCGATTGTGCTGATAATTTAATATTTATGCATGCATTTGCAATTATGTGTTGTTTGCATGTGTATTGTAATTTGGTTTTGATTTTGTGATGGTGTTGATATGCCAATATGTGAGAATAGATATGTTAAAGGATCTTGCTTGACAGGTGTTTGTTATATTGTTTACAAGGAGATGTTATAGTTGCTGTCCGAAAACCCGTATGGACATAGGTTCAGTGTTTTCCTTATAACTGTTTCTGTAGAACTATTTTGTTTATGATTCTTATTTTATGTCATTAGTTGTTAAGCGATAGATTGAGAGATTATAGAATGCTCATGTGAATGGTTTATGTGTTTTGTTTTATGTCATTAGTTGTTAAGCGATAGATTGATTTATGAGTTAAGTTATTCAATCTTATGATTAAATGATTGTGAAACACCATTTGGCATCCAAAGGTAGTAACCATGCTAATCCTCTCTATGACCATCCTTCAAAACGACGTAAAAGCATCTCGCTTTCCGAAAACTACTATGTTTGCTAATATGTAAAGTTGCATGTGAAGTTGCATTTCTTTGTTCTATTTTAACATGATAGTATGCTACATGGATCTTTCCATCTTTTCTTATTATCACTACTATATATCTTGTTGTTTGTTAGTGGAGAGTTGAGCTCAATAGGAAGGTATCCTGCCTGAAAGGCAAGATGCTGATTGTGTGCTGATAATTTAATATTTATGCATGCATTTGCAATTATGTGTTGTTTGCATGTGTATTGTAATTTGGTTTTGATTTTGTGATGGTGTTGATATGCCAATATGTGAGAATAGATATGTTAAAGGATCTTGCTTGACAGGTGTTTGTTATATTGTTTACAAGGAGATGTTATAGTTGCTGTCCTGAAAACCCGTATGGACATAGGTTCAGTGTTTTCCTTATAACTGTTTCTGTAGAACTATTTTGTTTATGATTCTTATTTTATGTCATTAGTTGTTAAGCGATAGATTGAGAGATTATAGAATGCTCATGTGAATGGTTTATGTGTTTTGTTTTATGTCATTAGTTGTTAAGCGATAGATTGATTTATGAGTTAAGTTATTCAATCTTATGATTAAATGATTGTGAAACACCATTTGGCATCCAAAGGTAGTAACCATGCTAATCCTCTCTATGACCATCCTTAAAAATGACGTAAAAGCATCTGCTTTCCTGAAAACTACTATGTTTGCTAATATGTAAAGTTGCATGTGAAGTTGCATTTCTTTGTTCTATTTTAACATGATAGTATGTTACATGGATCTTTCCATCTTTTCTTATTATCACTTGATGAAGTTTAGACATATGACTTGTTTTCCTTATCGTTTTATCAGAAAATGGACCCGACTAAATGTTTTGAGACAGCCATCCATATAGACCAGGTACAGTATCTCATCAACTTAAGAATAACGATCGATTCACGTAATGATGGTTAAGGCATAAACTAATCATTTACTAAATTGTTCTTGTGTATTTGCAGGATTTGATTTCAATCCCGCGATCATTCTACCGTCGTTGGGGACAACAAATACCGCGTGTTGTGACTATTGAAGACAAAAGCGGAAATCTGTTCAATGGGAATATAGTAATCCATGAGGATCGCCCATATTTTGCAAATGATACAAATGGTATCGTGGAGTTGTATTTGTTGTCCACTGGTGCATTGGCAAAGTTTAAGTACCTTGGGGGTTCTCGTTTCTACATGTTCATCCCTTTGGAAGATTGATGAGTTTTGATATTTTGATTAGTACTTATTGACTGTGGTGTATTTTTATGTTTTGATCGTTAATTATTACTTATTAAACTTTTTTTTATAAACCATTATTAAACTTGCGTTAATTAATGTATATGTTTTCTTGATCATATTGACTGTGGTGTTTTGGATCGTTAGTACATCATATTTATGTTTTCTATTTATTTAAAAAAAATATTGGTGTATTTTGTTTATATCATAAATTAAAAATCAATGGGGTAATAGTTGAAAAACTATATTTGGTCGGCAAGATCGTTACAGGAAAAAAAAATCAAAATTTTGCGACCGAAATAGCGACCGAATATCGGTCACCAAATTAGGCGAGCTGGTATGCGACCAACTATACGGCGACCGAAATATATACTTTTGCAACCGAAATATCGGTCGCAGATTTGCGACCGAAATATAATTTCGGTCGCTAAACATTTAGCGACCAGGGTTTCTGCTACCCCCTTAATTCGGTCGCTAATTCGGTCGCTATACAGTATAGCAACCGAATTATCATGTTTAGCGACCGAAATCTTCGATCGCTAAATAGGTTTTTTTTTGTAGTGCTTTAAAAAAAATGAGCTTACGGGGTTTGGTACCCGCCGAAGCTTGACAGCGAAAAGAGCTTACGGGGTCTGGTACCTGCCGAAGCTTGACAAAACGATAAAAGAGCTAACGAGGTTTGGTAACCGCCGTAGCTTGAAAACAAAAAGAGTTTACAAGGTCTGGTACCCACTGAAGCTTGAAAACAAAAATGAGCTTACGGGGTCTGGTACCCGCCGAAGCTTGTCAAAACGATAAAAGAGCTTATGCGGTCTGGTACCCGCCATAGCTTAACAACAAAACGAGGCTTACAGGGTCTGGTACCCACTGAAGCTTGGAAGAAAAAAGAGCTTACGGGGTCTGGTACCCGCTGAAGCTTTAAAAAAAGGATAAAAGCTTATGGGGTTTGGTACCCGTCATAGCTTGACAACAAAATGGAGCTTACAAGGTATGGTACCAGCTGAAACTTGAAAACAAAAAGAGGTTACGGGGTGTGGTACCCGCCGAAGCTTGACAAAACGATAAAAGAGCTTACGGGGTTTGGTACCCACCATAGCTTGACAACAAAACGAAGCTTATAGGGTCTTGTACCCGCTGAAGCTTCAAAACAAAAAGAGCTTATGGGGTGTGGTACCCGCCGAAGCTTGACAAAATGATAAAAGAGCTTACGGGGTTTGGTAACCACCATAGCTTGACAACAAAATGGAGCTTACAGGGTCCGGTACCCGCCGAAGCTTGAAAATAAAAAGAGCTTACAGGGTTTGGTATCCGCCGAAGCTTGAAAACAAAGAAGAGCTTACAGGGTCTGGTACCCGCCGAAGCTTGATAAAAGAATAAAAGAGCTTACGGGATATGGTACTCGTCGAAGCTTGATAAAAAGATAAAAGAGTTTACAGGGTATGGTACCCGCTGCAGCTTGGCAACAAAAGATAGAAAGCTTACGGAGTCGGGTATCCGTTGAAGCTTGAAAAGAAAGATGGAAAAGCTTGAGAGGCTCTGTGCCTGCTAAAGTCAACCAAAAACAACGGCTTATGGGCCATGTGCCCGTTAAAACTGAACAAAACAAAAGAAAGGTTAAGAGGTCTTAAGCCTGCTAAAGCTAACCAAAGACAACAGCTTATGGGCCATGTGCCCGTTAAAGCTAAACAAAAACAAAAGAAAGCTTAGAGACCCTATGTCTGCTAAAGCTAACAAAGGTATAGCGTATGGTCCCTGTACCCTTTAAAATTGAACAAAAACAAAACAAGGATTATGAGTCCATATGCCTGCTAAAGCTAACAAAGACAACAACTTATGGGCCTTGTGGCCGTTAAAGCTAAACGAAACAAACACGAAGCTTATGAGGCCCTATGCCTGCTGAAGCTAGAAAAGACATGCTTATGGGCCCTGTGCCCGCTAAAGCTGAACAAAAACAGAGAGAAGCTTACGAGGTATTGTGCCTGCTAAAGCTAACAAAGACATGACTTTCGGGGCCCTGTGCCTGCTAAAGCCAAACTACAACAAAACAAAACTTAAGAGGCCCTATGCCTACTAACACTAACAAGACATGACTTTTGGGGCCCTGTGCCGGCTAAAGCCTAACTACAATAAAACAAAGCTTAAGAGGCAATATGCCTCCTAAAGCTAACAAGACATGACTTTAACAGGCACAAGGCCCATAAGTTGTTGATCTTGATTATCACTAACTTGCTCAACTGATGTTTTGCTTCTTGGCTGAGATATGTTTCTTTGTAATGATTACCCAATGAATGAAATTATCTAATCAACTTTCAAGGATGTAACTTGCACCAGTCCTCATGTATTGGGAACCTTTCATGACTTGTCCTCTTAAAATGTCCCTGTTTGTTATTTCGAGGAGACTTCATGTGCTTTATTTGTATTTGACCCTAATTTTTGGGTAGGTTGCTCTTTACGAGTTTTCAACCTACTGGGTGCTCTAACTTTTGCCTAGACTGCCTTTTCAGGTTTTCAGTCTAGCTAGCCATTTTTCTCACTTTTTCTCCCTTACTATTTTTTTTTTTTGCTTTTGATTTTTTGATTTTTTTCTCTTTTTTTTTGGGTGAGTGGACAATTTTTTTGCCACCCTTATTTGTGAGGACCAATGCTCTTGCTTGAATTGCCAATTGAGGATGCCACTTTCCTCCTTGTATTCATAATTCTTCTGACCAGAGTTGTTCATCAAAGAATTACCATTAGATGGTTAAATTGTACTTGACCTCATACTTACCTTACCTGAAGTATCATGTAACAAACATGCATGGATTCAAAAGTATGACAGGAAAGGACATTATTGCTTGAACAACTTCTTGATTGGTGTCGGAAGTTGGACGACTCAAATGGTATTGATAGCAAGGCACACAAGAGGTGATATGGAGGTCAAAAGGATATTTCCCCAATTTGAAATGGGCTTAGTATCAGACATGTGAAAATGGAACGGGCTTGATGTATGCTGCTTAAGAACAAAATTGCCCCAGAGTAGTTTCCTTGAGGATGGAGTGCCCCAGTGTAGGGTTCCCAGAATGAAACCGCCCTAGTGTAGGGCACTTGATAAGGAAAACTTAAGAATGATATTGCCCCAGTGTTGGTCCAAATAATGAAACTGCCCAAGTGTAGGGAACTAAATAAGGAAAACTTGACAATGGAGCTGCCCCAGTGTAGGGCATCCAATAATGGAAATGCTATAGAATAAGACCCTTGAAAGCAAAGTTTTACCCCATGTAGAACTTGCCCTAATTTTTGTTTGGACTGCCTTTGAGGGTTTTCAGTCTAACGGGATTTCTTTTTATTTTCATTCTTTTCTTTCTCTTTTTTTTTTGGAGAGGAGCAATCGATTAAAAACTAGAAGAGCACAAACTTTTGTCTCAAAATTAAAGTTGATGAAAAGGTAGCAATCATTCATTGATCAGAATGGACTTTCCAGGCTTGTAATGTGGCCAATGGTTGGGGGTCGTGAAAGCAAGGATATAAGGCTCAAACAAATATGTTAAGGTTGAATAGGATCAAGGATCCATGCTCTTTTCGAGGTTTTCGAGAACATTTGCTTTCCACTTATTTTTCTTCTTTTTCACCTTTCCATTTGTCTTTGGCATGAAGTTTTTCATTCTTCTTATTTTTTATCCTCTTTCTCTCTCTTTTTTTTTCATTTTTTTTTTCACTTTATGCTTCACAATCACCATCTCTTTCTTGCTTTCCTCTTGTTTAGGGGTGATCCTTGTCCAAGGTTCTTTGAAGAAAAATTTTCAAGCTCAAAAGGGGTAACAAGGGATAATGATGATATTTTGCAAAGGATAGAGAAAGACGGCCAATCTTCATTTCAAGTCATGATTGCTTATTTTGAAAACCAAAGATGATGCTCTTCAAGTATTTATTTATTTGCTCCTCATCTATTTTATTTTTTTGAATTTTTTTTTGTTGAAAAAACGTGTGCATATGTGGGCTTCATTGATGTCCACAAAGAACTTTCAAGATAGTGGACCTTATTAGCCAAACCGAAGAAGATACTTGATGAAGAAAATGGGAAATGATATATGAGAATGGAAAGAGAAACATTATTATTTGTATGAAGATGTAAAGAATGGATGAGACAAGGTACGCATGCAAAACCATTACATTAATGCTTCAAGAAAGTGAACATGGTTCAAGTATCTCATGATAGAATACAAATCTAGCCCCGATTGTTAAGAAATTCCCAAGATGGGGATCACAAAGTATTGACTCTTCTCACAATCACTTGAATGTGAATCTGGTGATGTCATTGTAACATTCTTCTAGAATTCTCAGTAGTCCATTAGAAAATAACCTTCTCAAAGAGGTCTCAAAATTGACATGTGTCACTTGACTTCTGAGAAATGACTCTGAAAACGCACCCCTCAACTTCATTTGCATCTGAACCTCCATGATTATATAAAAGGTTGTGATCCGCATTTTCAGACCACCTGAGCAAGTGTTATTGCTCCACCTCAAGATCCACAGTTTAATTGACATTCTTTTTCCTTGAAAGTGCAATGATTTCATTTTCTCCAAGGAGCACAATGCAAGAAATGCATGGAATAAATTAATTTTTATTTTTTAAATAAACTTTTAACTTAAAAAGAAATGAGTATATGAGATGCATGAAAAAAGGGTTTTTTTTTCTTGAGCCAAGTAGTATTGCATGAAATGAATTCTTAATGTTATTTTATTTTTTAACTAAAGAAATGTATGAAAAAAAGAGTTTTTTTTTCTTATCACAATGCCAATGCACGTTTTTTTTTTTGAATGTATGAGATGAATGATTTGTTTTTATATTGACCCAAAGATGTATGAAATGCATGAAAAGAATTATCCTTTATCAAATTTCCTTGAGATGCATGAAAAAAATGATCAGATGAATGAATTCTTATTTTTTATTTAATTTTTACCCAAGAGGTAAATGAAATTGATGCATAAGATGCATGAAGAAGATTGGGTTTTTTAATTTATTTATTTTTTTCACCATATGCATGACAAGAATTTTTTCTTTTAATTTTTTTTTTCACGTGGTAGCCATAGAAAGTAATTGATGCATGCAATGCATGAAAAATGATTTTTTTTAAGGACCTGAAAAAGATTTTTTATTTCTTTATATTGACTCAAAAAATTAATTAATGCATGAGATGCATGAAAAAATATGAATGATCTTTTTTATTCTTTTACTTGAAATGTGGACGAGTTACAAAAAAAAGTGATTTACACAAGTCCTTTTTTATTATTTACAGAATGTATGAGTTACAAAATATGAAGAAATATTTTTTGTTTTTTTTCTTTGTAAAAAGAAAAAGGACTTGTGTAAATCAATTTTTCTTTTAGAAAAAAAAATGTGGATTTTTTTTTACAAAAATGAAAGAAAAAACACATGAAGATGAGTAACAAAAAAATGCTCCCCTTGTATCATAAGACGGGTAAGACTTAGGGTTTGACATACCTAAAGTTATGATTTTAACTGGCTAGTCCCTAAGTTTACTCTATCGGTGAAAATTGGATAGGGTCTAGACTTCTAAAATCCATGGTCCCTAGATTGCCCCTATCCCAAAAGATAAGGATCCGACTCATGAGTCTAGCCAAAAGTAGGGATAAACCTCTCAATATGACCATCCCATGATATCAGGTAAAACTTGAGTGGTGAATCGACAAATATCAGGGGGGTACAAGACCTCTTCAATGACAATGTCGAGACACCGCCTACTCCTTTGGTTTGAAACAAGCTCGGGTATAGAGTTAAAAGTGTGTGCAATATGTAATAGTGATGTATGTGTCAGGAGCATATAAATATGTACAACCGTAAAAGCTAAGAGCTACCATACAAAACAGAACCGCACATAAGAAGGAGATGTCGTCTATCCTAAGGTTAACATGACAAATTGTAGAATATATACAAGTATGCATGAGGAAGAAATAAAAGACTATTTACTAAATAAAAAGGGGTAAACAAACAAATAAAAGTTATTAAAAATTTGTACAACCAACTATTATAGGCCAGACTCTCTAGAGTCCCCAGTGGAGTCGGCAGCTATCACGACCGTCCCGCCCGAGAGCCGCGAAAAGATGGTAAAAAACAAAGGAGTCGCCACCAATATTTATTTCCGGAAAAACATTGGAAAAATCATTTTAAGGAAACTGGTATAAAAAAAAAAGATAGAGATTTGAGTCCGGGAGTCGGTTACGAGTAGGGAAAGTGTTAGCACCCTACATCGTCCGTTTAAAAACGGTACCTCAAGTTAATTGTGCAAAATGATTTTAATAACCTTTGAAAATATATATTTTACCCCACTTTTAAATTTTAAAAAACACAATAAAGGGGAAAAATTAAATTTTGGCTTGACAGAATAATTGATTCTGCTCCTACGTATTCCCGGGTGCGATGGGAAACTCAAAGCCACGTAGTTCTTATGAAAAAAGTTTGATTGATTAGTTGATTTTAATTTTTGAAAAGGATTTTTGATTTTTTTAAAAAAAGTTTTATTTTTAGAAAACAAAGATGGATTTTTTTTTTTTGGATAAAAGATCATTTTTTTGGGTTATGAAAAAGGATTTTTATTTTATGCAAAACAAGTTACTTAAAGTTAAAAAAAAAAAAAGACTCTCAAACTAAAACATGACCCAAATCTACAATAATAAGACTTAACCCAGTAAATATTAAAGACTCAGCCCAATCCCTACCCAAGCAAAAGTGGACCAGACAAGAACCAAAGAAAAGAGAACCAATAAACATAATAAATATAAAAATGTCTTCTCTTTTCTTTTGAGACCTGTGAACGCAGATCAGTGGGGATGGCAGAAATACGATGGAACCGTGGCGGTGTTGGACGAGCAGGAAGGCGGCGCGGCAAGGGACTTATGGCGGATGGGTGACTGGACGGTGCTGGGTGGTTATGGCGGCGACGACGGTACGTGGCCGAGACGCTGTTTGGTGCATGGGCGGCGTGGTGAGAGTAGATCTGGTGTGGTGCTGGGAACAGAGCAGCGACGGCGGAGCTATGGAACTGGACGACGTGCAGGTGACCGTGGCTGAAATGGGTTACATTGGAGTGGTGTGGAGCTGTCGTTGCCGGCGGCGGCGGCGAAGGAGGTGACTGAACTTGGAAAAAGGATCTCTGTTTTGTATGTTCTTGTTTTCTCTTCTGTTTATTTTTTTATTTAGGATGGGATGGGGTTTAGTTGTTGTTGTGATAGTATAGAGGTGAAGAAGAATGTATTGGTCATGAGATAGAAGATGAAGATGATGGTTATAAATGAGTGGAAGTTATAAATGATGAGGAAGGAGGAGCTTGAGTTGATAGAGGAGATGGCTATACAGGGAATGAATGATGAAGAAGATGGAATGATGAAGGTGAAGTGGAAGAAATGAGAATAAGTGTGATGGATTGTATCTGAGATATTTCTCTCAAGCCCGCCTTTTCCTCCACTACATTGCAGGATGAGAGGGTAGAGTGTACCGTGTCCTTTTTCTTTGAATTTGAAGAGGATGACAAGCTTGGGTAGTACAGCATGGAATACGATGGAGGATAAAACCTTTTTTTTTTACTTTAATCATTTTTTTTCTTTTTCTTATTTGAGTTTGGGACTATGGGCTTAACACTAAATTGGGCCAAGAATATTTATACATTTTTTTGTAATTTTATATATTTTTTTTCTTCAAAATATTAATAAAAGAGAAAATACCCGGAATAGACCATGAATTATTAATTATAAAGTCACTGAATTTAGAACTCAACTGATGATGCAGGGAATCAGGGAGATCTAGCAGGTTAGCCACTATGTTAGGCAACCGGTTATCAAGCCATAAATTAACTGATTTTCCATATCCTATGAGCCAAACTGAATTATCATATACCTGTTGATAGGAATTTCGAATAGCAGACCATATGGAAGACTTGATGTAATATGCTGTTGGCAGCTTTCCTTTGAAGAACCTTGAATTCAATAAACAAGCCCATTGAATGCTAGAAGAAAGTAATTCCCAACATAGTTTCAGGGATGCTGCTTCATTAATTTTCCTGACTGACCTTAGGCCTAAGCCCCCTGTAGAAGAGTCTGAGAAAACTATTTGCCAAGAAACTGTGATAATCTTCCTCACATTGATGTCCCCAGACCATATTAAGTTCCTTTCCACTTGTCAATTGATTTGAGAAGGGAAACATGCCAAGCATAGGAGTGAAAACTGAAAATGACCATGCCATGAAGAGTTAAGAACATTGTGAAGGAAATGCCAATCCATAGTATCAAAAGCCTTAGAGATATTATTGTAAACTAGAACTTGAAAGAGATGGATAACATCTTCTATATTATTGAAGTATTTTTCTTGAAATACAAAGGGAGATGAAGACTCTATATATAGAGAACAATCGAGAAACCTTGAGGCAAACAAACTAGCTATTGTCAAGCTAAAGTCTAACTGATATAACAGAAATCAGTTAGCTTGCTATTTTGGAGCTAAATACAACAGAAATCAGTTAAGGCAGTTGAGAGATACATCTAAGAGCCCCCCTCAAGCTGGAGAACATATGTTAAGAACTCCAAGCTTGGAGAGGAAATGTCTGAAAGGGGTTGGATCAAGGGATTTTGTGAACATGTCTGCCAGCTGATTGGAGCTTGTGATTGGCAGTAATTGGAAGAGTTTGTCTTGAAGTTTCTGCCTTACAATGTGACAGTCGAGCTCGATATGTTTGGTTCTTTCGTGAAATGAAGAATTGGCTGCAATGTGGCGAGCGGATTGGCTATCACAGTACAATAGAGCTGGTTTGATAAATGTCAGCTGGAAGTCTTGGAGTAGATAAGTCAGCCATTGAACCTCACAAACTGTGGAAGCTAATGCCCGATATTCTGCTTCTGAGGAAGACTTGGAAACGGTTGGTTGTTTCTTGGATTTCCATGAGATAAGAGAGTCTCCAAGGAAGATGCAATACCCTGTGACAGATTTTCTGGTTTCTGGACAGGCTGCCCAGTCCGAATCACTGAAGGCCTTGAGCTGTAATGTAGAGTTGGCAGGGAAAAGAAGGCCTTGAGCTGGAGATTGCTTTATATATTTGAGTACTCGGATGGCTGCTTCATAATGAAGGGATGTGGGTGAGCTCATAAACTGACTGAGTTGTTGGACTGAATGGCTGATGTCTGGCCTGGTGTTTGTTAAGTAAATCAGTCTTCCAATCAACCTTCGATAGATGCTAGGATCTGCCATAATGTGTCCCTCTTGCTGTAAAAGTTTGGTTCCCTTAATCATTGGTGTTGAAACTGGTTTGGCAGCCAATAAACCACAATCAGATAATAAGTCTAAAGCATACTTTCTTTCGCTAAGATGAATACCTAATTTAGACCTTGAAATTTCCAAGCCTAGAAAGTATTTGAGATTACCTAAATCTTTTATTTTGAAATAGTTATTCAAGGAAGTTTTGATAGAAGAGATTTCATTCATGTCATTACCTGAAAGTAAAAGATCATCCACATAAACTAACAGAGTGGTGAAGGAGTTACCATGACTTTTGATAAAAAGGGAATGATCAGAACTTGATTGAATATATCCATGAGATAAAAGGAAGGCAGAAAGTTTGGCAAACCATTGCCTGCTGGATTGTTTTAATCCGTATATGGATTTATGCAACTTACAAACCTGTTTGGGATTGGTAGAGGGGTAACCTGGAGGTAATGTCATATACACTTCCTCATCCAAATCTCCATGTAGAAAAGCATTATGCACATCCAGTTGATGTATGTACCAGTTTTGAGAAGAAGCAATGGCAAGGAGGAGCCTGATAGTTGTTAACTTGGCCACCGGGGAATATGTTTCAAAGAAATCTATTCCTTCTATTTGAGTGAATCCTTTGGCCACCAATCTTGCTTTATACCTTTCTATGGTGCCATCGGATTGATATTTAATTCTGTATACCCACCTACAGCCAATTGGGTTTTTACCAGCTGGAAGGTCAGTGATAGACCAAGTGGAATTATGTTGGAGAGCTGTGAGTTCATCATTCATGGCTTTAATCCAGTGTTCATATTGGATTGCCTGTTTATAGGATGTAGGTTCAACCTGAGATGAAATTGTTAGTATAAAATGTAAATGAGATTTAGACAGTTGATGATAAGATAGAGCAGAGGATAAGGGATATAAGGGAGGTGTTGGAGAGGAGGCTGCAGCAATTGAATTGCAGTGAAATTCTTGTAAATATGTAGGAGCCTTTGATGGTCGAGTGGATCTCCTTGGTTGAGGTGCTTCAGGTTCTGCAGGGGCAGACACTGACTGTTGAGTCATTGGTTGAGGTGCTTCAGTTGCTGCAGGGGTAGATACTGATTGTTGAGTTGATGCAGGTGCTCCAGTTTGTGAGTGAATGTGAGGAGCAGAATCTGTGATTGATGATGAAGCAGGTGTAGGAAAGTGCTGAAGGGTATCAGAAAGGAATGGAGAGTCCAGTTGTGGTTGACCATCATGAATGGCAGTATGTTTAAGTTGTGTGGTGTCCTGATATGGAAAGTTGGATTCAAAGAATATGGCATTCCTGGAAATGAAAATTTCTCTGGTCTATAAATCAAAAAGTAAATATCCTTTTGTGCCATGCTTGTATCCAAGGAATAGACTTTTTCTAGACCTTGGATCCAGTTTCGTCCTGTTATGCATTAACGTGGAAGCATAAGATAAGCAACCAAAGACCTTAAGATCAAGAAATGTTGGAGGCACACCATATAACATTTCATAAGGTGTGCTATGATTGAGGACCGGGGTTGGTAACCTGTTAATGAGAAAGACAGAATGGGAAACAGCATATGACCAAAAAGTTTTAGGCAAATTGGACTGAAACATTAAAGCCCTAGTGACATTAAGCAAATGTCTATGTTTTCTTTCTACTATAGAGTTTTGTTGAGGGGTCTCAACACAACTTGTTTGATGAAGGATGCCAAGGGAAAAAAAAGAGAATGCATTTGAAATTCAGGGCCATTATCTGATCTGACCATTTTGATTTTAGCATTAAATTGAGTAGCTATTAAAGCAAAGAATGCAGTGATACAGGATCTTGTTTCAGCTTTGGATTGCATTAAGTAAAGCCAAGTGTGTCTACTAAAATCATCAACAATAGTTAGAAAGTATTTATGTCCTTGAATGGAAGGAATGCTCAAAGGACCCCATATGTCCATATGTAATAGATCAAAAGGTTTTTCTGTTTTAGTTAGGCTATTAGGAAAAGGTAATTTGCATTGTTTGGCAAGTTGGCAAGAATCACAAATGATATTTCTATTAAGATGAATATATGGGAATTGCATACAAAGTTTATCAATTACAACAGATGAAGGATGACCTAACCTAAAGTGCCACAAATCAAAGGAATCAGAAAGACCATTATCACAATGTCTTTTACTAACAGAAGGTAGAGAAAAGGCAGTAGAAGAACTAGGGATAGAAGGAGTAAGTGGATGTGCATGCTGCAGTATGTAATGGTTGTGATGAACCTTAGCATGTCCAATCATCTTCTTGGTATGCACATCCTGTATGATACAAGAAAGATGTGAGAAAAGGAATTGACAATTAAGGGATTTAGCCAACTTGTTAACAGAAATCAGATTAAATTCAAAACCAGGGATGTATAGAACATCATGTAAGATCAAAGAGGAACTCAAATGAATGGTGCCTGAATAATTGGAAATAATGGTTGCACCATTAGGTAACTTGACAGTGATAGGAGAAATGATATGATAAGTATGAAAGAAGTTAATAAAGGAACAAATATGGTCAGATGCACCAGTATCTAAAATCCAACAAGAAGAAGAAGTGCAAGAATTACCTGGTTTAGTTACACTAGAGATAGTATGATGAGAAGAATCAGGGATATTGGGTCTGTTATTGGAACTCACAGAGGATGCTGCATCAGTTTTGGAAGCTTGCAGTAAGGAAACCAAGTATTTGTAATCTTCTCTTGTTAGAGGTTGAGCCTGATCGATCAGTAGAAGGCAGTGGAATAGGATTGAGGGTTGGCTGTGCAGAGGTAGTAGAGATATTCATTGCTGTTCCTGAGCCTTGAGACCTGGTTCTGTAACCGGGAGGAAATCCATGTTTGAAGTAGCAGGTATCCACAGTATGGTTATTTATGTTACAATAACTGCACTGTATGGCTGTTCTGTTGGAATTTCTGCCACGACCTCTTCCTTGATTGTTGGTGCCTCTGCCTTGATTGAATGTATTGGCAGCAAATGAAGGAGGACCATTGCTAGAAATGGATTGAGGCTTTTCTTGTTGCATGACTAAGGAGTAAGCCTTAGTGATAGAGGGGAGAGGATCCATAAGGAGAATCTGAGTCCTTACATAATCAAAGGAATCATTGATACCTTTTAAGAAGTATAGGACATGCTCCTTTTCTTTGTAATTGGTAACGGATTGGCTCAGGCTGCAAGTGCAGGTAACATTGCAAGAACATCTTGGAGTTGGTCGTAAAGATTCAAGTTCATCCCATAGGATTTTCATGTCAGTGAAAAAGGTTGAAAGAGATCTTTCTCCTTGCTTTGTTGAGTGGAGTTCTTGAAGCAGATTGGACATTCGAAAGTGGTTTCCTTTGGTGAATCTTGTTTCAAGATTGATCCAAAGATCTCTAGCATTATCAAAGCAAATTATACTTTGAGAGATCTGAGGTGAAAGAGTGCGTGTGATCCAAGAGACTACTATGTTGTTGCATCTCTCCCAAGGGTCAAACAGCAGATCAGTGGATGGTGGTTTAGGAATATCACCATTGACAAACTTGAATTTATTTTTGGAAGAGAGGGCTCGTTGCATAGCCTTACTCCAATGGTAATAATTGTCACCATGAAGGGGAGGTTGAACAAGAACATAGCCAGGGTTTTCTCCTGGATGCAGATAGTAGGGGCTGGCTGGGTTTTGAGAAGGATCAGGTTGGGAATCTGATTTTGTGCCAGAAGAAGAAGAAAGGGCAGATTCAGGGTTGGTTTCTGCCATGGGAGAAAAGGAAAGAGAAGGGTGCGGAAGCTTTGGAAAGTTATCAAGTTGCACTACAACAGAATAGACTTTTAATAACGCACCTTTTATAGCATTTCCGTGTGGAAATGCTATTAAAAGTGATGGGGGGACTTTTAATAGTGTTTCCTTTAGAAAACGCTATCTTAGGTATCACCTAAGATAGCGTCTCCGTGTGAAACCGCTATTAAAAGTGCCACTTAGGAAAAGATAGCGGTTCCACACGGAAACGCTATCTTAGGTCTTATACCCGCGCGCGCCATCCTTCAATTCCCAGTTTCTGCGTACCAGCACTGACCTCATCAGTCTAGGGTTGCCATCTCCGCGCAGAGTCTTCTCTCTGTTTCTGCATAAGTTCACAGTCACACTCTTCTCTTTTGAGACCAGCGGTGCACGACATTCTTACGAACCTTCAGCTTCAACCATGCATTCAACTTTCATCTGGACAGCGGAGGGAAGTTCCCTGTATTGTGAGTTCTTTTTCTTTGCATTGAGATTTGAGAAATTTCTTGTTGCTTTCTGAAAATTTCAAAGAATGTCGAGAACTTGGAAAGAATGTCGAGAACATGATTCTGTTTTGTTTTGAGGAATAGATATGTAACTTCATGTTTTTTTTATAACTAATATATATGTATTTAGTATTGTTTCATGAATTTACCTGCACTGGGAATTCCGTTTTGATCACTTATGTGTCTATACATTCTTTATCTTCTATCCTTCCTTCTTTTTATGGTTTCCAGTTCTAGTTTTAAAAATTGTACAAGTTGATATTTTTCTTGGAGTGTATCTTGTCCCTAATTCTCGGGTCATTTTTGGGAGGTCATTAATTTACATATGTAGGAACATGTAATGCCACTAAACAAATAGGGTTGAACATTGAAATGGTTGGATGTTGTGTAAACCTTTTTGTTCCGAAGGAATATTAATTACTGGATCATTGGAGGTTTCAAATCTGTTCTCTTTCTGCAACATGTTTCATTATTGTCAAGAGAAGAATGAAAATAGAATTTACAGATATTGTCTCCTTGCTTGACTATGCCAATGTTTTAACTCTGAATCCAATTGCTATATTTACACTTTACCTGTTTGCAATAATGCCTGCACTGATGTTGATTCATTTTGTGAAAATAAAGTGAAGAATGTACTAACATGTGTCATTGAAAGTGATTGGGTCAAAAAACATGTTCTTGATTCTAGCACTTCACCTTGATTGTTTTGATTCTAATGTATTCTCTATATCATGAACTAAGGATGCTATGATGTATTTTGGTGTTTATGTGACTGATTTCCACTTCACTGGTTAGACATATAAGAAGAAAGGAAAGCCATCCTTTTGTATTCATAGCATGGTACTGCATAAGTTGTTCATAAAAGTTGCATGTCCCTCACATACTATGTGTTTGATAAATGAAAAAATAAATAACTGAATTGATTCACTTGAAAGAAAGTATTTGTTATTTGATACTGCAGGCTTGGTTTGATAAGTTTTATGGCTTGATTTGATAAATGTTTGGATAGGTGGCTGTTTCTCTTTTTAGTGAGTAGTGGATCTAATGCTATCAACATCAAAGATACATGAAGTTTGACTCTCTTAAATTTTGCTTGATTGCTTGACACTGTGATGAGCACATTTATCAACAACCTGTAATATCTGAAGAACTTCAGTGGGTGTAATGTCTCTAAGTCTTCTTCTCATTCCTTGTTAATGCCTTGCACAATTTGTTTGTCTTACATGGTGGATCTCCTTTCATTGTCTTAGGTTCACCTTTTGTTCACAACAGCAAATTAAACGCGGGACCTTGGATTTCTTCCCTCCTCTTTTTTCTTGCTCTCTTAATTTGGTGGTAGGAAGATAATTGCTGTAGGTTGTATTTTGGTTGATTGCATCTAGTATTGCCATGAGGATCAAAATTCTGGTTATTATGTTTTGTTTTGGTAGCCTGGGAGTTTAGTGGTTAGTTAGGGAAAGGAAGTTAGTTGGAGGAGAGAGAAATTAGATATGATAAATAGAGGAATTGATGTGGGGAAGGGTATGTGAATTGTATTCTGTTTTCGGCTGTAAGCTTGGGGCTAGGATTCTACCTCCTTGCTGGGAGCATTTGCTCTTACTCTTCCCTGTATTTCTTTTTCAGTTTTACTCAATAAAACAGTCTATCTTCTTCCATTTCTGTGTTTATTCGCTTTTCTACATTTGAGATAGGGATAGTTCCTATCATAACATCACGCATAACAGAAGCATCCTATGCTTTGAAATTAAAATATAGGAAAATAAACTCTAGCATAAATTGGGAAAAGGAAAAGAACTTTTCCTTAGGATTAGCATCAATGTATTTACTTGCTGTCTTGCAGCTAAATATTTTAGATAGAGTAAGAAATTTTATAAGGAAATTAAAGGAGAAGAGTACATTAGTCAAGGATAAGAAATTATCAAAATAGAAACAAGAACATATATATATATATATATATATATATATATATATATATATATATATATATATATATATATATATATATAAAGACAAATTAACTAAGCATAATTCTTGAATTGACCCGTTACATCCCATCCATTCTGGTGAATTTGTACTTGCCCCAGATAAGTTGATGACAAAGAGAATTTGATTCTGTTGGAATATGCCATAGCCATTTTTGTAGGAATCATTGGGTGCTGTGCGCGATAAATATTGTTGAAGAGATTATTTACTATCTAGATCCCTTGAATGTTGATCCTAGGGGTCGCCCAGAATTAAAGAATCTGTTCGATAAGTAAGCATGCTTTTATATTTCTGATTTTCTATGATTCTGTCGAATGGCTTCCATGGTAGATACATGTTGCAAGTTGTCATGGTCCTAATGTGCTTTTGATTTTTGACATTAGAACATGTGTTGAATTGACATATACTGGGTTGTGGCTGTTGTGGTTCAAAATAAAAAAAAGCATGCGTGTGTTTGTGATGATTGAAAATATGTTTCTTAATGAACTCTGTTTGATTTTGTGATTAGTGCTTTGCAAGTTTATCGTGCAAATATCGGAGCTAAGGTGCCGCGTTTAAAGGCAACCAACATTAAATGGATTCAGATAGAGGTACATTTGCAAAAACTTAATGCGCAATTAGATAAAAAAAACTATATTGATTTACTATTTTATTTTTTATAGTGCCCAAGACAACCCAACAGTACAGATTGTGGGTACTATGTCATGCGTTTCATGAAGGAAACTATCTTGCAGAACCAAGTTAAAATACCAATGGCGGTATGTTGTTTACTTAGCTTTTAACTGTGACTGTTCAAATGTTTTAGCAATTGTAACTTAATTTATTTAATTTTTATGTCGCAGTACTTCCCTGACTTCAAATGCTCCACATACTCCACTGCTTAACTATCTGAAGTCAAGGAAGATTGGTGTCGCTATATTGTTGAAAAGTTCGTTTGATTATGTCAAATTGATCACAGTAGTTGCAGCAATACTCATTGGTATGCGAATAATGCTTTTGATCACAAAGTAATGCATGCTACAAGTGTATGTTTTGGCTTCGTAGGATGCAGAAAGTGAATGGCAATTTATAAATATTACATGAAATTGTATATAGCACTTGCTTTCTTTGGTGATTGGGTTATTGATGCTAAATTTCAAAATCTTGTTCATAAAATGTTCATTAGGGGAGTTTTCTATAACAACCAATAGGACGTATGGTTATACTTTTCTAATGGCAATCTTTAATTTATTTTATGCCTAATGAATCTGGAAATGGTGGTTGATATACACCTTTTTCAGCATATACATGCCTTCTCTTTAGCTTGGTGGATGTGTACTATCTTCTCTTGGTCCTGGTACACTTAGTTCAAACCATATTGATTTGGTGCTTGTGTTTGCTTACAGACCCGACAGGCTTTTACACCAAAACAAATAAATGAAGCATGCTATGTTGACATGAAGGCTAACAAAGATGTTTTTGATGATCGAGGAAAAACCCAAAAGTAAAATATGATGGGCAACGGTTCTCTTATAATGATGGAGTTATTGACCTTAAGGATGCTTAAGGATACACGAGTTTCCAGAGGGCATTGCTGTTATTGACCTTAAGGATGCTTACCCAACTGTGATGGAGGACTTTTATTAGTTTCTTGTTATTTGTTGAACATTTCTGACATTGATGGTTCAGTAACATTGTTCATTAGGGCAGGTACAATGACTTTTATTAGTTTCTTGTTATTTGTTGAACATTTCACATTTCTGACATTGATGGTTCAGTAACATTGGTAGATTTGTTCATTGATATATGTTTGTTATTATTTCTCACAGATTTCCCTCCTCTTTGCATAAATGAATTTTGGTGTAGTTCAATATGCAGGAATGGATGTAAAAGTTAAGAAATATGTAAAAAAAAAAAAAAAAGGGGGAATAGATAGCATTTGTTAATAACAAACGCTATCTAAAGTGACTTTAGATAGCGTTTGTTAATAAAAACGCTATCTAAAGTCAGACTTTAGATAGCGTTTCCGTGTACAAACGCTATCTAAAGTCACCTATTAATAGCACTTCCTAAATGCTATCTTTGCTAACGAGTTTTAATAGCGGTAGCATAGATAGCGGTTACAAACGCTATTAAAAGGCATACGGAAATGCTATCTAAAGTCTAATCTGTTGTAGTGCTGATACCATATTGTAAACTAGAACTTGAAAGAGATGGATAACATCTTCTATATTATTGAAGTATTTTTCTTGAAATACAAAGGGAGATGAAGACTCTATATATAGAGATCAATCGAGAAACCTTGAGGCAAACAGACTAGCTATTGTCAAGCTAAAGTCTAACTGATATAACAGAAAACAATTAGCTTGGTATTTTGGAGCTAAATACAACAGAAATCAGTTATGGTTGTTGAGAGATACATCTAAGAGATATCCACCTTCAAAGCTAACTTGCCACCAACATCTTTCCTACCCAAAAGATTGATTGCTTCTGAGGTTATGCAGATGCAATCATTAATATTTCCGCCTTTGATGAAGCCTCTTTGGTTTTCAGAAAGGATTTTAGGAGCCACACTAGCTAATCTTTCAGCCATTACCTTAGTTACGATTTTAAATTGAAAGTTTGCCAATGCAATAGGCCTATAACTTCCAATAGAGTCAGCACCTGGATGCTTGGGAATAAGGACAACCAGATTGGAGTTCAGGTTGGGAAGCAACCAACTTTACTGAAAAAAACTGAATTGTAGACATCTGGCTCAATGATCTGCCAGTATTTTTGATAGAAGGTCCCACCAAATCCATCAGGACCAGGTGCTCCATTGCCATTCATAGAGAAGACAACATCCTTGACTTCCTCCTTGGAAGGCTGATTAGTAAGCATTATGTTGTCTTCTGGAGATACAAAAGAAAGGATTGAAGCCTCAATTAGATCATTAGGGATACAATTATTTTCTGTAGCAAACAAAGACTTATAATATTGGAGAACATGCTGCTCAATGTCCTCTTGTTTATCCAAGATTACCTCACCAACTTTCAGCATTGTCATCCTTTTGGAAGCATTCCTAATCTTGATGACTTTATGGAAAAAAGGAGTATTCCTGTCACCAAACTTGTGCCAGTTGACTCTAGATTTGTCCCTCCAAAAATCTTCTTGAAAGTGAAGAGCCTTATGTAATTGAAGTTGAGCTTCCTTTTCTCTATCCATCAGGTTGTCATCAGAACCATTTTCAATAATCTACTTTTGAACTGAATCAACCTCTGCCTGAGCCTGCTTGACCATTAAGTGAAAATCATCAAAACTCTCTATTCCAGACTTTGAGAGCAGCTTTCAGATTCTTTAGTTTTTGAGCCAAAATATGCATTGGACACCCCACAGCAGGTTTGCACCAAACATCAGAGATGATTCTATAACAATCTGGGTGGTCATTCCACATACTCATGAACTTAAACCGAGAAGGAAGAGTATGTTGACCTCTGTTCATGGAAAGCAGAAGAGGATAGTGGTCTGACCTGCTTCTGGTTAGAGTGCAACATGTTGAACTGTCCCAAAAATCCAACCAGGAATCACTGCATACTGCTCTGTCCAATCTCTTTTCACAAAAAGATGCACCTGTTCTTCCATTAGCCCATGTGTAATCTGCTCCTCTGGTCAAGATATGTGTGAGGTTTCCACAGTCTGACCAACTCTTAAATTCATCACAGGATACTTGCAAAGGAAGGTTGCCACCCCTTTTTTCATGAGCACCTAAGATGGCATTGAAGTCCCCAATGAAACACCCAGGCCCTACTTGATTTGGCTGCAGGAGGAGTAATTCAGCCCAAAGAGATCTTATTTGAATGTATGCAGTGCAGACATAAATGGCAGAAACAAAGACTTGATGACTATCCCAAGAGACTGAAAAGGAGATATGTTGCTTTGAGGCTTGGATCAAGAAGGGAGTCAAACTATATTTACACACACACACACACACCAGATATTCGGATTATGCTGCTGTCTATCATTGACAGCAAACACTTTCAAATTCAAGGACCCCCAAAATTGAGTAGGAAAGTCTTGAACAAGCATCCATTGTTCTGCTATGAACAAGAAATCAGGTTTATAATTCAAACACAAATGTTTTAACACCAACCTTGTGGGATGTTTGGAAATTCCCCTTGCATTCCAATATAATATCTTCATTAGGCAAAGTTCCTTAAGCCTGCCCTGGATCGGGTGTTATGCACAACTTGCTTGGTTGCCTTTTTCTACTTTCATCTCATTTTTTTCCTCTAAGATTTAGACAAGGCTAATTCAAAAGGAGGGTCATAACCAAGTAATACCTTGTCTGCTGCAACTTGATCAGTAAAAGAAAGATCCACTTCCTCCATTCTATCAGGCAAAAATTTAGAAACAATTCTCAAGTCCTTCTCAATCTGAGGATTATAAGGAGTGCCCATAAAAGGAGATGGTTCACTGCTGTTAGCTGACATAGACCTCCCAGTACTATTTTCTGCCACATCTGAAGTGCCTTGGACATGTCCTGAAGCTCAACCAAAGTCTCATCATAAATAGTTTATGTTGACTCAAGAGTCTGAATGATCAACTTCATGACCTCTCTGATTATCTACTGGTGTATTAACAGTAGCCAGGTTTCCAACAAGGTCATCAACTATTCTTCCTGTTTGCTTTGAAATATCTTCCTCACCATTGACTGTTTCAATTTTCCTATCAGATTCTACATGATTTTCAACACAATTAACTGGAACATCAGCTGTTCTTTCTGCACCAATAGTAGTGGTTTCCTCATCATTAACAAGATGCCTTGCAATGTCAGCATGATTTTCAACAGAAATCCCATTGCCATTAGAAGCATCAACATCATGATTGGGGACAGATTTATCAAGATTGGGAACAAGATTTTTACTGTTAATAACCCGAGCATCAGCCTTAGGCTTATCTTGATCATTAAGCACCTCGTTATTCTTAGGAACAGGCTTAGGAACATAAATTTGAACCACTTAGGGGTTACCTTTTTTGTGCAGGGACTGGTTCTTCGAAATTGAAGGCCCTCCGTTCTTGCTGCAGCTTTCAATAGAATGTCCAATGTTTTGACAGAAATCACAAAAGCTTGGGATTTTCTGATGGAACTAATCCTAGCTTAGAGTGTTTTTAGCAAGTTTGTTTTGTTTGTTTCACTTTCCTATTTCCTTGAAGTTAGTTATAACAGATTCTGGTATTATAGCCCTATGAGGAAAGTTAGGAAAGTTAGTTTTGATTAGAGGCTGCCATGCCAATATAAACCCTCATTGTATCCTTCATGAAAATCATCTGAACATAATATACAATCAAGAAGAAGTTCATTCAGATATTCATTGTTTTCTACATGGTATCTAGAGCAGGTTTCCTGGAAACTTGATCTCTCAATATGTCAAGAACTGGTCCTGCATCCACTTCAAGCAATGATGACAGTGATGAACATCCAAGATCATCACCAAAGAAAGCTCAAGAAGAAGAAGACAGAATGAGAGAGACCATCAAGAATGAATACTGTCAGATTAATCCAATGTCACCATTCTTTCTTCACCCCTCAGATCACCCAGGCCAAGTGTTTGTTAGTGAACCTCTGCACGATGGAAACTATGGTGAATGGGTTCTTGACATGAGCGATGCTCTGTGCGCCAAAAACAAAATGGGGTTTGTCGATGGATCCATCACTATCCCTGATGTCAATAATCCATATCTTGCTCACTGGATTCGCTGCAATGCCATGGTGAAAGGGTGGCTCAAGAGTGGCATGGACAAAGAGACTCGGAACAGTGTGAGATATGCCAACACTGCCCAAGAGATTTGGACAGAACTTGCGCAAAGATTTGCAAAAGGTAGTGCTCCTCGTGTCTATGAGTTGAAACGTGCCATAGCTCTTCTAAAACAAGAAAAGCTTTCTGTGCCTGCCTATTACACAAAATTGAAGGGACTATGGGATGAAATTCTTTCAATTTCACCTTGGCCTAAATGTGTATGTGGAGGATGCGTATGTGAGCTTCAAAAGAATCTCTCTCAGATGCGTGAGAGGGAACAATTGTATGACTTTCTCATGGGTCTTGATGATGTATTTAATACTGTCAAGACTCAAATTCTAAGTATGGCACCTACCTTTACTCTTGGACATGCCTACCACCTGGTTGCTGAAGATGAGCAGCAGAGACTTATATCAGCAATGCACAAGCCAGCTATTGAGACAACTGCATTCCAAACTCAAAATGCTAAGTATGGGAATGATGATCGAAAAGGTAGCAAGAAAGAAAGGCCTAAGTGTGAGCATTGTCAGAAAATGGGACACACTCAAAATGAGTGTTGGGAGATTGTTGGCTATCCTCAGGATTGGAGGAAACCAAACAAGAAGGACAAGGCTCCTTGGAACAACAAAAGATCAAATATGAAGGTGGCTCAAGTCACTACAGAAAGCAGCCCGATACCTGGTCTTACAACACAAAGAAAGATGAAAACTACCGCAACAACTAAACAATGATCATGAAGTTGGATCAGGCATGATGCAGGCCAAGCCAAGTGTCAATATGGCAGGTAACTTTGTTTTTGATAAACCTTGGGTTATAGATTCTGGTTCAACAGAACATATTACCTGTGACTCTAACATCCTTAAGGAAGTTTCACTTAATCATCATGATTCTGTTCATATTCCTAATGGTGTTAATGTTCCTATAAAAGGCTCAGGGAAAACAGTTTTGCCTAATGGAATGCATCTTGATACTGTCCTGCATATCCCTGACTTCAAATGTAATTTGCTTTCAGTGAGTAAACTGACAAAAGAACACAATTGTGCAGTGACATTTGTTGCTAATTCTTGCTTTATACAGGACTTACATTCCAAGACTCTGATTGGGAAGGGTAGCCACAAAGGTGGATTGTATCTTCTCGAGCCTGTCCAAGACAAATGCACAGCTTTAAAGACTAGTGCATCTGATGACCAGCTTTGGCATGCTAGGCTTGGACATGCCTCAGGAGCCAAGATCACTCCCTTAGGTTTAGACTTAGCTAATAGGACTGACACAACTCACTGTGATGCCTGTATAAGGGCCAAACAATCTAGATTGCCTTTCTTTTCAAGCTCTATAAAAACCAATTGTTGCTTTGATCTAATTCACTGTGATATATGGGGTCCCTATAGGACTTCTTCTTTAACTGGTGCTCATTATTTCCTTTCTATTGTTGATGATTATAGTAGAGGAATTTGGATTTATCTTATGAGATATAAGTCTGAGGTGGAACAACTTCTACCTATGTTTATCAATATGATTAAAACACAGTTTGGAAAACAAATTAAAAGAATTAGATCTGACAATGGCTTAGAGTTCACCTCTAGGCATATGAAAGACTTTTATGCAGGAAAAGGCATCATCATGGAACTAAGCTGCACCTACACACCCCAACAAAATGGGGTTGTGGAAAGAAAGCACAGGCATGTCTTGGAGACAGCTAGAGCTTTAAGGTTTCATGCAGGGCTTCCTGTCAAGTTTTGGGGAGAATGTGTTCTCACTGCAGCTCATGTCATCAACAGGTTGCCTTCAAAAGTCATCAATGGTAAAACTCCTTTTGAAGTCTTATATGGTAAGAAACCCAATTACACTCATCTAAAGGTTTTTGGTTGCTTAGTTTATGCTCTAAAGCATAAGAGAGGAGAGAAATTTGATGAAAGGGGGAGTGCTTGTGTCTTCATTGGGTATCCTCTAGGCCAAAAGGGTTATAAGGTCTACAATATTAATACCAAGGAATCCTATGTAACTAGAGATGTTGTGTTTTTTGAAAGCAATTTTCCCTTCAAAAACAACCCAGAAACTGTCCAACAATCTCACACTGATTGTTTGGAAGATATGGCACAAGAAATACATCAGCAGCCAAATAACACAAATGGTGATCTTACTGAAACAGTTAGTATTGTAGACATCCCTGAAACTAGATTAGCTGATCCAATTAACATAGAGCAAGATAATACAGATAAAGGTGAAACAAATGGCAGAGAGGAGGTAGTCTTAAGGAATTCTAGTGGAAGAGCAAGACAATTACCTGCACACTTGAAAGATCATAGAGTATGCAAGCTTAAAAGGTCTCTTTATGGCCTGAAACAAGCCTCCAGAAACTGGTACCAAAAGTTTACTAAGGCTCTAGGACAGATTGGCTTTCAACAATCCAAAGCTGATCACTCTTTATTCATCTACAACAAAGAGGGAGTTTTCCTTGCTGCTCTCATATATGTGGATGATGTTGTGTTGGCAGGAAATAACTTGTGTCTTATGCAACAGGTAAAGCAATTTCTGGATAAAAAATTCAGCATCAAGGATTTAGGAACATTGAAGTATTTCTTAGGAATAGAGGTGGCTCGATCGAAAAAGGGAATCATGCTTAATCAAAGAAAATATGCCATTGACATCTTAAAGGAGACTAAGATGCAAAACTGCAGACCAAGCAAGATTCCTATGGAGCAAAACTGCAAGCTAAAACCAAGCAGTAATGATCCAGAAGCTGATGCAACAAGATACAGAAGAATTCTGGGCAGGCTCCTCTACCTTACTATAACAAGACCAGATCTTACTTACTCAATCAATACTCTCTGCCAGTTCATGGCATCCCCGAAACAACTTCACAAAGATGCTGTTGACAGAGTTCTGAGGTACATCAAAACCACAGCAGGCCAAGGAATCCTTCTTCCAAGCAACAACAACCTGCAGCTTGAGGCCTACTGTGATGCTGATTGGGGAGGATGCCCCATCACTAGAAGATCCTGCTCAGGCTATGTGATTACCCTTGGTGGCTCTCCCATTTCCTGGAAAACAAAGAGACAATCGGTTGTTGCCAAGTCTTCAGCAGAAGCTGAATACAGATCAATGGCAAAGACTGTCAGTGAGATTATTTGGCTGAGATGGCTCCTGCAAGAACTGACAGCAACTCAGCAAGGTCCAACAAGGATGTTTTGTGACAACCAAGCAGCCTTGCACATAGCTGCAAATCCTGTCTTTCACGAAAGGACTAAACATGTGGAAATGGATTGCTATTTTGTAAGGGAACGGATTCAATCCAAAGAAGTTGAAGCTCTCAAAATTTGCAGCAAGGAACAGGTTGCAGACATGTTGACAAAACCTTTGGGGAAGGACAGATTGACTTACCTTCTCAACAAGTTGGACATTGTGAATCTCCATGCTCCAACTTGAGGGGGAGTGATGGAACTAATCCTAGCTTAGAGTGTTTTTAGCAAGTTTGTTTTGTTTGTTTCACTTTCCTATTTCCTTGAAGTTAGTTATAACAGATTCTGGTATTATAGCCCTATGAGGAAAGTTAGGAAAGTTAGTTTTGATTAGAGGCTGCCATGCCTATATAAACCCTCATTGTATCCTTCATGAAAATCATCTGAACATAATATACAATCAAGAAGAAGTTCATTCAGATATTCATTGTTTTCTACATTTTCTCATATTCGATCTCCACATAGAAGACGAATTTTTCCCTTTCAACCATTATCTGATATGGCATATTCTTTGATAGATCAAGATCAACAAGAATTCTGGCATAATGGCCATACATTCTTGATCGAGTCATGTCATCAATAGAGATTGGAGTACCAACAGCTGATGCAATTTCAAAGAGGATTCTTGGTCTCAAATATTCTTGTGACAAATCATAGACCCTAATCCAACATTGAGAATGTGTTTGTTTCTGATTTTTAGGATTGAAATCTACAGTCCAGTGAGAGAATCTTAATAAGTCAGGCTTTAAATTCCAAGTGCCTACAGACCAAACGCTCCTCAAATCTTCTCGAGATGAAAAACCGAATTCAAAGTATCCTTTGCCAAGAGAAGTCATGCGCCATTGTCCAATAGGTTTCCGAAGGGCAGTTAACTTATCCCTCAAGTCAATGAATTTCATAGGTATATCACCCTTAGATAACAGCAAACAGCCACGTAAATTCATCTTGCAGGTGTCATATCCCTTGTGATACTTGTCCTTCGACATCTTGGTTGACACGGCATCCCCTTTAATGCAAGGACAGGGAAGTTGTGATAAAGAAACATCAAGCGAATTGTTCAATGCTTGAGCCAAAGTCCTTCACTGAGAGAAAGGATTGGTGGATGGAGAATGGTGAGAAGGAAAAAGAGGAGGAGTGGCAAGAAAGCCCCAAGGGCAAATCGATAAACGTGTAGCATCCGCCGTGAGAACCATGCAGCAAAACCCTCTTGAAGACCTTCAGTTGAGCTCCCATAATGGAAAGATTCCTTAGACTATTTATGTTGTGCATGCTATATATAATTTAATAGTGGTTGCATTTAAGAAATTTATTTATGAACAACATTTCACCAAATTTTTTTATATGAAAGTAATAATTAACTTTAATCATTAGAGACTACTTATATCTTTTGTCTTCTTTTCAAATCAAGGATACAATTATACAAAGATTGAGAGAGAATAAATCTTAGCACGACAAGAGAGAAGAAGGACACAATTATACAAAGATGTTAGAGATGAGTTAAAACTGCAAAAAAATGGAAATCATGAGGTTGGGAAAGAAGAGGCCAAAATACAATGATGCCAATCACGTAACTTTTGCATCCTAACAACAATTAATAGCCTAATCATCAAGTACAACAAATACTTCACTCATCTCAAGTCCCACCAAGATGGTGACCTCGCTTCCTTTATGGCGTATTTTGTTAAACTAAATTCATTTTTGAAAATTTTTAATCAATATGTTTAAAAGAAACGAATTAATTAAGTTTTACCATATAAACTAATATTTTAATAAATTGAAAGATGTTTTTGTCAATGATTTTTTTTTTAAAGTAAAGGGCATGCAAAAGCATCACAATAATGTCAGAGATCCCAACTAGGTTGGTACATAAGACATTACTTATCATCTGCAATATACCAAAATTTTATTAAACTAGGTTTTCAAGTAATTTGTTTGATGCTAAACTTGTATGGTAATTTGAAAATGGTCTCTCTCTTTTTTCCGGAGATAAAGTTAGAATGGAGAATCACGATTTGAACTCGAGTCTTTAACCTTAGTTGGAAACCGCTAAACAATTTACCTAAATCCTTTTTTTACTCTAATTATTCATGTGATTTTTTTTATACAACACTTATATGATAATATGAAAACAATTTTTTCCCTGAGATAGTTAAACTTGAATGAAAATTTGTAATTTAAACCTTGGTCCATTACCTTTGTAGAATACCCTTAGACCATTTATATTGTGTGTGGTATATATAATTTAATTAAGGTTTAAGAAATTAAATTATGAACAATATTTCACCCAATTTTTATCTCAAAGTAATAAATATTAAACTTTAATTATTGGAGACCACTTATCTCTTTTGTCTTTTTTCCCATTAAGGATACAACTATACAAAGATTGAGAGAAAGAGTAATTGAGAGAGGGAAAGAGAAAGCCATAAGAACCTTTCGCAAGGAAGGGGAGAAGATTGATAGAATTATACAAAGATACCAGAGATGTTAAAGCTGTAAAGAGCATAATACGAAAATGGAAATCATGAGGTTGGTCAAGAAGATCCCAAAATTCAATGATAACAATCACGTTAATTTTGCATCCTAACAACAATCGATAGCCTAATCACTACAGACAGCAAATACTTCACTAATCTCAGGATCCCTCAAGATGGTGACCCCACTTCGTTTGGAGTGTGTTTTGTTAAACTAATTTCCTTTTTAAAAATTTGTAATCAATATGTTTAAAAGAAACAAATTAATAAGTTTTAACAATATAAACTAAAATTTTAATAAATTGTAAGATATTTTTTTTCAATGACAAATAATTTATATGGTAATTTATTTGATACCAAACTTATATGGGAATTTGAAAATGGCCATTTTTTTTTACAGAGATAGTCAAAGTTAGCTAGAATGGAGAATCACAATTGGAACTCAGGTCTTTAACCTTAGAATGGAGATAGTCAAAGTTAGCTAGAATGGAGATATTTTTTTATACAGTACTTACATGATAATTTGAGAACGATATTTTTTTCCTCAAGAATATTGTCAGACTTGAATGAAAAATTGAAATTTAAACCTAGGTCCTTTTAGCTTTGTGGAAAACCCTTAGATCATTTATGTTATGTGTGCTATATATTATTTAATAACGGTTTCATTTAGGAAATTTAATTATGAACAATATTTCACTCAAATTTTTTTATATGAAGGTAATATTGAACTTTAACTATTAGAGACTACTTATGTGTGTTCTATATATTATTTCATAACAGTTTTGTTTAAGAAATTTAAATTTTTTTTTTGATAAAAAGTTAAGGCATGCAAAGGCATCACAATGAGAAATTGATCCCAACTAAGTTGACACCAAAAACCCTACCCATCATTTGCAGCACACCTACAATATATTAAAAATGGCAAAAAAAGAGTAAATAGAAAAGCATGGGGGGACTAAAACCAAGACCCATGAAAAGAATTCAAAATGAATCTCTAAATCTATAATTAGGCAAGCCTAATTTATTTCTAAAGAAATCCTCTCTAATAAAAATAGGAGGCAAATCCACCAAAAAGAATCATAATTCTCAACTCCAAAAGCTGCTAGTTTATCTATACAAGTATTCCCCTCTCTATAAATATGGGAAACTCTGAATTGCATTTTAGAGACCCGCACCAAACAGTTTTTCCATCTATTTCTTAGGGACCAAGGCACAATATTAGTAGAGGTAAAGGCTTGCACAACCAGCTAAGAATATGTCCCCCCATGTTTTCCTTTTTGTATTTTTTTATTATTTTTAATAAATTTAAGGTGTGCTGCAAATGATAGATAGATTCTATGGAGCCAACCTAGTTGAGATGATAGTTTCTATTGTGATGTCTTTGCACGCCTTAGCCTTTAGATAAAAAAATATATTAGAGAATACTTGTCTCTTTTGTCTTTTTTCACATTAAGGATACAATTATACAAAGAAGTTATAGATGAGTTAAAGTAGCAAAGAGAAAAATAAGAAAATGCAAAGCATGAGGTTGGCAAAGAAGAGACCAAAATACAATGATATCAATCACGTTACTTTTGCGCCCTAACTACAGCCGATAGTCTAATCACCACATTCAAATAGTTTCAAGGCTATGGGGAGATAAGGAAGAAGAAATAGAACAAGACTTTTCACCTAAGTCAGTCAGAGCTCAAGATGCTGAGAGTAATCCTCCTTTCAAAGTGGTGCTTACAAAGTCTCAGAAAAAGAAGCTTAAACAGAAACAAAAGGTGGCTGCTATTGCTGCCAAGTCTGTGGTTCATAATACCCAAAGGGGAGGTCTAGGTAACTTTGCATAATGAGAATTCTATTTTGGAATGCTAGAGGCCTAGGTAATGTTGAAACTAGACAGATTCTTATGAAGCTTTGTTTGAAAAATAAGCCTGACTTAGTCCTGTTAGCTGAGCCATGGATAGATTTTGATCAAATTCATTGTTCCTATTGGAGTAGCTTTGGCTTGAAGCAGTTTGCCTTCAATCAAAGGGCAAATAAAATCCCTAGCTTGTGGTGTTTCTGTCATCAATCTTTGAATCCAGTTGTTATTTTTATTTCTTCCCAATGTTGTGCTTTTTATGTTGAATTGGGGAATAAAAAATGCTATGTGGCTGCTGTTTATGCTTCAACCTTGTATCAAATGAGAAGAGAGCTTTGGAAAGACTTGGCTAAGTTAAAGAAGGATCACCCGGGTCCTTGGCTTTTCCTTGGCGATTTTAATGTAGTTCTAGGGGCTCATGAAAAGGTAGGAGGTTGTCTGCCTTTTAATGCCTCGTGTGATAATTTTCTAAATTGGACCAATGCAGGACAGTTTACTCACATTGCTACCCGAGGATCCTCATTAACTTGGACTAATGGAAGGGTTGGAAATGCTAATACTCAAAAAAGGTTGGATAGGGCTATAGTGAATAATGCTTGGCTGTCATATTGGAGCAACATGAGTTGTTATACTCTGACTAAAAGTCATTCTGATCATTTCCCCTTAATCATAACTCAATCAAAGGGAATGAAATCAACTCCTTCAATTTTTAGATACCTGGAAGTGTGGTCTCGGCATCCAGATTGTGCTAGCTTGGTTAAGGAAGTCTGGTCCTTGAATGTTAGTTGCTGTCCTAAGTTTATCCTAATGCAAAAACTGAAGCATCTTAAAGCAAAGTTTAAATCTTGGAACAAGTTGGTCTTTGGAGATATTAACTCGAGAATTGAATCACCCTGCACACAGTTGATCATATTCAAAATCAAATAGCAGAAGATGGATACTCTGATTTGCTTCATCAGCAAGAAACTGTTGCTCAAAAGGAGTTGGATCAAGCTTTGGCTTATGAGGAGGCATTCTGGAAGCAAAAGGCAAACCTGAAATGGTTTTCCTGTGGGGATAGGAACACAACATATTTCCACAGAGTTGCCAAGATAAGGAACTCTACTAAACAGATGTCCATTCTTAGAAATGGTGATGAGGTCTTGGAGCTATCTTCAGATATTGGACATCATGTTTTGCAATTCTACACTGACCTCTATGCCACTGAAAATCAATGTAGAGACAATGGTCTAGTGGAGAGAGTTATCCCTTGTATGGTTTCAGCTGAAGATAATGAAATGCTAGCTGGTTAGTATGCGTACATTGGAAGAAGTCAAATGTGCTATTTCTTCTATGAATGGTACAGGTGCACCTGGTCCTGATGGATTTGGGGGATCTTTCTTTCAAACCTTTTGGAAGGTTGTAGGTGATGATGTGTATAAAGTTGTTATTCAGTTTTTTAAGCAAAATTGGATCATGTCAGGCCTGAACTCAAACTTAGTTGCTTTGATCCCAAAGTTTCCAGAAGCTGGCACAATAGGAGACTATAGGCCAATTACCCTTGCAAATTTCCAGTTCAAAATCATTACAAAGGTCTTGGCAGATAGGCTAGCTCTCATTGCTCCAAAAATTATTTCACATCAGCAAAGAGGCTTTATGAAGGGTAGGCAGATCACTGAATGTGTATATATCACCTCAGATGCAATTAACATGTTGGAGAATAAATCTTTTGGAGGAAATTTGGCTCTCAAAGTTGATATTAAAAAAGCCTTTGACACCCTTGATTGGAATTTCCTCTTGAGAGTGTTAAAATCTTTTGGCTTTCACGACAGTTTCAGAGTGGGTGCACAAAATCCTAAAGTCTGCAAAACTTTCATTTCTTGTCAATGGACACTATGTTGGTTATATGGCTTGCAAAAGAGGAGTTAGGCAAAGTGATCCACTCTCTCCCTTCTTTTTGTCTAGCAGGAGGAAGTGTTGAGTAGAGGAATCACTGCTTTGTCTAGCCCTAAGAACTGTAAAACTCCATCTCACATTCTTTATGCCGATGACATAATGGTATTTTTTAAGGGATCAAAAAGAGGCTTAAGATATCTCATGAACATGTTCTCAAATTATATCAAGCTTCAGGCCAAGATTTGAGCCTTGGAAAGTGCAAGTTCTATCTTGGTTCCATTATCTCCGGAAGACTTGTAGACTTGAAAGCGATCCCGGGTTTCGATCAAGGCCAGTTTCCTTTCAACTACCTAAGTGTCCCTATCTTTAAAGGTAAGCCTAAGGTGGTCCATCTTCAACCAGTTGTGACAAAATTAAAGCTAAATTCTCAACTTGGAAAGGCTCACCGCTGTCCATTATGGGGAGAGTTCGGTTGGTAAACTCAGTCATTGGTGGAATGCTTGCTCTACGGTTTCAGGTATATAATTGCCCTTCATCTCTTTTAAAGTCCATTGATAGGTGACTGAGGAACTTCATTTGGTCTGGCTGCATTCACACAAGAAAGGTTGTGACAATTGTATGGAAGAAGGTGTGTAGGCCCCTCAAAGAAGGAGGCCTAGGTCTAAGATCCATAAAGTCAGTAAATGTTGCTGCCATGCTGAAACTTAGTTGGAACGTAACTACTTCATCTGAAGAATGGGCAGCTTTATGTAGGGCAAGGCATTTTGTAACGTCCGTTATTTTATGTGGTATTTACGTAAGAGGATTAAGTTTAGGACTTGGATTACATAGTTAAGATGTTGTTTGAGGCATAGAGACCCTTGCATGGAAAGTACACAACAGTTTGGAGTGAGTTTGAATGTAACAACAACATATTAGGCTTTTTTTTATGGTTTGAGGTTGTTTATTAGGTCCTATTGAGCCTATATATCAAATTTGAGCTCAATCAGACATCGAACAGACCCAAAATACAACGAGTTGACTTCTGGTCAGAAGTCAATGCTCAAGCGTGGGTGTATCCATGCTAAAGCGCTCCAGTCAACCAGACTAGCTCTGGCGTTAACCCGCCACGTGTCATCAAGGGCTGACGTGGCATCCTGTGATTGGTTGCATGGCGTGGTGGTCCACCAACCCTCCAACGCTCGAGCGTGGGGAAGCCAACGCTCGAGCGTTAGAGCGCTCAAGCGCTAGGATACCAGCGCTTGAGCATTGGGACGCTGACTTGCAAAATAAAAATGGGACTTAAGTTACATAAGTCACTTAGCCCCATATAGAAAACAGAGAGCAGGGAGAGCAGAAGAGAGTGTAGAGAGAAGAAGAGAGAATTTAGTGAGAGGGGGAGAAGAAACTAAAGAGAGAAAGAGTTCTAGCTTGAGTTAGAAAGCTTCGATCATCCCGTCACGAATTCGAGTACGTGGTTGCGTTCGTGGCAATGTTCTTTTCGCTTCTCTCTTCTCCTTTTCTTCTAAAGTGAAGGTAAAATCTCACTCTCCTTATGTCGAATTGTTGTTTGTTAAGATACTTGAAGTATCTTTCATTTCGGTTAACGGATTTCGATTCCGTCTTCGATTTTGAACTCGTGGTAACGTGTGTTTCACAATGTGGTATCTAGGTGAATTTTTGGAAGCTCGGAGGCCCTAGAACCGTGTGAGGCAGAATCGTGAGGAGTAGAGGATGAGTGATTTCGTTACGTTCCGGTCATCGTACGACTTTCCAAGTGGGGGATGTAAGATGTGGAAACGGTTCTTAGTCAATAGGGGGTGAATTGACCTTTTTAAGACTTTTCGAAAAACAATGTTTAATTTCCCTTTTTCAAATGGAGTAGCAAGACAGTAAACTTTCCTTGAAGCTTAAGCAAGAAACAATTGTGAGGCAGAACCGGAGGTCCTAGAACTGTGTGAGGCAGAATCGTGAGGAGTAGAGGACGAGTGATTTCGTTACATTCCGGTCATCGTACGACTTTCCAGGTGGGGGATGTAAGATGTGGAAACGGTTCTTAGTCAATAGGGGGTGAATTGACCTTTTTAAGACTTTTCGAAAAACAATGTTTAAGTTCCCTTTTTCAAATGGAGTAGCAAGACAGTAAACTTTCCTTGAAGCTTAAGCAAGAAACAATTGCAATACCAATTAAAGAATGCACTTAAAGAAAGATATTCAACTGTATAAGCTAAGAGATAGTATCATACAACAATCATGTACTATAGTATCATAAGCATAGAACATAAAGAATCATGCATACGATAATAAAGATTGCAAGAAAGTAAAGAGAATAAGGATAGAGAAAGTGACACAAGTATTTTACTGGTTCGACCCACAACCTGAGTGGCCTATGTCCAGTCCCCAAGAATCCTCTTGGAGAAATTCACTATGACAAAGTTTGTACAAGAGATGCCACACTCCTTACAAAAGTCACTCTCCTCTAGTAGGATACCTCATCCACTAGAACCACACTATCAAGAGATACCTCACTCTTGAAAACTTGTTGGATACCTCACCAACAACTCACACACAAGAGATACCACACTCTTGCCAAAAAGGGATGCCTCACCCTTACTTTGAAGGATACCTCACCAACAAAGATTTATGCCCCTCAAGAGATGCCTCACCCTTGAGAACCTTGGGATCCACACTCCCAATACAAAACTCAGAAAACAAATTGAGTAGCAGAGAAAATCCTAGCACAAGCACTTGTGCATCAAAGCTTGTAGCGTCTAAGATCACTTGTAACAAAGGATGAATAGATGGCTTGCTATTTTGGAATTATAACAGTATATTTTTGGATATGATTTCGTTTTCAAAACTCTTAAACACATACCCTTTATATAGACTTCAATTGGAGCTAAAAAAAATTGAAGTTTGCTGAAATTTTGGGTGACTATTCGAATACTCATACAGGGTATTCGAATACTCCCTGTAACAACCCAACAAACTTAACAGAATGGGTAGTTTTCGAATACTCACAGGGTTATTCGAATACTCTCTTCAAAAATTGCCAAATTGCATTTGTAATGGCATACATGAGTCGGTATTTGAATACTCTAGAAGGAATTTCGAGTTTTCCTTAAAATAGACCAATATACAACTATGTATGTGATTACTTATACCTTAAAAACACTTTTCAACATTTGGCATTTGATAATAGCTCTAATTGATTTCTATTTTTAGGTTTAGAATTATTATCCAATTTAGTGACCGATTTCTTTAAAAAACATATAACAAACCAAATATAATTTTTTTTTATAAGCTAAAGTGTATTGAAAAGGTCTAATGGGTACTCTAAACTCATAAACAAAAGAACAAAATACAAGAGGGATATGGTAGAGATTCAACCAAAGTCGGAGAAGACAATAATGGTTGATATACTAACAACTATTACAGTCTAATGCCTTCAGATGTTCTGGATCTGGTGCCACAGCCTCACTATAGCTCTATATAAAATTATATATTATATATATTATATATATAGAATCAAAATCTAATTTAAAAGAAAAAAGAAGTATAGGTCTTCTTGCTCACCTTTATACAGAGTTACTCCAGGTTGGGAGAACTTTTAAGTAAACAAACAATAAACAGAAGTTCTTTTGATAGATTGAAATCCACACCATCCAATTCCAGAAATTCTAAGGAGTTGATTTTCTTTAGCAATGTATGCTGTGTGATACCTGCAGACAGACTCTATGCATCCAAACAGCAAAACTGAGAGATGTATTTGTACACATTCAACTATAATAACACAACTTTCTACATAAAAGGCAAGCACCAATTATAGAGACTCAACCATAAATCTAAATGCAACTCTGTTTCACTTTTCGACAAATAATAGATGAGTTATAAGGCTTTAGAAAATCAAATCATGAGGCCAAGGTAGCTAAAAGGGATGTGAAAAACTTTCAAAAATGAGATCAAAGATTCAAAACATAAGACATATCGTGCAAAACACAGCTTACTAGCTGCTATCCCTTTGTAGAAAAAAACACTCCAAGTACAATTGTGTAATTAGTGAGGATAGTCCATATGTTAACGGATTGCTATGTTGTTCTATAGTTCTATATAAAATGACAAAAGTAATAATATATATGACCACCAAATCACATCCCACTGAACTGGAATAAATAAACTCATACCAGAGTTGTTGTATTCTAACCTTGATGTAACCTTCTCCCAGAGAAAGCCTCTCAATTTTCAGCAAGTCTTCCATGAAATCGGAGATGTCGAGTTGATCCAAGTTCCCCGAAAGCATCAGTAACAGTTCATTCAAATTCTTTGCTTTCTCATAACAAATTGACTTGATAACCCGATCATCTTCAACAGATAAGTATTCCATACTAAGGGCAGAGACATTAATTGAATCAAGGTCTAAGAGATATGCTTTGTGGACTTACTCACGTGAAGAGATGTTCTTGTTGACATGTTCGCTAGAAACCAAAACACAAAAATTACCCATAAATACATCATACCCTGCGAATAAGAAAATAATATACATGATATAATTCCAAAAAATGATGTTCCCTAAAGCACAAATATTATCTTGACAAACATAACAAACCTTGATCATACGCTTCAAAAGTTGGAGAAACAACAACACCATTAGATACCCAACTGAATCCAATTCATTTTAATTTCTGCATTTCACACATAGCAATCACACTATATGATATTTCAATGCAAACTCAAACTCAACCAATATTATTCAATTGTTACATATATATCTTGAAACCACATATAACCAAAAGTTCAAAGATACTTGCATGCTTATACCCATTAACAAGAGTTCAACCATTTTTATCATACAAAAATCTAAAATCAACATGCTGCAGCTCAAAACCAATTTACATCTCATACAACAAATAAAATTCAATAACACATTGAGCAATTGATTCAAGCATTTTCTCAAACAGATTATGTTCAATCTAACAAGTTGATTCACATAGAACTAGAATTCATAGGACAATAAAACCAGAAAAAAAGAAAGAACTAACAGAGAGTGGGATGATAGTTGTAGGGCGATGGGGACGAACGCAACGGCATGAGCACGAACTGGGCACGTTACTTAGCGGTGGCGGATGGGAGGGCACGAGAGCGGTGGGAGAGAGAGACAGAGGGAGAGAGTGACGCGAGTGAGACAGAGAAGGAGAGAAGGAGAGGGAGAGAGAGACGCAGGTGATAGAGAGAAGGAGAGGTAGAGAGAGATGCAAGTGAGACAGAGAAGGAGAGAAGAAGAGGGAGAGAGAGACGCCAGTGACAGAGAGAAGGAGAGGGGGAGAGGGGGAGAGAGACGCGAGTGAGAGAAGGAAATGGAGAGAGAGACGCGAGTGAGAGAGAGAAGGATAGGGAGAGAGATTTGTATGCTTACCGTGTGGAGGAGGTGGTGGCCGGAGAGGAGGTGGTAGCCGGTGAGGGGCTTCTGCGGCGCTGCGTGTGAAGAGAGGAAGAGAGGAAAAGAGAGAAATGGGGGAAGAGAGGAAGGAAATCGCGATTTAGGGATTTCAGTTTTAGCGACCGAATTGTTCGGTCGCTAAATCGGTCGCTAAAATGGTTAATTTGAAATTTGAATTCATAATTTTAGCGACCGAACTAAAACGCTCTATTTTAATTTTTTACGCGCCGTTTAGCAACCGATTTAATATCGGTCGCAAAAGATAACTTAATTTTAACCGTTGCATTTAACTTGGTCGCCATTTCGGTCGCTAAAAAGTCGTAAATTTATGACTTTTACTTTCCTTTATTTTGCGACCGAAATAGAGACCGATAACTCTGCTACGCTCTATTTCGGTCGCTATTTCGGTCGCAATATCAACTCTAATCAGTGTTTGATTTAGATCCTACAATCGGTCGCCATTACGGTCGCAAACAGCAACCAACTAATTCGGTCGCTATTTTCGGCCGCTAAATGACCTTTTTTTGTAGTGAGCAACCAAGGGTTATATGGGACCACCCATCTATTTTCTATAGACATATATCTATTCAAAGTTACTGGACCATCATTCCGTCTTCTGTACCGTGGATATAAGTCAATACCTTGTCGTGTCTCTTGGATGAACTCTTTTGGGAACCCTTTTTTACATTGTCCATCCTTCATACATGGTGATCATGGATTCAATCTACCGCAAGGTCCACGAATCATGTGTTTTAGCACTGCAGCAAGTAATTGCGGTTCTTGATCAAATTTTGGTATTTATGCTCTAACAATATCATATTCTTCTGGGTTACGTAGCTTGTCATTTGGGCCCATGATCAGTAGCATATGCACGTGAGGCAATCCTCGTTTTTGGAATTTGGTTACATACATATAACTTTTGACCTTTCCCAAGACCCCTTTATTAATTACGACATGCTTCAATTGCTAGAATTTTGACCGGAAGATTCTTGTCAGCAAGTCTGGATGATCTTGTGGAGTTTGAAATGGGCCAAGTTCAGCTGATATTTCACTCCATGAAGGCTTTCATGTCATGGTCAGAAAAATATCAGGTTTGCTGATGCATATTTTTAGAATAAAGGCAAGTGCACCTCGTCGCAAACAAGTAATACGGTGGTAAGACCGGTTATCGTATCCACAGGGATCGGTTGCCAATTACCAATTCACAAACTCAACAACTATCTAGACTAAACTATGGTATGAAAAGATCATAAAATAAGGAAATAAAATATTTTTGGTCTTTTGGGAATTTTATCGAACACTTGGAAGGCAAAAGAAATGCGGTTAAGATTGTCAGGGTTAGACTACACTAATCCTCCCTTAATTGCAATGAAATGGCTTCTAACATAAGTCCTAATTCAATAATGACAATCAAGTTTTTTCTAAAATACTCAAGCCTAATGTCTTAGGTGCAATGAGCCTAAAACCCCAAATTAAACCCTAATGTCTTAGGTGGATTAACCTGAGATTTTGCATTAAGTCAAGACTTATAAGATTGCAAGCAGCCAACACCTATGTTTAGATTCTTGAACTACTTGGCATATGATTCATGAGCATGCCTTAACATCAATCTGTCAATTGTCTATCAAAGCAACATATCATTCCTATGGGTAGCTAAGCCAAGGAAAGCATTAAGCACATAATCACATACTCATAAAGAAATAGAGACTTGCATTAAAACAACCAAATCAAATACAAACAAGTTTAGAAAAGCTACATCTAACCCCAACAATAGGGATTTAACTACTCATGAAAAATGAGAATACAAAAGAGAAGGAGAGAAGAGATGAAGAACACTCATAGAAGAATCCTCCAATCTTCTTCCATTCCCAGAGCAAGGAAAACATCCCCTACTAGGGTTGAAACCCTAGTCCAGCCTCAGCTCCAAGTGCCTCCCCCAAGAGCTCTTCAAAAACTCCCTTTTCTGCCCTAAAACAGCAACTTATACCAGTCAGTTCTGCGTGCGTTCGCGAGGCGAGACATGTCTTGCGATTCAAATGTTAAAAATCTGCTGTTTCAGAGAATTGAACTCTCGCGAGGCGAGAGTTTCTCGCGATGCGAAACCGAAAGGTTCTTCTCAAATACGCCCGTGAGGAGCATCAGGGCCTGGGCGTGATGGCTTCTGGTTTCCAGACTCGCGAGGCGAGACATGGTTCGCGAGGCGAACCAGAAAAGCTTGCATTTTCTGGAACAGTCAGCTTTCAGGGTCGCGAGGCGAATCCAGTCTCATGGGCGAATCTCAATTCTCGCTTGGCTCAATTTCTTCTCTTTTAGGCTCTATTTCATCCAAGCTCCATCAAGGCTAATTCTGAGCATTTTTACATTGAATTCCTGCAAAACAACACCAAGAAACCGCTTCACCCGTTCCAAGGGAAAATCTAACTAAAATCAAATAAAGAATGCCTAATCTATATGAAAAATGCATGCAAAAGTGTACAGAAAACATGATGTAAAATCACACTATCATTTGCCGTCATGAAGCACAATAGACATACCATCTTCATACCGTTGTGTCATGTCTCGACGGCTACCAATAAAAGATGAAGGCAATATGGTTCTCTGTCTGATATTTTCTACAAAGAGCAATTGTACGTATTGATGGTGTTTGATGTATTTGACATATATTGTTGTATAAATAATTTTGATATATGTTATGAAGAATACCTGTAGCAGTTTCTCCCATGTGCAAAGCATCTTGCAAGCCTTGATACAATTCTGAGCTAATTTTTCGTTTGGTGAGTTTGGACCCACCTTAACCTTGCTACTTCGATCTTGACATAGTTGTCTACAACATACTGCTGTAGTACTTGTCCCGCTTTTAACAATATGGAATTATCATTGGGACGAATCTACAATCCATGAAAACATCAATGACTAATGAAAACTAATTTTTTGTCAATTATTTTATAAATAAAAATATGGTTGAAATTACACTATGTACCTGAAGCATGTAGCTGTAATAATCTCGACATGTTATAGTCTGGCCGTCACCATTTATGGTTTCAAGGTTCCATCCAAAAGTTCCGTAAGGGAACAATAGAGGATATTGTAATGGATCATAATATCCCGTAGTTTCTTTAACATTCATTAGATTCCCAACACGACTCATCACGCTGATATCCCTTTCAGCTGCGATTGATACCGCGTCTCCACCTACGACAATTGCTGTGACTTGGGATGCAGTTGGGAGATTATACTGTGGTTGATTAGCAGGGCGCTCCTTGATGAGTAGACTACAATCATGTACATCAAGACGTTGTGCAAGTTGCCTAAGTGCGTATAGATTGCACACGTGGAGCATATGTTGCAACTTTTGAACAATATTTTGTTGAAGTTGAAGGTTTTCAAGCATTCTGTTTTGTAACTCATGCTCTGTATCGTAGATGTACATTTGCAAGAAACGTGGTCTTGAACCCTCAATTGGATAGAATACTCCTATCTTATGATAAATTGCACCTTGGGCACGAAAACTATATATGCCACGTCTAGTTGCAGCGACATTCTCATCAATATGTACACCCATTGAAGTGAATGAAAGCACATGATTGTAACTCCTTATATGTTGTCTAAAATGTCTTCCTTCGGCTGAACTGTCTGAAAATATTTCTAGCAACTTTGGAGGTACATCTACTTGTTTAAACGATATCTTCCCACTAGAGCAGCACATGTCACGTGATTCGTGAAAAAATAACCGTGCATTGAAACGTGTACACGTGCTTGGTGGTGGCAAATGGGAATTGGCCATTGTTGAAGTATTGAGAAAATTTCTAGCACTATTATGTTTTGTTTGGAAATTACAATGCAAATCCGTGTGTTAAAAAATATATGAATCGTATTAAATATTGTCATCGTGGATAATAGATTTTTAAATATGCATATCAACCTCTATATTTTTTAACTATATTGACGAATCATAGTGAAGAGAATAGTTGCATCTGTGGGGTTAGAGGAGTTGCCCCTTAACTGATACTCTACATTCTCGGGGGATTAGTCTTACGATTACCGACTATGGGGATACTTTGGGTTTCATCTCGGACCTAAAAAAAAATATGGTACACAAATAAATATGTTAAGAACACCTTCACGCTTCTTGCAAGTTGCAAACAACTATGTTTATAGTAGTTTGTCAAACATTTTCACTGCATTTTCCAAACCAAACTAAAGAAGAAATTTAGAGTTGAGAGTAATTCAATTGATTTCAGGTAGAAAAAATAAATTGGTTCATAACATACAATATATTTTTCCATTAAATTTTATCACTAAACTAATAAGAGTTTAACTGAGTTGTTGTCGAATTGAAAAAAGGGGAATAATTTGTGTACACCAAAATGAGACATCATTTGGTGTCCCCTTTGTTTTTTGGATGTATTTTTTAGAAACATGTATATAAAGAAGATAAAAAGTAAGTGAGAGATAGAGATAAACATATACAGTGTCACATATGGTATCCAAAATTTGTGTTTAAATATCATAACTCTTGAAAAAAATACAACGAGAGAAATGATACTCTGATTTAAATCTTTTTTTGAGTTGTCCATTGAAACACATGAAACATCAAAGTGTATTTGAGTATGGAGTTGCTTTGAAAAAAATAGAAAATAATTAAATCTAGACTTATATCATGAAATGATTGATTATCTTATTACTTGCATAAAGAGTAAAAAAAATAAAATTAACCAAATATATTAACCATCAAATATTTAATGTTATACAACCAACAGTTGTTCAATCAGAAGCATACTATTTATTTCAATTAATTTTATCAAAATATAGATACTTTTGTATTGTCAGTATATAGAAATTAAATCATTTTTTTATAAGTGGTTTAATTTTTTAAGTCATGGTAGGTGTGTTAATATATCCATCATTACTATTAGATAATTCATTTTTGTCTTTATAGGTAGCATTTTTTTTAATAAAAAACAAACAATCCCTTTTTTAGATACCAACAAAAAACATAAAACCAATTAGAATTAAAAAAAAATTAGGTGTACTTTTTTTCTTTCAAAATCATGAAATATTTGCACACCACAATATCAAAGAATGAAGGATCCAACTCTCAGTTTAGATACGCTAAAACAATCAGCAGATAATTTGACAATATTGTGAGAACACAATTTGATAATATTGTGAGAAGGTTCCATTTGAGAAGATAAGAAGCTATATATAACGTTAAGCTTTTCACCTTTAGAAGCTCCATCCCTCCAATCACAGGAATCCATAAGATTTATGAGAGCAGAATCACTGTGCTTGTTGGGTTAAAATGGTGGGGCGGTGATGTTGTTGGATGCTTGGATTAAAGGTCGAATTACCATCTTTCAGTAACATAGTCTGACCACATGTCTAATGTTTTTACTTACTTTATTGTAGTTCGTGGTACTTTTTAACATTTTGATTCATTCTAATTGTATGAATTTTTTGTTGTATAATATATTTTTGTCATTTGTAAAAAATATGTATGTTTGATTGGTAATTTTTGCAAGTTTATATTTTGTGAATTTTTGCTAGTTTATATATTTTGATCAATTGTAATGCACTATCATCATATGTGTTGCTTGATATTTCATCTTCATGTTTCCTAATTGTTAAATATAAAAGTTAGTATTGATAAAAAATGGGAAAATCCTACAACTTATTATATGGTAGATATACATTTTGTCATAACTAATACAACTATATCAAATTACTTCTCATTGATAAAAAATTTAAAGGAATCGTAATGCATTTCAAGTTTATCTTTTGAGGAAAAAATTTGCTTTTTACAATGTTCCAAAGTTGAGTTTGATCTATTAAAACTAGGGAACCCCATCCAAAAGAGTATATTTTTAAAAAATGTACCTAATATTAAAAAAAATTAGAGTTTCTATCAAAAAAAAAATTAGAGTTTTAATGTTTTTAAAATGGCATAATATTAAGAATTTAATAAAAAATTATAATTCACATTGTTATCAATTGGGCATATAGATATAATTGTTTGCTCATTCTTCAATATTTTCCATATTTTTTTCAATGTATTCCTGTTATAATTTTTGTGTTGAATTATTGATAAATTGATAACAAAAAAGTCAAAAATGAATTTGCAACTTATAACTTATTTGTTTGTCAAAAGAGATAAATAAATAAATTAACTTTACTCCCTTTGTAACCATTCAAATGTAGCAGGACTCTAGATAAAACATTTTACTTTTATTTTTTGGAGTGATTTATCTCGTTGGATATGAATCAAAATTGCTTCACCTAAGTTGGTCGAGATCTTTGTTTCAACATGACCTTTTAAAACCAGTAGCGAGAGTGAAATATCTCTGAATGAAGCTCCAGGCACGTTAAGTTGTTGTTAAGGGTAATTGATTTGATGGTAGATGACAATTAGCGGTAATTTACTTGTATTAATATGAACATTATTGCTTAGAACCTTTTTCTTTCATTTGTTGTGTGGCTTGTGTATTTCTTCCAATCTTCTTTTAAGAGAAATAGAAAGGCTAAAAATAATTGCTCTTTGCTAAACTACTAAACAACTATGTTTTCGATCATCACAATGTACCTTTGACATTACATGCTTTTTCTCTCATTTCCGTTCGTTTCCTTATTAACTCTCTATTCTTACTCTCACATCCTTAAATAATGTTTATGCAATAACTAATCTTTGGCAACAAAAAACTAATTCAATGAAAAAAAAAACTATAAATCTCTTCTTGAAATGAAATGCCCAGAACTTGGTACAATGATTTCATAGTGCTTTCATCCATACAAAGTTTATGCTGAATGATGTATGAAATATAAAAAAAAATCAGGGGCGGCTCAAACCCAATCTGAAAGAATTTGTAGAGGTAATTACTGTAAATTTTAAAAACAAAAAATAGTTAAATCTTAATTGAGATGAGGTTTGATTGCCATTGAGTTAGAAAATGAAGAGCATATACAAATGTCATAAATAAATAATTAAATGTTAAATTTCAGACATCACCTTCCAGATTCAAGTTTTCCGGCCTAGCATGAATTTGTGTGAGCAGGACTTAGAGATTTTTTACTTGGGACCCCTACTAACATCATAATCCCTTTAGGATGAGTATTTTTTTCAATATAGGTTGTTATCGTTCGTTTTCCTTCCAAACATATAGTTCCATTTATGCGGACATAACTTCATGGAACAGGGTTTTGAAGTGATCCACATCACTTAGGGTTTAGGGTTTGATAAGGAAAGACTTACATACTTAGGGTGCGTTTGGGTAAACAACTTAATTAAGAGCTTATCATATAAGATCTTATCGCATGAGAGCTTATGCCATAAGCGCTTAAAGAAAGAAAAAGAAAGAAAGGGGTATGACAGGATTCAAATAGTGAAAAACACGGAGAGGGTGTTTAGTACATAAGCTCTTATGATAATTCCATAAGCTTCTCCCAGTGACTTATGAAAATAAGTCAAAAAATCCTTATGGGATGACATAAGTTATTTTTATAAGCTCTGCCAAACACACTGCATAAGAGCTTATGTCATCAGATAAGTCAAAAGGAACTTAAATAAGCTCTTCCAAACGCCACCTTGTCTTCTACTTCTAGGCTTCTCGCCCCGTACAATTGTCAGGTTTAGATGTTCAAACATCACGTATGCATATGCACTACAGAATTGGATCAAGAGGCCCATAAGCCTTTTTCATTTGCAATTTGGCAGAGTTGGGAATACTTGCATGAATCATACAAAACACCAGAGTAATAACAGAACCAAAATCTATTTTCGAAATAACGAAACATGGTGCAAACAACACTGTTCCTTTCAGGGGAAAAACACCAACCAAATAATTTAGGCCCAATACAAAGCTCTCAAGTACCAGTCTTTATCAATTCATCATTCAAACATATATAGCTTAAAAACATTATTTAAAAAGAATAAGAAATATATAATTGGGGAGACTAAACTATAGATGATTAGTTACAGAGGGGGAGTACTATAAAGAACTCTTATTAATAACTGATACAAAATAGTGTTGAGCAAGAAAACATGCCTAGTTCCATCATAAATGAAGTTATGTGCCGTTAGAATTGCATAGTATGCATTTATTCCTCTGCTAATCTTTTTTGTCATTGACACGGATATATACTCCCATCATAATTCAGATTTGCATTTAAATTCAACTGATCATAACAGTCTTTTCGTTATGCTGCTGAAATTTGAAGGTTATGCTGCTCTGCTCTGAATCATTTTCAATCTACTCCCAGACGGTGATTTAATTTCAAATGGACATTGCTCATACTCCAGGAGGATACATTTCCGAAAATAGCAAACAAATTTTTTTTTTGACGCAAACCTTTTTTCAGAAGAAAGCAAACCTAATAACCATATATACCCAAAATAATTCTGACAACAATAATACATCAACATTATCCAATGAATAATAATACATCAACATTATCCAATGAATGAAAAAAGGTATCGATATATCCACTTAAAATTTCTAAATTCTACATCAAATTTCATTAAGAGAATTACTTTGGATTATGTCAGATAAATATGGCATTGGACTTGTTTGAGTGACTACAATCTTGTCAAGCTTATATGCAAAGAGAACTAATATAGATTCTTATTGTCACAAAACAATACGCATTCACCAAAAACATTGAAGAAACTAATTTTCTTCAAAAGTACTTTATGGGCACAGGAACTTATACTACAGGAGTTGATCATCCATTGTATGAGGACCCTATTTACTACTTTTATGGAAAGTAGACATGTACATAGGGCTTCCAAAGGAAAAACAATGCTGGAACTCATCACCAATAATAAATTTCAAGTATCAAGTAATAGGGGGATAACTAAGCCAGACTCGAGTTAGTCTCAAAGCAATAGCAACTTTATCATATTTAACCACAAATAAATGGGTGATAAACTGACAGAAACAGAATAGATAGTGATGTTATGAAATTAGAAATTAAAGCCAACCAACAGGTCTTTCAAAATCAAAGACTCTCACGAACAATTTTATTTTCCTTTTAATTTTATTTATTTATTTTTTGTCAACCAAAACTGCAAACACGGTAAAGCAGTTTTACCTATTATGGTGGTGCCAAATCAGTGGGCCTCACAACCTTCCTCAGCTTAATTTTAGCATCAATGAGGTGAATCCTGAAGAAGCAAAATGTGAAATAAATATCTAGAGGGATATTACATAGGGAAAACAATTTACAAAACGAAAGTATTCCTATTTCATATTGCATAGACATTACAATGTACAGTCTCAAACATTCTGCTTAAAAACATGTGACCAATAGATTGTTTGGTCCACCGCAAGGTTGTGGTGCAAAGAGACCAGAAGGAATCTTTTTTTATTTATTTATATAAATCAGATAAGGTTCAGATAATGATGATGTCGTGTTCTTCAAGGTAGTCGATGATGCTTCTCATGGTTGTAGAGTGATGGTTGGATTGGAAAACAGTTATGAATAATCAAAGAGAATAATGGGAATAAAAAAAAACAAGAAAAGAAAGACCGGAATGGAGAATAAGGCAATGTCGACAGAGCAATCTTCATGTACCAACTCCTTTGTTGTTGTTGTTTTCATTAATGTTTCTCTTAAAGGCTTCTTTCCTGACTCCCCTTTCTCCACACAGTAAAATCGAGGTTTGCCAGATTCACCGAGAGGCATTTTCTCCGACCATCAGTTGCACTAACACAAAGAAGAAAGAGTCACAAATGGCGATAAGAACTCAGAATGGAGAAGAAAGATTGAGAGAAACAGAGCGACAAAATGAGAGAGAAGAACAAACTTTCATTTGAAAAATGTCAATTCTCAACCAAAACATAAAAAACACAAACTCCTCCAAAATAATACATGAAACAAATAAAAATGGCATGGTTGCTTTCCTGAGAACCCAAAAAAAAAAGACCATGAAAATCATAAGAAGATGCTTCAGAGTGAGTTGCACCTTCTAATAATTTTCTGCATCTGGACTTTCACAATCACAATCAAGTTCAAGCACCTGCACTTTCTTCCCAAAACCTCTAATAATTATCGTTTCACTTTCCCTGTCAACAAAGAACAATCTTTCCAGAAAAGATAAAAAAAGATAGAGAAGATGTGGAATCATAGTAAGGGTTTCAGGAAAATACATATATGGAGAGTAGGGTGGTGAGGTTGCTGTACCCGTTGATGCTTGAGAGATCCGAACTGCAGTGGTCTTTCATCCCTAAAGTCTACTCCATCATCTGCTTCCAGTTGTTCACCACCATTGCCATTGATTCCTTCGTCGTAACCGTTCGCTCTGTCGCCAACTTCTTCGCCAATACCCCTGCTGGATTAGCCCTCTTCATCTGCCTCATATTCATCCATTTCATCAGGACATCTCCTCAACTCATTTACCACTGCCGCCACCGCCTCCGCCTTTGCCACTGGATGAAACAGAGAAGTCAAAGTTAATAAAAGAGGAAGAAAAGAACGAAAGAAAGAATGAGAGTTGACAGAATGAGAGCGGTTCCCTTTAAATTTAAAAATCCATTTTGCATGGAAAAGATAAGTGTTACCCACAATGAATTTTATGTAACTGCTTCGTTTCTGTGAATTTTATGTAATCTTTACCGCATGATGTGATTTTAGTATATAGTTAATAAGGGCATTTTTGGCATTTTAAAATGTTCCAACCAAATTTTTGAATTTTTTTGAACTTTAACATTATCTATTAGTCAGCCTCATATTCATCCCTTTCATCAGGACGTCTCCTCAACTCATTTACCGCCGTCGCCACTGCCTCCGCCTTTGCCGCTGGATGAAACAAAGAAGTAAAGTTAATAAAAGAGGAAGAAAAGAACGAAAGAAAGAATGAGAGTTGAGAGAATGAGAGCGGTTCCCTTTAAATTTAAAAATCCATTTTGCATGGAAAAGATAAGTGCTACCCACAATGAATTTTATGTAAGTGCTTCGTTTCTGTGAATTTTATGTAATCTTTACCGCATGATGTGATTTTAGTATATAGTTAATAAGGGTATTTTTGGCATTTTAAAATGTTCCAACCAAATTTTTGAATTTTTTTGAACTTTAACATTATATATTAGTCAGCCTCATATTCATCCCTTTCATCAGGATGTCTCCTTAACTCATTTACCGCCACCGCCACAGACACTGGATGAAACAAAGAAGTAAAGTTAATAAAAGAGGAAGAAAAGAACGAAAGAAAGAATGAGAGTTGAGAGAATGAGAACGGTTCCCTTTAAATTTAAAAATCCATTTTGCATGGAAAAGATAAGTGCTACCCACAATGAATTTTATGTAACTGCTTCGTTTATGTGAATTTTATGTAATCTTTACCGCATGATGTGATTTTAGTATATAGTTAATAAGGGTATTTTTGGCATTTTAAAATGTTCCAACCAAAATTTTGAATTTTTTTTGAACTTTAACATTATCTATTAGTATAGATTACCAACTTTTACAATAATTTAACATTGCGCTTGTTTGGTTCAAAAAAAAATTGTGCTTGTTAAAATAAAACTACGACGACAAAGTCAACCAAACAAATTAATAGATGTAGTGTGAAAGTTTAAAAAGATTCTTACTCCACCTTAGAATGTTACATTTCATGAAACAAAAATGTTTCTATGACTTTTTACATTATATGTGATTTTATGAGTGATTTGTCTTTAATGTTTTTCAATTAAAGTTTGGCCAAGAGGCTTTGAAGATCTGCAATTGTGTATGTCAATAGGTGATAACGAATCATACACCAAAAGAAAAAAGATTAACAAAAGTGAGCAAGCCATCCAAAAACATAAGATTTTTAACAAAATAAAGACAGAGAACTAAAATTAAGGGTGATTGGATGAGGTTGAGAGAGGGAGAGATCGATTCTCAGAATTTTGAAAAGCAAAATTACTTCCCTGATATTTATTGAAATCCATATCACAAGATGAATCAGACTTATGAAAAAGAAATAGTACAGAGTTCTGGGCAAGTTCATGGTACAAAATAGAATAACAAAAAAATTTAACCTTAGCTTCTTTACTATGATAAGGTTGAGTAAATCATTTTATACAATATACCCACTTAGTGACATTCTTTAATTTCAAATTAGCGAATCGACAGATCTTCCTCGATGCTTCCCATAATTGTTTTAGACATGCTTCCTCTCTATTACTGCTTGCTAAGAGAGATAAAAAGTTGAGATAAATTCTTCTCAAGATTTCAGATGATGAATCTAAGTATCTAATCATTGCTCTACCAATAATCACAGAAAAAGTAATTTATCCTTGATCATTAATTCACAATCTTCCACTCTAAGCCTAGGATAATCTTTGGTCATCCAAAATGAAAAATCATGCACGTAAAAACAGGGAGGATTGGAAGAATCGAGATAAATGAAGGAATAGGAAGAATCAACAACTTAAACGAAATTCTCGATATAAACAAATGACAAATACAGTTGGCAGTTCAAATCCAAACTCAAAAGTGAAAACACCTACAACCAACATTGCACTTACGGAAAAACCTGACCTTGTAAAATTAAGTAATGATTGGATCAAACCAAGTGTGAGAACTGAGGTATGATTCATCTAGTGGCTGGGAGAGACGTGAGCAAAGTGTGATTCATCCAAAAATTAATTCACAGCCTACTTTTGCATTTGGATCCCCATTGAGCCGGAAAGAGAAGTCCTTCTCACTTAGTTCAGCACCATATTGTACCTGTGATTGATAACGGATCAGTAAATTAAAGGACGGGTAATTGAAATCAGATACTTTTTGCCCATTCTCACCCTAGAGATTTTAGTTCCATAATTCCATTGTCACTAAAAGATGCTAATTAAAAACCAATGAATAATGGCAAATTAATGGAAGAACTTTAGAGTTTTAGATACAGTCGGATAGATAGGGATTGAGACAGGAAGAGCAGGCAAAACAAAGGATCTACATCCCAAAGCCTTGATTTTTTATCTTATATTTATTCAAAATAGTATGTGCTAAAACATGTATATAAGACCAAAAACAGGGCATCAAATAACATATATGTGGCGAGTAGCATATATGAAGTGGTGATTTGATTATCAAATACCAATAATGATACTCGATTACCATCTTTGATTACCACATAATATACATCCATCACTATTTACACTAATTAGTGAAAAAATGGGGCAGAAAAAATATATATGAATACTGAATAGCATAACTGTCTAAGTAAAAACTTCCTGTTCGGTAATAAGAATAGAACTAATAATCAGTGATGTTCCTGAGCATTTGATTGGAGATAAAGGTTTTGAACTATATTCAATGAAATTTGGAACCTAGGATGGATAAATAAAATTTTGCAGAAAAGCTATGCTATTTCAGTCATGATAAAAGGTCACATCTTATTGAAAGTACCCACTCATCTTGCCTTAGCCCAGGCATTCAGGTTTACATTGAAGTTAAAACTGGTTTTCAGTCATAAGTTACTTCTTGTTTAAAAGTCTAGCTTAGGTATCATGATCGACTACTATTTAGAGTTCATTCATTTGGAGATAAAGAAGACAAAAGGGAAAAATCAATCATAAACTACTCTCATTCAACTTTAATCATATCACCCGGACCACTTTCTTAGAACCTCATTCACAATGTCAGCTCTTGCATTCCTAGTTTCATGTTTTTTTCCTAATGTTTACCAAAGCACTGAGGTTTATATTGTAGTCCTCTAATTTTTTGTGCCGTTATCATACAATTCCATAAAGTGATGAATATTTTGGAGAAAGCGCATGGCCTTGTTGCTCAGAGGGTAGGTGGAAAGGTTTGTCAATAATTGCCATCTCAAGAAATCTTGTATGGTAGAATAATAGGTATGAATTAAGTAGCCATACTCCTAGAAGAATACGTATGTCGATATCCACTTCATTGGCAGTACCACCCTCCCTCATACCCTCGCAACTTCAAAATGGGACCATTATGATGTCACCAATCCTAATTATATATCTTTCAAGATACTCACCTTAATAAGTTCATCAGACTGCAAGCATGCTTACAATCACCACAGCACATAGAACATGACTCAACAACATCGTCCTTTTTAATTGAGGATACCTTAACACAACATAGCAAAATATCAAGGAATGCCAACATTGGTCAAGTTTCATTGATTATGAAAATTCTAAACTTACTTTGCATCTTTTCAGAGTATTGGTCAGGAAAAACTTGAATATAAAAAACTAAGAAGAGGACCAAATGACTAGAGAGAAGTCAAATAAAAGATTTAAAAGCTTCTTTCCCACAGCGTTAACTGTTAACAGATAAATAGGAAAATTCGATAACAATAAAATTCCAACACTCCAACTCAATTCTCACCTATGAACAAATAGAGGAAAATTCCAGCACTTTACAGAACAATAAAACTTAGGTTCTTCCGCAACCTTTTGCTCTGAAGCATTCACAATAGGAGTGCCAACCTCATCATCCATCTAGACAAAACAAAACTAACCCATTAGTGGATGGAAAATGCTTAAGCCCAGTTAAGATTATGTCAAATTAGAGAAGTCACAACATAGCAAAAGCAAAAGCAAAAGCATTCTATACTTCACCAAAGATTATCTCTTTCACATCTATACCAAATCCTATATCAATTTCTCCATATGCATCATCAAAATAACCATCTTAGTATAAAAAATAACTAAATATACAAATTACTAAAAATGAAGAGAAAAAAAGGCACGAAAAAAAGTCCCCCAATATGCATTCCTGATATCATTTTCTCGAAACCCTGCATCAAAATCTCCAAATTTTAGTCATGAAAAACCAAGCAACAGGAGTGGTGAGAAGCAGAACCTAACCTGATGGTTTGGATTAGGGCTCTCAGCATCTAAATTAATGTCATACACTGTGTTCCTGGTAAGTGAGATGATCACACTTTCCCCCATTCCATATAACAGAGGAGCTACAATAAGTCCAAAACCGAAACAACAAAAGCAAAAAGAAGCAAAAAGCAGAATCGTGGGGGCGGCGACGAAGGAATGCTGAAGAAAAAAAAGTAGTTGATTGCTTGACACAAGTAGTTCCTTACTCTTTAGTTTTTACATGAAAAATCAAATTTTTTTTAAAGCAAATCCAAAAACTTAATCAAATTGAAATAATTTTTTAAACATTTTAACTCTAAAACATTTATTACATCACTTACAACTTATACTTCAATCTTAAAGGCACTTTTACAAAATATTCCTTAAACCCTTCAACAATTTGAGTTTATTTTTTTGGTGTGCATTTTGAGATCAATCATCAAAATCATATGTTGAACTTCAGTCTCCCCTTTTTGAAGATGGCAAATGCTTTATGCTCTTCATATCATTTGTTATGAAGAAATGGAATATTTTTGGAAAGTCACAAACACTTTAGCACTCCCCAAGAATTTGTGCATTATTTCTGGAAAAAAAAAAAATACAAGACACCTTTCTCCCCCTTTAACATTATCAAAAAGGAAACATTAAATGCATTGGAGAAAAGTATCGAAATCGAAGCGCATAAGAAGTAAAGAGTATAATGTGACAAGCAAAACCATACACATACACATCATGCATTTTTCTTATTAAAACACGAAAGGAACAAAGAATTCAATGGAGACTAGGATCATCAATTATGCCAAGTTCTTTACGGATATAAAAGAAATTTTCCCTAGCTAAGGGTTTAGTAAAAATATCTGCTAATTGTTTACTAGTCTCTACAAATTCCATTATGCAATATGCTTTGTGTATGCGATCTCTAATGAAGTAGTGCCGAATTTCTATGTGTTTGGTTCTAGAATGTTGGATAAGATTTTTAAAAATATTTATTGCACTTGCGTTATCACATCTTATGGGTATATTTGTTAGTTTAATACCATAGTCTAAAAGTTGTTGCATCCAACGAATTTGAGCACAGCAACTACCAGCGGCTACATACTCGGCCTAGGCGGTTGATAAGGCTACACTAACTTGTTTTTTCCTAAACCAAGAAACAAGTGAGTGACCAAAAATGTGACAAGTGCCACTTGCTCTTTTCCTATCTAATTTACACCCGGCAAAATCGAAATCGGAATATCCAATTAAAGTACAACTAGAACCTTTAGGATACCATAACCCCACATTAATTGTTCCAGCTAAATATTTAAAAATTCTTTTAACTGCTGTTAAATGTGATTCCTTGGGGTTTGCTTGGTAACTTGCACACATACAAACGTTAAACATAATATCGGGTCTACTAGCCGTCAAATATAAAAGTGATCCGTTCATACCTTGATACTTAGTTAGTTCTACGGCCTTACCACCTTCTTCTTTATCTAGATAGCATGATGCTCCCATAGGTGTTGTAGCATGATTTGAATTTTCCATTCCAAAGCGTTTCAGCAACTCCTTGCAATATTTTGCTTGATTGATGAATATCCCACTAGGAGTTTGCTTTATTTGTAATCCGAGGAAGAACGTTAACTCCCCCATCATTGACATTTCGAATTTGCTTTGCATTAACTTGGAAAACTCTCTACATAAAATATCGTTAGTGGCACCAAAAATAATATCATCAACATATATTTGTACAATCAAGATATCTTTGCTTTTCTTTTTAATGAAAAGTGTAATGTCAACCTTCTCTTTATTAAAACCCTTTTCATGTAAAAATTTGCTAAGTCTCTCATACCAAGCTCTTGGAGCTTGTTTTAAACCATAGAGAGCCTTTTTGAGTTTATAAACATGATTTGGGTTTGTTGGTTGTGGCTTCTAATACTCAAGAAAGAGGGGGGCAGGGGATTGAATTGAGTATGTATGATTTTTGAAAACTTTTTCTTCTTTAAGCAAAAACTGACACTTTTCTTAACTTTTGAAAAGGTTTTACCAACCAACAAAACAAAACAAGTTTTTGCAAAGTTATTTGACTAAAGACTTGATTCTTTATCAAGAAAGATTGATAAAAGATAGTTTTTCATATTAGAATAAACACAAAATTTTTCGTAACTAAGACTTAACCATATACTTTCAACAATTTAAAGCAGTTAAAGGAGTTAAGGGATATAGAGAAATGCAAACTGATATTTATCCTGGTTCGGCTACCTCCTCTGGTAACCTACATCCAGTCCCCACAATCACTTGTGAGTTTCGTCCACTATCAATCAAAAATCAATTACAAAATTCTTTACAAAGCTTCACAACTTAGGTTCCTTCTACCCTGTGACAACTTTCCAGAAAAAGCAATCTTGTAATCCCCAAGACTCCCTTCTACTCTTGTCAAACCTCTAAGAGTTCCTTCTACTCTTAGACCAATACTCAGAGACACATTCTCTCCTTTCTTCTTCCTTTCTCAGTAAAAGAATTGAATTACAGATTTTAAGAAATCAGAAATTACAACTTGAAGCACTATCAGAAAAGACTTTAACTATTATCAATGAAAAAGCTCTCTCTCAATTTCGTGTAATCTTTCAGAATTGAATGAATTGAATTGTTGATAAACGTTTGCCCAAGCCTTTATATAGGTGTGTGTCAAAATAGATCCGTTGGGCACACTAAAAGTTAGTTAAGATCAAAACAAACTTTTCAACAAAAATTGATTCTATTAGTCAATCGATTGCCTAATCGATGTCTTAAACAAGATTTATAATTTTTGTACTGAGTACATTGATCGAACAATCGATTGGATTCTTGAAAGTTCTTGATTCCCATTGATACACAGATATGTACATCGATTGTGTTCTTGAAAATCACAAGCATCATCAGCCCAGAAGTTTTTACATCGATTGCTAAACCGATTGCATAATCATTTCAAAAAGTCTTTGCCTCTGTTTGGGCATATGCATCGATGTGTCAATCGACTAGCTCTTTGTAAATATGAGATTCTACTTCTGTTCTGTGTATGCATCGATGTACTAATCGGTGTGATGTATATGAAAAACTTTCTTGGCCTTTGTTTGGCCTTATACATTGATGTATCAATCGATTGTATGCTTGTTTCAGAAATCACTGGCTTCTGTTTAACTCTATACATCGATGTACAAATCGATTTACAGAAGCTTAGATTGCATACATATCAAGTTGTTCTAGAATCAATCGATGTATACATTGATGCATAACAATTATACATTGATATACACATATGTTTTCATTAAAAAGTAGTTAATTAACTGAAAGTACATAGATGTACACATAGATGTACAGATCTTTCAGTTAACCTTTTTCTTTTTAAGTTCAGTTTTAATTTATGAAAACCATTTTGAATTTGGTTATTTTTGAGAGACCTAAATCAAAGAAAATAAGTAAAGCTTTTCTTTACATAATACATTCTAATTTCCTTTGCTTGAGATTCCTTGAATCTTCTGTTGTGGTTTCTTCATCTTCAAGAATTCCAATCATGATCCTTGCTTTGCCTTTGTCTTTCTCCTTTGATCCTTTGAATTCATATCCTTGCACTAAATGATCTTTTCATAACATGTAATCTTGGCAAATGATTAGTGAATCAAAGTTTAATCGATGCTTAAGTTTAGTCATTCATCAAAACATACAAGAGTCATTTTTCAACAGGGTTTTCAAAATTTTCAAAACCGGGGGTTGAGCAGCATACGCCTCTTCATTAATTAAGCCATTTAAAAAAGCAATTTTAACATCCATTTGAAATAATTGAAAGTCCATAAATCATGCAAATGAAAGTAAAAGACGAATAGCTTCTAACCTAGCAACCGGGGCATAGGTTTCATCATAGTCAATTCCTTCTTCTTGGGACTAATTCCCAAACTTGATTTATTGTAAATTGGTTTAATTCTTCATTCATAGCTATTAGCCAATGCTCATCTAGAATAGCATCGTCTATGGATTTAGGCTCAAATTGAGAAACAAAAGACATATAATTGCAAAACTCTCTTAAAGAGGACCTTGTAATAACTCCCTTTGATATATCTCCAATTATATTATCAATTGGATGGTCTTTGGCAAATCTTCATTCTTTGGGTAGTCCTTCATTGTTTGTTCAAAAAAAAAAAGAGAGCATAATATTCAATAATTTTGTAAGGTGTTTGAATATTGAAATGACACATTTAAATAATTTCATAAGATATGAGTGTATGTTGACACCCATGGATATCCATGGGTATCTGAAAATATTGATAAATTTGTCTTAAACCTACATAACAGATACCCGTACAAATATGGTGTAGCACCCCCCTTGGGCATTACTTCGTAAACACGTGCGAAAATAAATTAAAATAATTCGCTGGTTGCTTTCGGAAAATAATATTTTCTTAAGTTGTTATCATCTCTCAAAACGGTGATAATTTTTCTTCATTTTTCTTTTTCTTTTCGACAACCACAACAACAACGTAAGTATAACCGTGTATATATATATATATATATATATATATATATATATATATATATATATATATATATATATATATATATATATATATATATATATAATGTCATACAACTATACTGCATCATACGATTTTCACACCTAGATCCTTATAAGTATAGTCCTTATTGAAAAGCAACAACATACGAAAATTAAAACCTAAGCTGGTCACACTTATAAGACAGACATAGTGGTAACAAATAAACATCGGCATGCCCCGAGCTAAGGAACCTTCTTCTTGTATACATCATATCACTTGAGTGGTTCATCTGACCTCCCCAAATATAGAGCACAACAGAGAAAATCCAAACGGAATAATGCAAGAGTGAGAAACCAATATATGGATTTAACACGATAACTACATGCGCGACACAAAAGAAAACATATATACATATACATTTCTATAAATAAACAAGTAGTCTATCATTGGGTTTCATACCCGATCACCATCTTTTGAAAACAAATGCATGAACACTTCAATTTTCAACGTCTAACTTTTTACTTAATCTCCGGAGATTCCAACACCGTGTAAATGAGCTGATCAAGCCCGATTGCCAGGTATATTAGGCACAACGTGGCATGGAATACCAAACATAACAACGTAGCACAGAATACCTTATTTATCAAGGTACCATACATAACAATGTAGCACGAATACCTTATCATTAAGGCATCATACATAACAACGTAGCACGAATACCTTATCATAAAGGCATCATACATAAGAACGTGGGCACGTCTGCCAATGAATGCATATAATACATTTTGTTTTCGTTATTTTTCTTTGCGTTCATTCTTCTTTTGTCGAAGCTCAAGATGGCTTACGACTATTCGTAATTTTCAATGTGTTAGATTTTTCAACGTTAACACAGGACACGAAGTCCGAGTGCTCAGTCACAACACCTTAGACCTTGTAATCAGTCATAGGTTCGTGGTGATAGAAAACAATATTCACCATTAACAACGTTCATTACAACGTGAATAGACAACATGGATAGGACACAAAGTCCATAACAACGTAACACAGATCAAAGATCTTCGTGCTTATATTAAATAACACTAGTATCGCGACGTCTCTGATACTAGGTTCGCGTTTCAACGTTAACACTGTTTTCGTTCTGTGAAAAATAAATCCAAAACAAAATCTCCGCAACTTATCCAAGTTGTCGGAAATAACATTGTTTAGGAAAACTCATTTACAGAAAATCCTTTGTAAAATCATCAATTACTTTTAATATTTTTTTGAAAACCTTATGTTTCAAAAAAAGGAAGAGTCACTTGAGACTACAAAAATGCTGCTGTTTTAAGAAAAATACTTTCTGTAACCGCTTTTTCAGAACTAATTGACGTCTAACGTTTTAAAAGCCATTTAAGCCAATTCTTAAAATTTTCCACTAAAATATTTTTCTAAAATCGTAATTAAGTTATTTTTGAAGATTAATTTCATAAAATAACTTTTTATATTATTACGGAATTTCTTATGTAAAAATGAGCAGTACAAAAACAATTTCACAGTTACGTCCTCACTGTGACTCATAGTTTAATTTTATACTGATAAATTGTTAAAATAATAATATTTTCCCACATGTCTTATGTGACACCCTAAACTCGGGTCATCACATGGTTACCCGTTTGCGGAAATAAAACTTAATTTGCTGGTTGCTTTCGGAAAATCATGTTTTCTCAACGTTTATCTTTTCAAAATATGGTGATAAATTTTTTTTTCCTTTTCTCCTCATAACCACAACAACGCAATCAAGTCCCACTTAAATACATAATGTATATAAGTCCTCTAACTATACTGCCTCATATGTTTTCTCACCTAAAACATCATCAGCTTAATTCTAACAACATAATATAACATAATCGTACCTACGCTGGTCGTAGCTAACAGACACTACACCCCTTAAAACAGCAACAGCATGCCTCGAACTAGACAGCCTTCATCTCCTTGTAGATATCATACCCCTCGTACGATTCTGATATGTTTGTAAGGGTGAGCCGCCAATATATGGATTTACCACGATAACTAAATGCTCAACACAAAAGAAGGCACATACACATATACATGTCTATAACAACATACTCATTCATATCATAATATCTCGTTTATCAATGGGTTTCACACCCCAAACATCAACATTGGAAAAACTATGCATGAACACTTCAATATATCATCTAAACATTCATACTTAATCTCATGAGATATCTCCAACCTCTTGATGAGTTGATCAGACTCGATTGCCACAGGCACACTGCCACAGGCACTCCCATTGCACACTGTCCAACATCGTGGCACAATGATAACACTCTGAGATGGGGCCTCATTGTCCAAACCCCGGGCACAATGAGAACATCTTTGTATGATCTACCCTGACGCCGCAAGGTAATCCCTCTTCTAATCATGGCACGTCTGCCAAATGCATGCAATAAAACATTTTGTTCAACACTTTTCTTTGTGCTATATCTTTATTTGTCAAATCTCTTAAAAGCTTACGACTTAACATCTTTTGAAACATTTTTACATCTTTTATTAACAACACAGGACCTCAAAGTCCGAGTGCTCAATCACGAAGCCCCTAGACCTTGCAATCAGTCTTAGGGTCGTGGTAATAGAAAACATTTTACAATGTGTTAACTTCTTTTATTAGATACCCAGTCTACAATACAACAAACCTTAATATCCCGACGTCTCGGTTATTAAATTCTATATAATCATTTTACATCATTTTACATCTTTTACATCTTTTTACATCTTTTACATTTTTTACATCTTACATCGTTCTACATCTTTTACATCTTTTAAATCTTTTTACATCTTTTTACATCTTACATCGTTCTACATCTTTTACATCTTTTAAATCTTTTAAATCTTTTTACATCTTACATCGTTCTACATCTTTTACATCTTTTAAATCTTTTAAATCTTTTTACATCTTTTTACATCTTACATCGTTCTACATCTTTTACATCTTTTAAATCTTTTTACATCTTTTACAAAATAACGTCAAATCATCAATAACTTCTTTTTATCGAAACTTCAACTATAATAAATCATTTCAGATTAAATCTCTTTTTAAATTAAGTACTGCTGTTTTCAAACTTTCTTCTTAAATAATTTCAAAACTTGCCGTCGTTTAGCATTTTCAGAGAAAATGTTCTTAAAGTCAAACTTTGACATTTCTTCTAAAATAATTTTCTTATATAATAAATAAGGTCTTTTCGAATATTAATTTCACAAAATCACTTTTTATAATATTTCGGAATTTCTTGTGTAAAAATTAGCAGTACTAAAAAAATTTCACGGCTACGCTCTCACCGTGACTCATAAATTTCTTTTACACTAATAAATCATTAAAATAATAATATTTCTCAAAACTCATTATTTTTACAAAAATCATATTTTCCTCCACTATTATATTCCAACATTTCCCATAAAACATTGAATATAACTTTCACAGCTTATTAAATCTTTTATCTGATTAATCGGTTGTGCACTGACCACTGTCAGGCCTCTCAAACAACACTCACAAATAACATTCAACAACAATTATCAAAATTATATCCCCAGGCAGATCATGCATCATAACAATATCATATACAACTGCAGATAATTAAATAAATTAAAAGCAGATCAAACACCGATACACAGATAAACAACACATCATAAACAACATAAACAATTAATCACAAACCACATATAAATCATATAAGCAACACTAAAAGCAAATAGTTATAGAGAAAATCCCTCAGGTAAGCTCCCCTTACCTCTTGAAGACTCAACTAACGTTTTCAAACAACCTCCCGATTTAATCCGGTTTCCTCTGTCGGCTTTAGGTCAAACCAACCCGATTGATTCCTTCAAACGAATTGCAACCAAAATAAATCAAATCAAACCATAACATACTTAACTCATGAGGGTTAGGTTTCGGCCAAGGGCTGACTTTTAGGGTTCAAAATCCTTAAAATTTCTAATCATGATTAAGTCATAGATTAATGGTCCTTAATTAACCTAAATCATAGATTAGTGACTAAACAACTAAGTTTCAAACTCAAAACTTCCTAACTCTTCTATACCAAGATTCGGCCTCAACATGTTCATAGGGCTAGGGTTTTTAGTTTAATAGACCAACTTGGATTTATAAGGCATACATACTAAGAGATTGATTTCTATGATCATTTATGAAAACCATGAACAAAACTCACCCACTTAGGGTTAGAGTGTGTAGTCATACATGCCACATAGAATACATGATCATACATGAAAACACATGAACAAAACTCTACCAACCCTAAGGTGATAGATTCGGCCAAGGTTAGGTTTTCAAGAAATAAATTTTTGATTACATCATGCTCTTGGATTTAGATAATATTCATGATATCAAGAAGATAGAAAGTAGTTTCATCATCATTAGATTTTTCTAGAATTTATTATGACTTTTCAAAGTTCTAGGGTTAGAAACTTTAAAGTGATGAACAACTATGATATAAGCCTTGAATCAAGAAACTTGCTAAAGAACATAGGCATGATTAAGAATGAAGATTAGAATTTACCTCTTGAAGATCAATGACAAAGGAAACCCAAGAACTTGCTTTACAAACTTAGAACTAAGAGACTTATAAACTTTAGGGTTTTTGGAAGCAAATGGCAAAAGAAACTAAATGAAAAGTGAGAGTATGGTATTTATAGTGATAGTGGCGCCATCTTAAGAAGACTCTAGATGATGATGAGTTGTCTTGTTAAAGGATCCAAATGCAATTAAGTTCTAAGGACCAAGTTGCAAAGATTCCAATAGTTGAAGGACTAGTTTGCAAATTGTCAATAAAGTGTCATGATGATGATTTTGCCACATTAAATGCTAGATTATCTTGACTTTGTTGGCTGAATTTATGAGTCAAAGATAGGTTAGGATAATTCAAGAATTTGAGAAGAATCAAGAACATTGTGGAAAAATCAAGGATAATGTAGGATAATGTAGAAAAATGTGGAACCTTGTGGAAAACTCTAGAAAATTGATTCAACAACAATTGAGGCAGCCATAAATCCTCATGGGCTTGCGCATGGGCTGGGTAATTTTGGGTTTGGTTTCATTTTTGTGGGGCCCACTTTAAGATTTAAGCATTAAGCTTAAGATTGGAAACTTATATAGTTTCAATTAGGCTTTATGGACTCAAACCATGAACTAGAAAATTTTGGGCTTCTAAGCCACGACCATTTGAGATTGGAAACAAGAATTCTAGCCCAATCCACTTGAAAAAACTTAAAAACTAATTTAGGGACAAAAGGGTAATTTACAGAAAGTTCAGGGGCTTAAGTGTAAAATTCCCAAATTTTCACTTTAACCCTGAAAAACCTTCTAGACTTAAAAATATGATTCATCCCCATGAATCATCTCAAAATCCTAAGATAAACTCTTTATATGCTCTTAGGAACTCCAAAATCCCCTCCGTCGTCTACCCGATTACGTATTCCGCCCGTAAAACGTAAATTATTTTATTTTTTTACCAAAATTTTCAAAACTTCCAGTATCGTAGCAAATACGATAAAAACATTTTTCATCTCGTTCACGAATTAAAATTAGGTTTTCTGAGCAGTAAACTTTTACTGTCAGTGAAAACACGGAAAACGGCAGATCGATTTCCGTCTGAATTTTCAACCCACAAACTTCCCCGCAACTTATGAAAATAAGTATATCATGGAAATGACCTTGGTTTATCCAAAATCATTTTCTAAGTCTCGGCTAAAAATATATATGTTTATATATTTATTACCGATATTACGAAGCAGCGAAAATCGGGGTGTTACATCTTATTTTTCCCAAATACTATTTTTCATCAATATTATATTCCAATATTTCACCGTTAAACATTGAATATAATTTATAAAACTTCTTAAAGCTTTTATCTGGTTAATTGATCGGGCACTGACCACTGTCAAGCTTCTCAACAACATTCAATATCAACATCATAGCAATATTCCTAGGCAGATCATGCATCACAACATTATAATATATAATTGCAAATAAACAATTAAGTGCAGATAACTGATCAGATAAAAATAACACAACTGAAACAAACACCACAGGTAAATAATACAGACATCAACTAGATAGCACGTAGCCATCGAAAAAATCCCTCAGGCAATCCCCTCTTACCTCTCGAAGAATTCCAATTAGCTTCCGATTCAAAACTTGTCGAGAATCTGGAAATCGGCGACACACGTACACGGCACAAGTCTTTATCCTTCAACAAACGACAACTCAACCAATCAAAACAAGCAAATAACATCACCTATACACCACTTATAGGTCACGACCTTGTGTAGGTTTTGTGGCTAAAAAAATTCTAAAATTGTTTAAGTCTTTGAATTAATGATCCTGTACACTTAAAACAATAGATTAGTTGTTAATCAACAAAGAATGAATTAAAATCTTCCAAGTTCCTCAAAGTATGATTTCGGCCAAAGCATGAAAATATAGCAAGAAATTTTGGTTTGATACAAGAACTTGGATTCAACATCAATACATATTAGAAAGATGAGATATATGATCACTTTCTAAAAATTGAACAAAAGTTCCTCCACCCACTTTTTATAGGATTCGGCCTTGACAAATTAAATGGGGAGGAAAACTTCGTTTGCAACAAACTCTTGGATTATGATAGTAGAGTTGATAATAGGAACAAATAAATTGTTTCATATTTTTATTATTTTTATATGATTTTCTATGAATTATCAAAGTTTCTAGATCTAGGAATGGAAAATGATGAACATGGATGAACAAGACATTGAATCATGAAAATACTTGAAGACATGAAGATGATTAGGCAAGGAGAGTAAGGTTCACCTATTGAAGATCGAAGGACTTGCTTCACAAAGTGATGAATGAACTTATGAACTTTTTGTGTTAAAAGTGAAATAGGAAGAAAAAGTGAAGTGTGGGAGGGTTTATGAAGGGCTCTGGGCTGCACAAAAATGGAGGTACCAAAGGGAAAGGAGGTGGCTTCATTAAGGGCCTATGTGCAATTACTTTGAAGGACTAATTTGATAAATTCCAAAAGTCTAAGGACTAATTTGCAATTTCCCCTAAGTTAGTAATCATGATTCCATTTGCATCATAAATGCCTTCACATGGTGACTTCCCTAAGTTAGCAATTACTTTGAAGGACTAATTTGAAAGATTCCAAAAGTCTAAGGACTAATTTGCAATTTCCCCTAAGTTAGTAATCATGTTGCCATGTGCATCATAAATGCCTTCACATGGTGACTCACCTATATGAGTCATCTTGAGATTTATCCCTTAGCGGGTCCCCAAAATCCCGAATTCAGCCCCATCGCTTACCCGATTAATACATCATCCAGGATAAAATATATTATTTCACTTTTTAGTGAATTATTTCAAAATAACCAAAATCGTTGGAAATTAAATAAAAACCTCAAGTTTTCGTTCACGAGTCAAAATTAGGTTTTCTGATCAGTATAATCATACTGTCAGTGAAATTCACAGATCGGGTTTTGCCTGACTTTTCAACCTAAATTTTAATCGTAACTCTCTACCTTCAAGTAGAGTGTAAATAAGGTTTCGGTTTAATTAAAAGAATTTTCTAAGTCTCAGACAAATATATAAACATATTTATATAAATTTCCGATATTAGAAAGCAGAAAAACTTGGGGTGTTACATATTGGGTGGGGACGGGTGGGAAATTCATCCGACCCGGGGTGGGTGGGTGGTGGTGGTGGTGGTGGGGGGGGGGGGGACTACAACCCACCCAATTTACATCCCTAATCGGAACGTTTATTAGCTAGAGGACAACACGATACAAAAAAAAAATTATTTGAAGACCAAAAGTGTATTTTAGACTTAAATATAACTTTAGGTTAAAATCTTAAATGATAGTTGAAAAAACTAAGTGAAATTGGTAGCTTATTTTTCCAGTTGAGAAAACCCAACTCAATATTGTTTATTTGGTTTGAGAATTTTGTCTTTAATTTCCCTTTTAAATTTTGCTGTTGAAATTTCATATTTTAATTGGTTCCCAATTCATTAGGGCCTGTTTACTTTCTAAAACCATTTCGAGTTTTCATTTTCTAAAATCTATATTGATTTTAGGATTTTCTTCACCATTTTATTTTTCATTTTTTGAAAACAAATATAATATTTCCAGAAATTTTGTAAATGTCAAAAAATTGTTTTCATTGTTTCGGGAATTATGCATTCTCCTTGACTAGCCTTCATCTTCTCTTTGTCATAATTATTTATTTGTAGGAGTCTTCCATCTTCTTGTTAGTAATTTAAAATCAATATAGATTTTAGAAAAATGAAAATTGAAAATGTTTCTGGAAAATAAACAGGCCCTTAGTTCTTTCAATTAGATTAAATTAAATGAACTAAAAGTGTTAAATTTAATGATTCGATACATCTACCAATAGCTAGCACATAAGTTTTCAAGTTAAACAAACATGACGCAGAAAAAAGCTAAATAAACTTGATTTAAATGGTCCATGACAAATATATTTAGGACTCTCAATTGTCTTTTTTTTGGCGAGAACTCTCAATATCTGTTTACACACATTACTAAATAATTTTAATTTTTATTGTCATAACATAATGAGTTATTATTGAAGAGTAGAAATAGAACACTACACATAAACCTCAATAAGAGACTTCAAACCCAGAACTGGAGTTATTTTGAAGTTACTGAAACCTGCAGAGAAAATTAGTTTGGCCCATTCTTTCTCATTTCTCTCTTTTGCAGTGAAAAAGACCATCATCTGTAAATCAAAGAACATCTTTGTTTCAATTGACTCATCGTCTTCCTTCTCATTCCCCATCACTATGTCTATAATAATAACCTTTCCTTCTTTGCCTTGCCCTCGTGATTGCCTCCTTGCATTTCTTTAGTATTTTCACACATTCCTCGTCGTTCCAATTATGCAATATCCAATGCTTATCATTCAAATTTCACATAAGGAAATTTCATCATCTTCCAGTTAAGAATCACGTAAGGAAATTAAATGTCTATGTTCGTCTTTGTAAAATCAAACCATCACATGCTTATAAAAATAAACATAATATTTTTATTTATTTATTTATTATGTAAACCTCAAGAAACTATGCCCTAAGTATAAAACAGGTATCATGTCAAGCATGAAGCTGAAGGTGTGATAATTAATTAAGAAAATGAACGAGGGTCTTGTTAACGAGTACCCTAATGACATTGTTTAAAGAACTTAAATAAGGTAATTATTCCTTAAAAAATTAAATATATCTCAATGTATTGATTACACCAATTATCTTATAAACTTACTTTTTTTAGATTCCTTAAACAATGACCTTACTCCTTAGTACACTCATCACCATTTGCCAATGAATAATTCTGTAATTAAAATTTTACCTTTCAACAAAATGGAATCAGTGGGTGGAATTGCCTCAAACATGTTCCCTCCAACATATTTTAGATTCTCATCGCTTCCTTTCAAGCCAGCGACAGCATGTGGAAGATCAAATACGATGAAATCTAATTGTGGGAATGACTTGGCAATGGCCTTAGCCATAGTGCCTGTGCCTCCCCCAACATCAATCAGTGACTCCAATCCCTCAAACACTCCCTTGCACTTCTCAATCACCACACTAGAAACCATTCTAGTGTCACTAGCCATGTCATCATTGAACAATTGATTGAGACTAGGCTCTTGGCCAGCATAATAAAAAAATCCCATCCCATTTTCCATGTCAAATGGTGTAGGATCGCCATTTTTGAACCAAGTAGAAAATTGATTCCATGGCCTTATCAAGATTGGATCAAGTAGGAATTGCATTAAAGATGTCATACTAAAGGTATGGTCCTTAAGCAGTAGTCTAGATGCATCAGTGATCACATACCTTACTTCTAGCTCGTTCTCGGTGACATTCTGTTGGGAGAAGAAGCCAAAATGTGTCAAAATCCGCATCAAGCGATATATGAAGCTGGTTTTGGATGGGTGGATTGGTAATGAGGCAACGAGTTTTGAGAGTGGCATGGGTTTGCCATACTTATGTATCACATCCGGTATGCACAAGTCAATTGCACATTTAAGGGACAGAGTTTATGAAGCTGAAAGTGTGATGCAGTATGTGGGTTTGAGCTTGAAGCAGCTGGGCAGCATGCTCTTCCCTATGGGATTCCATGGTATTGATGCCTGAATAACTAGCCAGAGTATTTGTAGTTTGGAACCTCATATTGCCGGGGGGGATTCAGATTGCGCGCCTGACTTTTAGGTGTGAAAGGCGTACCTTACCCTTCTTTTAGATCGTTAGATCAATCTGGTAGTCCAGAAAATGACACTTGTCCTAATTTGTGTACACAATCGGCCCGATCACCATTTAGGTTCGAGTGATGTCCTAATCCGTCACACTTCTGCTATCAATTCAAATTATTAGAGACAAAACAACTACTTCTCTCCGATTCGAGAAAAAGTAATAAAACAAAAGCAGCTATATCATAGGTTAACAGACTACACGTCGGTTGTTACTGTTTTTCATTTTAATATTATTATTTTCATAAAGTTTCATTTAACCCAGATTCAAAGCCTTATATATGCCCTTACCCATTATTCAAATGAAATCATGAAGAAAAGTGAAAATCACGCCCTGATTTTTACATTGAACTGAATAAAATTAAATAAAAAATGTTAAGGAAAAATTATACCGAACTTTCTTAAGATATAATTTAAGCTTAATTTCACTTTTGATCATTCTATTATCGACCACGTGCAATTTTGGTCGTTATAGTTTTTTTGGTACAAATTTGGTCCACTTATTTTTTCAATGTTGTAAATTCGATCATTCCGTCCAATATCTGTCATTTTTATCAATGATCAACATAGAGGAACCGCTCCTCTAAACGCATAGAACCTCTAGTTGAGGTTCTTCCTCCTCTCAGCCTCTTCGTTTCTACATGATTCAATGGTTCTTCCCTACTATTTACCGGTTTTGTCCCTTCTTTTTATTGAGACATTTTTTGTTCCACATGCCACAAAGTCTTTTACAACATAAGCTCAATCAGAAGTATTATGAGTTTAAAATAGTGATTCCTCTCTATTAATCATTGAAAAAATGATGGACATTGAATGAAAAGATCGAATTTGAAATATTGAAAAAATAGGGGGACCAATTGTGTACAAAAAAACTATATGGATCAAAATCGTACATCACCAATAGCATGAGGACCAAAAGTGTAATTAAGCCTTTAATTTAATTCTAAAAAGAGGGGGATGACACGGACTCGGCAAGTGTACCGGTTCGTTGCAAGTAATAAAACGGTAAGACCGGATATCGTTCTCAGGGATCGTGGACAATTACCACTTCGCAAATTTGACTACTATCTAGGCGATCGAATTTTGGAGTGAAGGTTGTTCTAACATCTAACAAACACACAAGAAGAAAATATTTTTTTTGTTCTTTTTGGATTTTTCTCAAACAGTTAATGTGAAGACAGAAAGATGAATAACAATGAGATAGGATTGCTAGGGTTAGACTAAGCTAATCCTCCCTTGATTGTTATGAAATGATAACTAACACAGTTCCTACTTCACTTATGACAATCGAATCTTTTCTAATATACTCAAGCCTAATGTCTTAGGTGCATTGAGCCTAAAATCCCAAATTAAACCCTAATGTCTTAGGTGGATTAATAAGAGAAATTGCATTAAGAACAAGATTCATAAGATTGCAAATAGCCAACACCTATGTCTAGATTCTTGGACTACTTGGCATATAATTCATGAGCATGCTTTAACATCAACCTTTCAATTGTCTATTAAAGCAACTAATCATTCCTAAGATGATCAAGCCTAGGAAAGCATTAAGCATAGAATTATATACTCATAAAGAAGAAGGAAAGCGTATTAAAATCAAGTCATTTTTACAACCAAGTTCAGATAGCAATAGTCTAACCCCAACAAAGGGGAGTTTAGCTACACATAATTGAAGATAAAACAAAAGAAATAATTACAGAGATGAACAAAGGAGAGAGCTCCATGGAATGATGCACACAGCCACAGCAGCAGAGGATTTTTCTTTAGGGTTTTCTGAATGCCCTTATCTTCTGTTCTGCTCAGTTCTTTTATTACTCGTGGCCGGTCACGGCCGTGATAGCCATCACGGCCAGGCCGTGACGGGTTCTGTCTCTTCCAGTTCTGGCCAAACTACTCTTTCGCGAGGCGAGCACTTATTTCGCGACGCGAGCCGACTTTTGATGCCCGTGATCCCCATCACGGCCAAGCCGTGATTGCTTCTGACTTTTGGAGGTTTCTGGGTCACGGCCGTGATAGCCATCACGGCTAGGCCGTGATCGTCTCTGACTTTGGTGGTTTTGGCACAATCACTCTCTCGCGAGGCGAGCTATCAGTCGCGTCGCGAACCAATTTTTCACGCCCTTGATCTCTATCACGGCCAAGCCGTGATCGTCTCTGACTTTTGCTGGTTTTGGGTCACGGCCGTGATAGCCATCACGGCCAGGCCGTGACAGATTCTGACTTTTGGTCCCTTTCTTCTTCAGTTTTCAGGCCTTCTCTTCATCTCAGCTTCCTCATGGCTAAAACTTGGGCATTTAATCAAAAATCCCTGCAAAACAACACACAATACCACCTTATCCGTTCCAAATGAAAAACTAAACAAAATCCAACTAAAATGGCCTAACTAAATGCAAATGCATGCAGAAATGTACATGGAAAATGAGGTGAAATCACACTCATCAAATCACCCCAAGCTTAAGATGTTGCTTGTCCTCAAGCAAAAACCAAGGCCATAAGATCAAAATAAACAAAGCGTGGATAGTGAATCAAGAACCCGAGTAAAATGATCCAAGTAACAGGCATTCAATTATTTCAGCAAGAGACAATCAATTCCAGTCCAATTAGGGGCTTAGTTTTCCTAGACTCACATTCTCACTGATTCGGGCACTCTATCTCACTTGAAGCTCACCCCAAGCTTGTTCATTTGCTTGGCTCTCTTTCTTGCCTCACTCACTCAAGTGTTAAGGGAATATGACATTTCACTCCATTTTCCTCAAAGAATGATTCCTACCATAAGCTTGACTATCAACCGAATCTTCACTTTATTAATGAAAACATCTAAGAATCAAGAGGTCTTATTCTTTAGTTGTAATGGGGCCATGGGATCAATTTTCAGGTGGGAATTTCAAGAACAGGAAATTTCAAAAGGCTATACAAACAATCAAGCATTGCAAGGCACGACCTTCTAAAATACCTTTCTTTGGGTTTCAGTTTACTCTTCCACCATTCCTTCATTTTTTTTTCTTTTTCTCTTTTTTTTTTCTTCTTTTTACTTTTTATTTCTCTTTGTCATCCCCTTCCCCATTTTCATTTCTCTTTTTTTTTTTTTTTGGAGAATGGGGGATTTTGCAATTCAAGAGAAGTAAAAATTTTTTTAGATTCATTTTTCTTTCTTTTCATCATCCCAAACTTTCAACTACATTTTCCAACCCATTTTTGCACAATACTTTAGAAGGTCCCTCATAAGCATATTTAACACAACATTTCAGGGTACCAAGAAAAGCATGCTATTCATTCAGGCTCAAAATGGGGCAACTAAGGGTAGCATTATTCATTCAAAGCTCAGAAGGCCAGAAAAAAAACACCTATTGCCTCAATCCTTTTCAAAAATATTCTCAAAAATTTTCAAGTTTCGAAATGGTTTCAAGTCAAGTTCTAGAGAAAAACAATCCAAGAGGAAAACACTCTACACAAAGAACGGGGGCAGATTTAGTGAGTGCCCCCTAATGGCTCAAAAGCTCACATTCATCAGTTCAAGAACCAGTGAGAACACAAATCCATAGAAACACATGCTAATCATCAACTATCCAAGAACATCTCAAGCATATTTAATGAAGCCATATCACAAGAATATAAAATCAGGGTCCAAAAATTCACTATCACAGAAAAATTGGCACTTAGCTCTCACAATCAGATGCTCAATCTAAGCAGGGGGCAATTAATTCATGTGATCATGCAAGACTAAAGCCTATATGAATGCAATATTTACAATGCAAGCAAAAAGATTACCCCTACCCCAAGCTTAAAGACTTACATTGTCCTCAATGTAAATAATTAAGTTTAGAGAGGGAAGAAAATTGGAACAACTCACCAAAGTGGTAGTGGTGCTGAATCACATGTCTTCTGGTTTTGTTTCCTTCTGCCCTTTTTCTCCTCCTTCCTTCAAAATCTGGAATCACTCAACAAACTATTAACAAACCTCTTGAGCTTCTCAAATTATTCAAGAGGGGAAATCAAAAACAAAAGAGAAGAGAAAAATAAAGATTGGGTTGCCTCCCAATAAGCGCTTCTTTAACGTCACTAGCTTGACGGATGATTTTTTTTTTTTAAGAAGATGGTGCCTGAAGAGTGACGGAGACTGCCTGACGATCAAAGTTGCCCCCAAGGTAGTGCTTTAGTCTTTGTCCATTAACAGTGAAGGTATCGCCGGATGATGGATCTTCCAATTTAACTGAACCAAATGGAGAGACAGACTTGACATAGAATGGGCCTGACCATCTTGATCTCAATTTGCCTGGAAAGAGCTTGAGTCTCGAGTTAAACAGCAGAACTGACTGGCCTTCTTCAAACTTCTTGGGAAGAATGTACTTGTCATGCCAGAACTTTGTCCTTTCCTTGTATATCCTAGCACTCTCATAAGCCAAGAGTCGGAACTCATCCAACTCATTCAATTGAAGCATCCTCTTGTCCATGGCCAGCCTTGTATCAAAGTTCGTGGCCTTCACCGCCCAAAAAGCACGGTGTTGTAGCTCTACTGGAAGGTGACATGATTTCCGAACACTAATTGGTACGGTGACATACCAATAGGTGTCTTATAAGCAGTCCGATAGGCCCAAAGTGCATCATCCAACTTCTTCGCCCAATCCTTCCTTGCATTGTTCACAGTCTTTTCCAAAATTCTCTTCAACTCCCGGTTGGACAATTCCACTTGCCCACTGGTTTGGGGATGGTAAGGTGTGGTAACTTTGTGGTTTACCCCAAACTTGGCAAGCACTGCATTGAACTCATTATTGCAAAAGTGGGTACCCCCATCACTTATGATAGCCCTAGGGGTCCCAAACCGGGTAAAAATATTCTTCCTCACAAAACTGATCACAGTTCTTGCATCATCCTTCAAAGTTGGCACGGCTTCCACCCACTTGCTCACATAATCAACCGCCACCAGGATGTACTTGTTGTTGTAAGATGACGGGAAAGGACCCATGAAGTCAATCCCCCATACGTCAAAGAGCTCCACCTCTAATATACCCTTTAAGGGCATCTCATTTCTCTTGGAAATACTGCCGGTCCTCTGGCATTTATCACAATTCATCACCCAAGCTCGGGAGTCCTTGAAAATAGTGGGACAAAATAGTCCGCTTTGCAAAATCTTCATGGCGGTCCTCTCACCACCAAAGTGTCCTCCATAGGGTGAGTTGTGGCAGTGGGTCAACACCCCATTAATTTCTTCTTCCGGTATGCACCTCCTCAGAATTCCATCTGAACCTCTCTTGAAAAGATACGGCTCATCCCAAATATAGAACTTGGCATCATGAATGAGCTTCTTCCTCTGTTGCGCATTGAAGTCCTTAGGAATCTTATTGGCTGCCTTGTAATTTGCAATATCCGTGAACCAAGGTGCCACTTGCACCACAAACAACTGTTCATCTGGGAATTCCTCTTGAATTGGCAACTTTGCTTCTGCTTGGACCTCTGCTTGTGGAAGCCTGGACAAATGGTCGGCTACCACATTCTCCACTCCTTTCTTGTCCTTTATTTCCAAATCAAACTCTTGGAGTAGCAGTATCCACCTAATAAGCCTTGGCTTAGCATCCTGTTTAGTCATAAGATATCTCAAAGCAGAATGGTCAGTGTAGACTGTAGTTTTACAACCAATCAAGTAGGATCTAAATTTATCAAAAGCAAATACCACAGCAAGCAATTCTTTTTCAGTCGTAGTGTAATTCAATTGGGCATCATTAAGCACACGACTGGCATAGTAAATGACATGCAACACTTTGTTTTTTCTTTGGCCCAAAATGGCTCCCACCGCATAGTCACTTGCATCACACATTAGCTCAAAAGGTAAACTCCAATCTGGAGGAGCAATGACCGGTGCGGTGGTGAGTTTTTCTTTCAAAATTTTGAAGGCATGCATGCAATCATCATCAAATATAAAAGGAGTATCAGCTACCAAAAGCTTGCATAAGGGTTTCACAATTTTTGAAAAATCTTTTATGAACCTTCTGTAAAAACCCGCATGCCCTAGGAAGCTTCTAACACCTTTCACATTTAAGGGAGGAGGAAGTTTTTCAATCACTTCAATTTTGGCTCTATCAACCTCCATCCCCCGTGATGAAATTTTATGCCCAAGAACTATACCCTCCCTAACCATGAAATGGCATTTTTCCCAATTTAAAACGAGGTTAGTTTCTTGGCACCTTTTTAGAACACAGGCAAGATTATTCAAACAGTTATCAAATGAATCACCAAATACAGAAAAATCGTCCATAAATACCTCAATAAACTTCTCATTCATATCAGAAAATATGGATAGCATGCACCTTTGAAAAGTGGCGGGTGCATTGCACAACCCGAAGGGCATTCTCCTGTATGCATAGACTCCATAAGGGCAGGTGAAAGCGGTCTTCTCTTGGTCCTCTGGGTCAACCACAATCTGGTTATACCCAGAGTATCCATCAAGGAAACAATAGAAAGCATGCCCCGCCAACCTCTCTAGCATCTGATCAATGAAGGGTAATGGAAAGTGGTCTTTTACGGTGGCCTCATTCAGTCTTCTCGTAATCAATGCATACCCTCCATCCGCATACACGGTTCTAGAGGGAATAAGTTCATTCTTTTCATTAGCTACCACTGTCATCCCCCCTTTCTTCGGCACAACTTGGACCGGACTCACCCATGGACTATCGGAGATGGGATAGATAATGCCCGCATCCAACAACTTCACAATCTCCTTCCTCACAACTTCCTTCATATTCGGGTTGAGTCTTCTTTGCGGTTGCCTAACCGGCTTGAATTTTTCCTCCACACGGATTTTGTGCATGCAAAAGGAGGGGCTTATCCCTTTCAAATCGGACATAGACCATCCGATTGCAGATTTGTGCTCCCTAAGCACCCTCAACAGCTTCTCTTCTTCCAATGAATTTAACCCACTACTGATGATAACTGGGAATGAAGAGTTCATCCCAAGGAAAGCATAACGGAGATGGGATGGCAATTCTTTCAACTCTAGCACCGGTGGGTCACCCTTGTCTTCAATTCTCACATCTTCCACCACTTTGTCTTCATCAGTGTTTACAACCAGACAAGCCTCCAGAGATTTAATCATGAGATCAACTTCTTATGCACATACTTCTTCTTCTACATCCTCTACCATTAGAGCGGCTTCTAATGAATCTTCAAACTTCTGGTGCAAACTCTTGTCAGCTAATGAATCAATGAGGTCCACTATCATGCACGTGTCCTTGTCGCTTGGGTGCTTCATCGCTTCAAACACATTAAAAGTGACCTTTTCGTCTTGTACCCGAAGCACCAATTCCCCTTGATTGACATCGATCAAGGCTCTACCTGTTGCTAGGAATGGTCTCCCAAGAATCAGAGGAGTATCACCATCTTCAGCCATATCTAACACCACAAAATCTGCTGGAAAAATGAACTTATCTACCTTCACCAACAAATCCTCCACAACACCATAGGGATATGAAATTGAGCGGTCCGCGATTGAAGAGAAATCCCTGTTGGTTTTACTTCACCAATCCCCGACTTCTTGAAAATGGAGAGCGGCATCAGATTAATACTTGCCCCTAAATCGCACAATGCTCTCCCTATGTTCAGATGACCTATAGTGCATGGGATAGTGAAACTGCCCGGGTCCTTCATTTTTACTGGCAGCTTCCTTTGAAGTATAGCGCTGCACTCTTCAGTAAGCATAACTGTCTCCTCCTTCCACCTTCTTTTGTTTGTAAGGATCTCCTTCATGAATTTTGCGTAGGAAGGCATCTACTGTAGAGCTTCAGCAAACGGGATGTTTATTTGTAGCTTTTTGAATACATCCAGGAACTTAGAAAACTGCTGATCTTTTGCCTCTTTCTTCAACCGTTGGGGGTATAGGATTCTGAAATATGGGGGCAGCTCCTTGGGATTATCAACCTCTTCCAGAATCTGTCTTCTAGTCTTCTTCTTCGCAAATTCTTCATCAACCAATTTCTCCCTCTGTGGTTCTTCAGCTTCTACATCAATGGGGATAGAGGTAGTACCTTGGGAAGTTCCGGGTTCTTCATTGTTTACCTCTTCAAACTGCCCCTTATCAATTCCAGCATCACTTGTCTTCTCTTCCTTCTCTTTTTCTTGTGGATTTAACACTCTCCCACTTCTTGTAACAATGGCCTTACAATCTTCCCTTGGGTTCTTCTCAGTATCCCCAGGCAATTATCCTGGAGGTCTCTCTGCCATCTGCCTTGCTAGTTGGCCCATTTGGTGCTCCAAGTTTTTGATTGAGGCATTCTGATTCTTTATAGTCTCTTGAGTAGCTTGCATGAACTGGCCTAGAAGGTTCTCCAATTTGCTTGAACTCTCTTGAGGAGGCTTTGCTTGAGTATTTGAACTTTGTCCTTGTCTCCAACTAAAGTTGGGATGATTGCGCCACCCCGGATTGTAGGTGTTGGAGTAGGGATCATTTCTAGGCCCTTGGTTGCCCATATAATTTACCTCTTCTTGTCCCGAGCTTCCAACCACATTGATCTCACAGTTTCCATTTGCATGGTTGCCTCCACAGAAATCACACACTGAGGCACCTTGAACTTGGACAGCTTGTACTTGAGAGTTCTGCAGTTGAACCGACCCCAGTTGTTTGGTAAGAATAGCCATTTGTGCCTTGAGGGCACCAATTTCATCCAACTCTAGAACACCTCTATTGACCATTGACCGAGAACTAGGCATTTGATAGTCATTATTAGCCATGTTCTCAATCAAGTCCTTTGCTTCTTTCGGTGTCTTTTGACTCAATGTCCCTCCTGCAGCCGCTTCAATCATACTTCTTGAATTCCTGTTGAGCCCATTAACAAAAGTTGCGACCTGATGCCATGTCTCTAGTTCATGATTTGGACAAGCTGTGAGTAAAGACTTGAATCTCTCCCAAGCTTCATAGAGCGACTCACCATCCCTCTGTGCAAAGGCATTGATCTCTGACCTCAGCTTAATCATTCTTGACGGAGGGAAGAATCGAGATAAAAACTTGCTGACCAAGTCGTTCCAGGTGATGATGCTTCCATGAGGATGAGATTGAAGCCATGCCTTGGCTCTATCCCTCAAAGAGAAAGGGAAAAGCCTTAACCGAATGGCCTCATCGGAAGCTCCGTTTAACTTGATGGTGTCACACAGCTCAATGAAAGTACCAATGTGAGCATGAGGATCTTCACTTTCCAACCCTCCAAATTGGTTTTGCTGCACAAGGTGGAGAAGTGATGCCTTGATTTCGAAATTATTGCAGGCCACTGCAGGTCTCACAATCGGAGTTCCACATCTATCAACTCTAGGGGAAGTGTAGTCCCCCATTGTTCTCCTTGGTGCATTCTCTTCTGCCATGGTGACAGCTGCTACTTCAATTTGTGGTTCTTGCACACTGGGTATCTCAACTTGCTGCTCTTGTCTACTAGAAGATGCTCTTTCTCTGTTCTGTCTTGCCTTGGTTTTCTTTCTATTCCTTCTGCAGAGTCTCTCGATCTCAGGTTCGAATTGGAGTTCACCTGGGTCGATTGTACCTCGCATACACTGAACAAACGGAGTAGCACAGAACAAACAGAAAAACAGCACTTGCAGAAATTCACAGCAGAGATACAGACAATAAGAACAAAAAAACACAGTAGGAAAACAGTAAAAATGCCTAAATTAGGAGTCCCCTTTGGTACTCGTGATATTGGCACACCGATCCCCGGCAACGGCGCCAAAAACTTGACACGGACTCGGCAAGTGTACCGGTTCGTTGCAAGTAATAAAACGGTAAGACCGGATATCGTTCTCAGGGATCGTGGACAATTACCACTTCGCAAATTTGACTACTATCTAGGCGATCGAATTTTGGAGTGAAGGTTGTTCTAACATCTAACAAACACACAAGAAGAAAATATTTTTTTTGTTCTTTTTGGATTTTTCTCAAACAGTTAATGTGAAGACAGAAAGATGAATAACAATGAGATAGGATTGCTAGGGTTAGACTAAGCTAATCCTCCCTTGATTGTTATGAAATGATAACTAACACAGTTCCTACTTCACTTATGACAATCGAATCTTTTCTAATATACTCAAGCCTAATGTCTTAGGTGCATTGAGCCTAAAATCCCAAATTAAACCCTAATGTCTTAGGTGGATTAATAAGAGAAATTGCATTAAGAACAAGATTCATAAGATTGCAAATAGCCAACACCTATGTCTAGATTCTTGGACTACTTGGCATATAATTCATGAGCATGCTTTAACATCAACCTTTCAATTGTCTATTAAAGCAACTAATCATTCCTAAGATGATCAAGCCTAGGAAAGCATTAAGCATAGAATTATATACTCATAAAGAAGAAGGAAACTGTATTAAAATCAAGTCATTTTTACAACCAAGTTCAGATAGCAATAGTCTAACCCCAACAAAGGGGAGTTTAGCTACACATAATTGAAGATAAAACAAAAGAAATAATTACGAGAGATGAACAAACGACAGACCTCCATGGAATGATGCACACAGCCACACCAGCAGAGGATTCTTCTTTAGGGTTTTCTCAATGCCCTTATCTTCTCGTTTCGCTCAGTTCTTTTATTACTCGTGGCCGGTCCACGGCCGTGATAGCCATCACGGCCAGGCCGTGACGGGTTCTGTCTCTTCCAGTTCTGGCCAAACTACTCTTTCGCGAGGCGAGCACTTATTTCGCGACGCGAGCCGACTTTTGATGCCCGTGATCCCCATCACGGCCAAGCCGTGATTGCTTCTGACTTTTGGAGGTTTCTGGGTCACGGCCGTGATAGCCATCACGGCTAGGCCGTGATCGTCTCTGACTTTGGTGGTTTTGGCACAATCACTCTCTCGCGAGGCGAGCTATCAGTCGCGTCGCGAACCAATTTTTTCACGCCCTTGATCTCTATCACGGCCAAGCCGTGATCGTCTCTGACTTTTGCTGGTTTTGGGTCACGGCCGTGATAGCCATCACGGCCAGGCCGTGACAGATTCTGACTTTTGGTCCCTTTCTTCTTCAGTTTTCAGGCCTTCTCTTCATCTCAGCTTCCTCATGGCTAAAACTTGGGCATTTAATCAAAAATCCCTGCAAAACAACACACAATACCACCTTATCCGTTCCAAATGAAAAACTAAACAAAATCCAACTAAAATGGCCTAACTAAATGCAAATGCATGCATAAATGTACATGGAAAATGAGGTGAAATCACACTCATCAGGGGACCAATTGGGCACACAAAAAACTACATTAAGCAACTTTCCACTCCAATAATACAATTCCAAAAAGATTATTAAATGGGTCTCACAAGTCTCACACACATATTTATTCACATTTATTGTTATTTCAATTTTGAAGGAAAATAGTCAATGTAGTTCTCTATTTTTCTCTTAGCTTTTTTTATTGGGGTTCTTATATAAGTATCGGTTGTTTATAGAAGCAATTCATACAAGCAACTTATGTCCACCTAAGCTCACCTCAATGGTGTAAATGTATAAGGAATGATTGTTTAGCTCTATGCCACTCTTAAGCAACTCCCATGGTAGATGCTTTATTTGGATAAGAGTACTCTTGAGCCAAATCAAACCAAGCATCTCTTTTCTTAAAAAAGATTATCCCAACTTTACTATTTTCCGCCATTAACAACAAAATCTAGAAAGTGCGAGTGATGAAGCACTCAAATAGAAGTATATGGATTACAACAATTTCATCAGGACATTTAAAATATTTGGTATTCCATTGACATTGTAAGCATGCTTCTGATAATATTGTCATATCTCTATAAATCTGAAAATAATGAATATCACAACGTAAGGATAATTGATTTATATGGTGAATAATAGAGACGTGAAAAGTATGTCTATTGAAATTTACTTCGGCATTACCTGTCAAGTTTTGAAGTTGTGTAGTTATCAAAATTGTGAACCTATGATCAAAAAATTACTTTTTATGCATAATCTATTGAACGTTGATAACCTGGATGCCATTCATATCAAGTGATGTAAAAAATCCCTGCCGAAAAAGTCAGCATAACATGTAAGCACATGAATGTGTAATCTATATATGTACGTATTTTAGGCTAAGACATTACTTGTAACAATAAATACGGTCAATTTACACCATATTGAATATACTTGGCAACATACCAACCAAGCCTTCACTTAACAATGATAAGGAAACTAAATAATAAAAAAAAAATAAAAAATGAAAAAGACATGAAAGAGGCTGCAAGGTACAAATGTGAAACATAAACAGGAAAGATGGACAAATTCATGCATGACCTTTACCAAAATGCAATAAGTAATGTGTAGTCAATATTTGAATCAACGATTAACTGATATGGTATTCTCCATTTACCGGCAGTGAAATAACCATGATAGCAAGGTACAACAACAACCAAGCCTTATCCCGCTAGGTGGGATTGGCTATATGGATCATACGGTGCCACAATGTTCTATCATGAATCATGTCAATAGTTAAATCATTGGCCACCAAATCTTTCTTAATAGTTTCTCCTATAGTTTTTCTTGGCCTACATCTGCCTCTAGCTATTGGATTGCCATCCACCTAGTCCACTATCCTTACTACAGAATCTAAAGGTCTCCTCCATACATGTCCAAACCACCTAAGTCGATATTCAACCATCTTTTCTACAATAGGTGCTACCCCAACTCTCTTTTTAATGCTTTCATTCATAATCCTATCACGTCTAGTTTTTCAGCTCATTCAGACAACATTCTCATCTCTGCTACATTGATTTTACTCTCGTGTTGATTTTTTACCGCCCAACACTCCGTCCCATACAACATCGCGGGTCTAATAGCTATACGGTTAAATTTTCCCTTTAGCTTAAGAGGTACATTTTTATCACACAAAAAACCTAAAGCCTTCCTCCATTTCGACCACCCTGATTGAATTTGATGGTTTACATCTCCCTCAATTTCTGTCATTTTATATAATAGACCCAAGATATTTAAACCGTGTGACTTGTGGTATGTTGTATGTGGTCTCCAACTTTCACCTCTAAGCTAGAGGTGTTTTGCCTTTTGCTAAACTTACATTCCATTTACTCCGTCTTGCTTTTACTCAAACGAAAGCCATGTGCTTCTAAAGCTTGTCTCCAAGTCTCAAACCTTCCATTTATATCATCTCTCAACTCTCCAACTAGAACTATATCATCTGCGAAAAGCATGCATCGCGGTGCTGGCTCTTGAATGTGCTCCGTAAGTACATCCAAGACCAAGGTAAAAAGATAGGGGCTTAAAGCTAACCCTTGGTGCAGACCTATGGTTATTGGGAAATCTTCTGTGGCTCCACCATGCGTTCTCACACTGGTCGTGGCCCCCTTATACATATCCTTGATAGCTCAAATATATGCAATCCGAACACCTTTCTTTTCTAGGGCTTTCCTTAAAACCTCTCTTGGCACCCTATCATACGCTTTCTCCAAATCAATGAAGGCCATGTGTAAATCTTTTTGATCCCTTCGATATTGTTCCATCACTCGTCGTAGCAAGTAAATTGCTTCCATGGTCGACCTCCCGGGCATAAAACCAAATTGGTTGTCAGTGATTTTGGTTTCTTTTCTTAGTTTCCGTTCAAGCACCCTTTCCCATAGCTTCATAGTATGACTCATAAGCTTAATCCCCCTATAATTTACTCAATTTTGTATATCTCCCTTATTCTTGTAAATCGGAACTAAAGTGCTTCTCCTCCATTCGTCCGGGATTTTCTTTGACCTCATAATCTCGTTAAAAAACTTCGTGAGCCAACTAATGCCTCTACTTCCGAGACTCTTCCATACCTCCACAGGTATATTGTCTGGTCCAACTGCCTTACCATTATCCATCCTTCTCAAAGCTTCTTTTACCTCATGCTCTTGGATTCTACGATAAAAAGTGTAATTTTGGTCATCCCCTCTGATGTCAAGCACCCGTGAGCATGATAAAACTTCAAATCCTTCATTAAATAACTTGTGGAAATAATTCTTCCATCTATCTTTAATATCTGATTCCTTAACCAAAACTCTACCTTCTTCATCCTTAATACACCTCACTTGGTCCAAGTCTCTTGTCTTTCTTTCCCTATTTTTAGCAAGCCTATAAATAGATTTCTCACCATCTTTGGTGCCTAAGGATTGGTACAACCTGTCAAAAGCTTTAGTTCTAGCTTCGCTCACTGCCTTCTTGGTCTCTTTTTTAGCCACCTTATAATTTTCCCAATTTTCAGCATTTTTACATAAAGATCAAGCTTTAAAACATTCCCTTTTAACCCGAACCTTCGCTTGAACACTTTCATCCCACCACCAACATTCTTTACCCCTAGGTCCGAATCCTCTTGATTCACCAAGCGTCTCTATAGCTACCTTCCTAATCCCCTTGGCCATCTTGTCCCACATATCATTTGCACTTCCGTTTTCCTCCCAAAACCCTCCCTCCAAAACCTTGTGTTGGAAGATCCTTTGTTTTTCACCCTTCAGTTGCCACCACTTGATCCTTGAAACCTTTTCGTGGCCTTTTCTCTTCACACTCCTCTTGACTCTTACATCCATAACCAAGACTCTATGTTGGGTAGTCAAGCTCTCTCTAGGTATGACTTTACAGTCCAAGCAAATCTTTCTATCCGATCTCCTAATAAGAAAGAAATCTATTTGAGATCTTGTCACCTCACTTTTGTACGTGATAAGATGCTCCTCACATTTCCTAAAACAGGTATTGGCTATAGTAAGATCGAAAGCAGATGAAAAGTCCAGAATAGACTTACCTTCACCATTTATCTCCCCTAGGCCATATCCCCCATGCAAACCGCCGTAACCTTTAGGTGCCCTCCCTACATGCCCATTTAGATCCCCTCCTAAGAAAATCTTTTCACCTAGCGGTATTTCCTGAATTAGGCCTTCTAAATCCTCTCAAAATTTTACCTTGAAGTGGTCTTCTAACCCTACCTGAGGTGCGTAAGAACTAATCACATTAAAGGTGTCTTGTTCCACTACAAATTTTAGGGCAATGATCCTATCTCCAACCCTTTTTACATCCACAATATGATATTATTCCAATATTTATCCACAATTATGCCCACCCCATTTCTCGATTTTACTTTGCCAGTGTACCAAAGCTTAAAACCCTAAGAGTCTAATTCCTTTGTCTTTTCTCCCACCCACTTAGTTTCTTGTAGGCACATGAAATTGATCCTCCTCCTAATCATAGTGTCAACTATTTCCATTGATTTTTCTGTAAGTGTGCCTATATTCCAAGTTCCAAAACGAATCCTACTCTCGTGAACTAGCTTCTTTACCCACACTCGTTCACAAAAATGTGGGAACCCTTGCTTATTTTCACTACATCCAGGCGACGATGCAGCGACTCTTGCTCATTTGACACTGTACTCGAGCTATACAGCGCGTTGCTTCTGGGCAACGACCTAGCATTAACATTATTACGTCGCTGATCCATGACATAGAGATTCGACTAAGTTTTATGTTGGCTGTCGATGGCCTAACACAATCCTCTCCTTTTATCCGGGCTTGGGACCGACTATGTTTAGCTTTGTCATAAAGCACAACATAGGCAGCATATAGCAAGGTATTAAAGCAAAATGAAAAAAGATGTACAAATTAGATTGCTGAGCTTAGATAAAATAAATAAATAGAAATTCGAATTTGTTCCTGCTGATTTTGTTCGGGTAGGAACGATGAGCTCGGCTAGGCGGAGCGGTCACTAGTGCAATAAGTGATTTTTACGTCAGTTAAAATTGATTTTTTACGTCAGAATACTGACTGACGTAAATACAGCTGACGTTAAAAGTTAAACTTTTAACGTCAGTTGAGAACTGACGTAAAATATAACACTATTAACGTCGGTTCTTTAACACAACTGACGTTAATTTTGTCAAAATTAACGTCAGTTCTTTAACAAAACTGACGTTAATTTTGTTAAAACTAACGTCAATTGTTATCAAGAACTGACGTTAAAGGTCTTAATTTTAACGTCAGTTGTAATAAACAACTGACGTTAATAGTGTACTGTATATTTTATAAAATACTATTAACGTCAGTTGTATGATAAAACTGACGTTAATAGTATTTTCTTTTAAAATTCAGTTTTAAAATATCACTCCCCTCAGCCATCCCTGCATTCAGTAAATATCCCAGTAACATAGAATATCACACACATTACAGAATTGCAAAGGAAAATGGAACAATGATCCATATGTATGCCTGTTCAGAAACAATATATATTTATTAACATAGGTTATAACTCAAAATAAATACAGAAATATAAATAAAAATAAATGTATACTAAGTTTAAACTACCTATATCAATATCCCTTCGTGATGATCATCACGAGTGGCATGTACATCGTCCACCTGTGTCGCCTCGATTATAGTAGGCATGTTTGTTGAAAAAGAAGGAGTCTCAGGAATATCAAGATTTGAATCTTCATTTTCATCACTACCATTATACTTGCGTTTTCCTTGGAGAACCACTGACAACCTTTTGTTAGAAGGATCAGTGATGTAGAACACTTGTTTTGCATGGGAAGCCATTATGAAAGGCTCATTTATATGACCTAACTTGTTGAGGTCTACCAATGTGAACCCCAATTCGTCGGTTTGTACACCACCGTTACTATCAACCCACTTACATTTAAATACCGGCACCGTAAGCTTAGTGTAATCGAGCACCCAAATATCTTCAATATATCCAAAGTAAGGTCTCGGTGCTGTAACGGGTTTTGTGTCCTTTGCATTAGAGAAGTGCATTGCTTCGGCCACGATCATAACCCCACTATTTTGCATGGTACTCTTGTTATCTTGTTCCTTTGTATAAAAGGAAAAGTTATTTATGTCGTATCCGCTCCAACATATGACGTTGAAGCTAGGCCCACGTGCTAGCCATCTTACGTCATCAGAAGCAGTACTACCATCCTTAAGCATTTCTTCCTTGAACCATGGTAAGAAAGTCTTGTTATGCTTGTTCAACAACCACCTTTTGCTCATTCGAGGGTTTTCTTGATTGACTTTTCTTTTATGTTCAAATAAGAAAGGCTGAACACATTCGATGTTGTTCAATACATACAAATGTGCTTGAAGCACTTCCTCCCGATCCTTCCTATTAATTCTTAAGCCACGTGTACCCTTACCTTGACATCTGATCTCATCATGCCGAGGCTTAGGAACCCCTATAGGATCCGTGTTATGAAGGTAGTCCGAACAAAACTCAATAGCTTCTTCTGCAACATACCTTTGAACAATAGATGCTTCCGGACGATGAGGATTCTTCACGTACCGTTTCAATATCTTCATGTAGCGCTCAACTGGGTACATCCATCTCAGAAAAACCGCCCCACATAATCTAATCTCCCTCACCAAATGAACAATTAAGTGAACCATTATGTCGAAAAAGGAAGGAAGAAAATACATCTCCAATTGGCACAAGATTGTAGCAGCCTCAACTTCCAAGCCATCCAACATACGGGGGTCAACGACTTTGCTACATATAGAATTGAAGAATGAGCACAACCGAGTAATGGCATGTCTCACATTTTTTGTAGCAATACCACGAATAGCAACGGGAAGAAGTTGTTGCATCAAGATGTGACAATCATGAGACTTCAAGCCAACCAATTTAAGATCACTAGAGACAAGCCTCTTCATATTTGAAGAGTAACCATGTGGAACTTTGATTCCCTGAAGACACCCGCAGAAACTTTGTCTCTTTTTTTTTGACAAAGTATGACATGCTGGCGGCAAATAAGTCCGCTTACCATCCTCAACAACTGGAGCTAACTGCTCTCGTATACCCATAGCAACAAGGTCGAGACGAGTATTCACACCATCCTTTGTCTTGTCCTGAATGTTGAGAAGCATCCCGATCACACTATCACACACATTTTTCTCCACATGCATCACATCAATGCAGTGTCTGACATCAAGCTTGTGCCAGTATGGAAGATCAAAGAATATCGACCTCTTCTTCCATATGTTTTTCTCAGCAGCTTTACCTTTCTTTTTGGACTTGCCGAATATAACATCGATGTCCTTTACCCTCTGATAAACCTGCTCTCTAATTAAGGCCGCCGGCGCTTCTTCTGTCTCTTGGCATCCATTAAAAGCTTTTTTCATCTTACGATATGGGTGATCACGTCTAAGAAATCTCCGATGCCCAAGGTAAACCGTCTTCTTTCCATGATGCAACTGAGTGTAGCATGTGCCTTCTTCACATATAGGGCATGCTTTATGCCCCTTGACACTGTACCCGGACAAGTTACCGTATCTTTGGAAAGTCGTTGATGGTGCAAAATAACATGGCACGAAGCTTGAAAGTCTCATGAGAATACCCATCAACTACATCAACACCTTCCACCCACAGCGTTTTCAAGTCTTCAATCAAGGGACCTAGATAAACATCTAAGTCATTTCCCGGTTGCTTTGGGCCCGAAATCATCATAGACAACATCATGTATTTGCGCTTCATGCATAACCAAGGGGGCATGTTGTAAATTACCAATAGAACAGGCCATGAACTATGAATACTACTCATGTTACCATAAGGATTCATTCCATCCGTAGCAAGTCCAAGCCTTAGGTTTCTTGGCTCATCGGCGAAATCCGGAAACATAGTATCGATATTCTTCCATTGAATAGAATCAGCAGGATGACGAACCTTTCCATCACGTTTCCTCTCATCATTATGCCATCTAAGATTCTTCGCATCTTTCGCATTGGCAAACAATCGCTTGAACCTTGGAATTATTGGAAGATACCACAACACCTTCGCAGGAGGACCCTTTTTTCTCACATCATCAAGATCATCATCATCATCACCACCCTTCACTTTGTATCGTGATAACCCACATTTGGGGCAATCGTGATTGTCTTCATGAACACCGGTGTACAATATACAATCATTGGGGCATGCATGTATCTTCTTATACTCAATACCCATAGGACACAATACCTTCTTGGCCTCATAGTTACGGTCAGGCAATGTGTTGTCCTCCGGAAGCAAGTCTTTCAACACTTCAAGCAATTCCGTGAAGCTTTTATCGGTCCAACCATTTCTCGCCTTCACACAAATCAATTTTAGCACCGCCGACAACTGTGTATGAGTAGTACACCCTGGATATAAAGGCTTATCCGCATCACCGCACAACCTATCATACACATGAGCTCGATGAAAAGATTCTTGTCCAATATCACGGATCATGTCCTCTACTCAATCATCCTCCATATCTATGTCAACGTCCTCACTTTGGGAGACACTCGCCGTATTACTACTCAACAACATATCACCATGCCATATCCATCTTGTATAACTCAAGCAAATCCCTTCACAAATCAAATGAGTACGTATATCCTTCACCGTACATTTCCTCGTATTCAAACACTTGACACAAGGACAACAAAACATTCCATTACTATTAGGAACATTCCTTTGAGCAAATTCTATAAATTCTCCCACCCCCTTCAAATACTTAGCACTAGTACGCTTACAAACCATCCAACTACGATCCATAACTAGATAGGTCCTGTAGATATACAAAACATATATTCAATATAAGGACAATACGGGAGATTGAAAACTATAGTTTTTGAAGATTAATTGCCAAGCACTGGTCACGGCCTGGCAATGATGTCCATCACGGCCGTAACGTGCCAACTGAACAGACCATGCCATCACAGGCAGAACTGATCACGGCCTAGCCGTGATTAGCATCACGGCCATGACAGATCAACCAGTAGAGCAACATGCACTCAAAACCAAAAATAGAGACGTACATTCCAAACAACTCAAACTCACGGTTTCAAGTTTCAACTACTGAGACTACAGTTTCAACATACACTCAAAACCAAAAATACAAAAATGTGCCCTAAATACTCACCAGAAATAGGTGCTCGCGTGGTGGTGGGGAGGGGAGCTCGAGTGGTGGCCAACGTTCGATGTGGTTACTGAGAGCAGAGGGACAAGGAGAGTTAGTGCGCGGGAAGGGGAAAGAGAGATGTCAAGTTATTGCAAAGAATGAATGGAAAGACAGAGTTAGGGTTAGTAGTGTACCTCACGGTGGTGGCGAAGAAGCCCTCACGGTGGTTGTGGTGGAGATGAGCTCGCGATTAGGGTTCTGTGCTGGGTGAGAGTGAGAGTGAGGGTTGAGAGTGATCTAGGGTTGAGCGTGATGAAAAGAGAAAAGAGACGTACGTACAGAGCGAAGTGCAGAAGGCGCGTGGGTGTAAACGTTATATAAAACAACATTTAACGTCAGTTGTATTAAACAACTGACGTTAAAATTAATTTTTTAACGTCAGTTTTATTAACAAACTGACGTTAAATATTAATATTTTTTTAAAAAACACTTTTAACGTCAGTTGTTGAATACAACTGACGTTAAAAGTGTTGTGTAAAAATCATTCTCTATATAAAGTAACATTCTTCTGTATCAGTCTGTAATACTGCCTCTTCTTTTCCTCTATATTTCTTTTCCTTCACAAAATAGCTCTGAGACCTATGTTAAGAGTGACAACAAGGCATTTCAGATAGGGATATATGATTATTTACGTCAGCTATTTATTTAACTGAAGTAAAAATCACACTTTTAACATCAATTGTATAAACAACAGACGTTAAAAATAAATATTTTTTATTTTAAAAACACTTTTAACTTTAGTTTTATTCAACAACTGACGTTAACAGTGTATAAGTTTCTGCAAAAACATTCATTCCTTTGACTACTCTGCTACTTACCCATTGACCTGTGTTAAGAGTGACAACAGGGCATTTCAGATAGGGATATAGGATTATTTACGTCGATTGTTTATTTAATCAAGTAAAAATCACACTTTTAACGTCAGTTGTATAAACAACTGACGTTAAAAATAAATATTTTTTATTTTAAAAACACTTTTAACGTCAGTTTTATTCAACAACTGACGTTAAAAATGTATAAGTTTCTGCAAAAGCATTCATTCCTTTGACTACTCTGCTACTTAATTACCCATTACTACTGTGCTACTTACCCATGCACATTGTAACCTATAATCCTCTTTATGAGCACTAAGTTTATACCTAGACTTGGTCTATTTCTTCCTATTCCTTCGGTCGTTTTCTTTTCTGCACGTTTATAATATATGACTGCCAACTTCCAATGCACCTTGGAACCTGATGCTCTTAATGATCAATTTAATTTTTTAGCAACTTACGACGCCTAGTAACTTCATCCCCTACTCCTATAAATAGCTTCCTTCCTTCCTTTAATTTTTCTGCTTCACAATATGGCTCTGCCATGGAGATTAACTTCATCACTCTTTCTTCCTATACCTAGACTTAAAGGTCTCTGTCTTAATGGTCAAACAACTTCTGAGGTTGTGTAAATCGCATTACATGGGTGATAAGGGTGTGTAAATCGCATTATGTTAATTGCACACACTATCATCCTTCTGGAGAATCAGTAGCTACAGTTCCAAAACCTCAGCTTTGGAACCAAGTGGCTGTTCCAAGAATATTGCTGAAACAGATCGAGTGCACCCTTCACTCTGCTTTGGCTCCAAATTGACTGTGGATTCAGATGGAGCATCAAGGACTTCAAGTAAGGGAGGAGATGCATCCAATATTGGAGTTTCTGAGGACATGACTGAGAAGAAAATGATGTTGAAGCAGAAACTTTTTTGTATTTTAGTGCTATCTTGCGAAATTTTTTTATCTTTTAATCATGTAATTGTAACTTATGAATCACTTCAATGAGATACGATTTGATTATACATATATAACTTGTTTTATGTTAAGTGTTTATTTATTTTAATTTGCACGAGAATTTGTTTACTAATTCAAGCTAATTAATTAAGATTAAAAATAAACTTTTTTTTTAAAAAAAGATTAGAAATAAACTGCACTATATATGGAGTGATGATCTGCGTTAAGAGTGACAACAGGGAGATGACAACGAAAGAAAGATAGGAATGAGTTGATTATTTATGTCAGTTATTTATTTAACTGAAGTAAAAATCACACTTCTAACGTTAGTTGTATAAACAACTGACGTTAAAAGTGTTAATAATCACTTTTAACGTCAGTTCATTAAACAACTGACGCAAATAGTGATTTAATATTTACAAAACTGCCACCGGCTCATTTTTAATGTCAAACATATGGTCAACTGACGTAAAACGTTCCCGTATATTACATTATTTCCACTAGTGGGTGGGGGTTTTGTGGATTGAGCCTGACAGAGAATGGTGCTCTGCTCCTATGTATCCCGGGTAGGAATCAAGGCTTACGTAGTTTTAAGGCGGTGATGATGGTGAGTCTCGTAGAGAAGGCGTTCCGGCGGCGGAACAAGGGTTGGGAGTGATTTACAGAGATTAGGGTTTTGATAGGGTTTTTGCTTGGAAGATAGCTCCCTCTGCTTAGTGAGCGTCCCCCTCTATATATACACGCATGAAAAAAATTTCTTCGTACGTCACGTGGTCCCCCTCCAGGCCGTTAGCGGGTATCGCGGACCTTAGGCATCGTCCGTAGGGTCTCCACTATTTTGGTGCCGCGTGTCCTGGTCGTACAACTAGCAGCTAGCATTTGAGACACGTATCCTTGAGAACGTTCTAGTACATTTGAAAGATAAGCTCGGGAGACGTTTGGTATGCTCGATAGTCTACGAGTGGTCTAATCGAGTACCGAGTACTTCATCTCGCTGTATACCCGAGTAGATTGCTCAGGTACTCAGGTAGAGTTGTTGAGGTTTCGGTCCGAGTAAGCCGAGTGTGTTCTCGAGAAGTGGGTAAGTACTCTTGGTCGAGTACCGCGTAAGTACTGGGTACTTGGCCGAGTACTGGGTAAGTACTCTTGACTGAGTAGACTGCGGACTGGGTACTTGGCTGAGTACCGGGTAAGTACTCGAGAAGCTTGGCCGAGTACTGGGTAAGTACTCGAGAAGACTCAATAGGGCACTACAAAAAATAACTAGTTTAGCGACCGACAAAGTCGGTCGCTATTTATGGAAATTTGGTCGCTATTAAGTTTAGCAACCGAATTAGTGACCAATAAATGGGGGTAGCTGAAACCCTGGTCGCTAAGGTTTTAGCGACTGAAATTGTAAATCGGTCGCTATTTAGTGACCGACTAATCGGTCTCTAAATTATAAAACTCGGTCGCTGCTCAATTGGTTGCATTATTGGGTAACCATGTTTGGTGACCGATATTTCGGTCGCTAAACCAAGATTTTTTTAAAATAACTATTATGTAGCGACCAATTTGGCCGTTGCTAATTCGTTCGCAAAATTTGTTTTTTTTTTTAAATTTAATTTATTAAATAATTTTTTTATAATTTAATTTATTAAATAATTACTTTTTTTTGCATAAAAAAATTACTAATGATCAACCACACTAAATTACTAATGAAACACATAAATATAAAACATAATCAATATATAAGTAAAAAGTGTCGTACAATAAGTGTCTGGAAATGTATAAAATACAGAAAAATCAATAATGATGGGGAGGGGGTGGAGGAAACCAATCATCATCAACGTCCGTGCCGCCGACGTCTGCCATATCATTGTCTTGGGGAGCATCCTCATCAGCGGCAGGAGGCGACGGAACTGGAGCAACGGAAGGAAACTGGATCCTCATTTGCTCCAACACCAGCCGCAGTGTCTGGCCCTACTCGATGGACGCCTGCATCAGCTGCTGGTGTTCTTGAGTCAATTGTACAATCTGGCTCGCCATCTGCTGCTCTCTCTCCCTCTTCTCCCGGAGCTCCGCCTTCAGCTACGTGACAGTGTCCGCATCTGGTGGAACTGCTCTGGAGGGATGGTATCCGCATAGGAAGGAGTAGGCGAGCCGGACGTTGAAGCCATAAAATCGCTGCCTAGGTGTCCAAGGCCATACACGTGCCCCTTTTTGTTCCTGCCCCCGACGACCTCCAAATAAATGGCATTATCGTCAACGGAGACAGGAGAGCGGGGCCCATCACCAGCAAAGGCCTCATCCCGTGACTGTGAGGCACGTGATATGGCATCGTCCTTCTTCTCGTTGAAGCCCATCCGCAAAGTATAGGTGAAGAGATTTAGTTAAAATTATAATCAATATTTACAAATCAATTATAATAAATTACAAGTCTAAACTAAATTGTTTTTTGCTTACAGCATAGTTACGGGCCTTGTCGTTGACCCATGCCCCCGACTTCAACTTCTTCGTCCTATCCACCAACTCCATAGCAGTGGGGGACCCGCTGTTTCTGTGCTTTCTGCACAGAAAAATATAATCTTAATTAAATTCATAAGAATATTTAAAAATGAAAACTCATAAAATAGTATACTAAGTCAATAAAGTTTTAAGTATTACCAGCTCGTCGAAGTGGGCGACGGCTGATTTAGAGCCGCTGGTCCAAGCACATGCTCCACCATCAGAAGCTCGATTATGCTGAGCTGTGACCTGGATCTCCTGAAACTTCTCAGTAGCCCGGTACTGGTCTAGCTGTCTCCTGATCTCAGGATCCACCCACTTCCCCTTATTCATACCCTTCCTCAGCTTGTTCGTCAGATTCTTCATGACCAGTGAGCCTTTATGCTCAAATATGTCCCTGACGTTCTCCTCTAAAGCTGCGTCCCACCTATACTCTTTCTGCAACTTACAATTGTTAGGAAATTCGTGTGTGTATATATATATATATAATTTAAATTTAAATTAAATAACTTAATAAATTGTTACCTTAAACTCTTTAAACAACTAATCCGTATGGCCCCTTGGGATGGCCTTCCATGTAGACCATGGACCATCAAACTTGTTGTTAACATTACCCTTCACTCACCTTCTAAGGAGGGTGAGCAATCTCACTAAGTCCCATAACATGATTTTTTCTTGGGAGACATCCCAAGTGGTAGTTTAATTTTTCTTTTCTTTGTTAATTTTTTAGTTTAGTTTTTTATCAAAAAAAAAAAGACAAATACAAAAATAATTTTTTTTAGTTTTGTTAACTTATTAGTTTTTGTAAAAAAAAAATTGATTCAGATATATATTCAGTTGTTTTTCTTTTATGACTTGTCTATCTTGTGCTAATGTTTTCTCTGTTTTGAGGTATATATTTAGTTGTGCTTCATGGCATCTCATGACAAAAAGGAAGGATAGGCGGCACTAATGATGGTGACCTCAAGTTTAGACCAAATTTTGGAATCGCAAGATAGGGGAGTTTTCTTTTCTTTTGCTTTATTTGTTTTTATTTTTTTTTCGTTTATGTGCTGTTTTATTTTTAAGTGTTTTTGTTTAGTGTTTGCAAGTTAAGGTCATTACCACTCTTTGAAAAAGAAAAAATAATAATAAGCATGCTTGTGTGGAACCCCATTCTTGGAAATTTCATTGTATTGTGCACCCACCATGTTTGTTTTCCTTGTTAAATTTTTAATGTGTATAATATGTGGATTAGCATTAATTGGTGATTAAATTATAATTAAGTTATTAATATATCAGTTATAAAATTAATTCTTAATTACGTAACCAATTGGTGAAATTGTTGTTGGGTATTTACTAAGAGTGACCCTATGATGGGCTGGGCCATTCTAATGTTAACCCGTTGAGAGGTCCCTACTCTCTGCTGGTAGGTTAAAAGGTTGCCTCCCCATTAGGCATTCCAGACACATATACTGAACACTAAACCAGAAAGAGAGAAGCAACCCTCTCACATTCTGATCTACTGTAATGGATTCTACGATGCTCCAAGGTACACAATTCTTCTCCTCTCCTTCGATTAACATGTGTAATATGCTATGATTTGTATCTGTATGATGTTCTAAACAAATTAGAATTATAGGTAATCCTTCAATTGGTATCAGAGCCAAATACATACATATTATAGCTATTTTTCGTTTCCTTTTGCGTGAAAAAAGCCCCAATTTGTTCGATCTCGTTTTCTTGCAACTGGACGAATAATCTTCCAAATCGGTGTTGGGCTTCTCTATCTCGGAGATCACCGATCAATACCCCTCAAAATCACGCAAAACCATAGCCTGTATCTAGAGTACGAATCGGGTCTGTATCGCGGGTCACTTCGACCCGTTTTTGGTTGCTGGGCGAGGAAGATGACCTCTCCCTACGATGCGGATTCGCCTCGCGAGAGTTTTTCTCGCCTCGCGACCCCGAAGGCTGACTGTTCTAGGAAAATGCAAGGTTTCTGGGTCGCCTCGCGAGTACTCGTGAGAAGACCAAACGTTGCTGACTTTTCACAATATTCGCCCCGCGAGTGTATGCTCGCCTCGCGATTCTGGGCATCAGCATCTGTTGGAATTCCAGATTCGCCTCGCGAGATACTTCTCGCCTCACGAATCATTTTATATGGTTAAATCCGAAAATATATTGTATTTTTTAATACTGTACTCTCAGTTTTTTTTGGTCTAAAATTTTGTGATTGTTCCCTACTTTTTTGTGACACTTTGATATGTTATACTCTCCTTGATCATGTGTCATATAGATGGAATTAATTTTAGAGCCTTATGTGAATTAAGTTGTGTGTTCTATGCTATATTTGTTATATAATATAATTTTTCTAATGTATAATTGTAGCATGACTATTGATATTTTGTATAGTTATGAACTCACCTATCGTGGGTATAATTATACAAAATTTGTGTTGTTAAATAATTAATTATTCTAATGTGTTATATTTGTATTATATTAATAATAATTATACCCTATCGGTGTACTATTATTAATGTAATTCGTTATTATACATCGTACTATTGTCTTAAGCTTATGTCAATTATGGTTTTCAAGTACCCTATCGGTATTAGAAATTTTGGTGATGTAAGTTTTGTACATTGTATTATTCTTCTTATTATATTTCTTATTTATTATGATTCGGGACCCTTAGGCGGAATTATAATGAATAAGAAATTTGTATTATGGGCAAGATTGGCTGAACATATATATGGAATCATATTACCCTTCAATTCTTAATGATTCCTTATTCTTTGTTTTATGTCAGCCTCCTTCCCAAATTCTGTCAAAACTCTAAATGGGACAAACTATGAGGACTGGAAAGAGTCTCTAGATCTCTACTTAACCATTGCTGACTTGGATCTGGCCTTGAGGGAAGACAAGCCAACAGCTCTCACAAATGAATCTACTGCAGCTCAGAGGAATGCTTATGAGAAATGGGAACACTCTAACAGAGTGTGCCTGAAAGTGATGAAGTATACTATGGAAAAATCCATCAGGCAGAGTATCTTAGAGACCGATAATGCTAAAGAATATCAGAAAGCTGTTGGGGAGAAATTTATGACTTTTGAGAAGGCTCAGAAAAGTCAGTATCTTTCCTTGTTTGACAAGACCAAATATGATGGGGTCAGTGGTGTGCGTGAGCATATCATGAAAGGCGATGCACTATTACAACAAACTGAAATCTCTTAAAGTTGAAATTGGCGAAAGTACTTTAATCTACCGGGTTCTTGAATCTCTTCCTTCACAATTAGATGTTATGAAGACCTCTTACAATACACGAGAAGGCTGAATGGACAAAGTGGGACGAGATGATTGCCATTTTTACACAAGAAGAAGAGTCCATTAAAAATGGTAAATCACAGAGTTCTCTTTTTGCTGCATCTGCTCCATCTCGAACTTATAATTCAGGTTCAATATTTGTGAAGAAAGATCAAAAGGGAAAGAAGAAAAATGCAAAGCAAGATCTCGCAGTTAAAAAAAGTTTCTTCAAGGGTAACCGCAAGTATTGTAAGAAGTATGGCCACAAGGTAGATGATTGCTATTTCTTGAAAAAGAAACAAGAGAAGCAAGGTATATTCCTGGATCTAACATGCTTTGAATCCAATGTCATTGATGTTCCTCCAAATACTTGGTGGTTAGATTCAGGTGCAACCATTCATGTTGTGAATTCCTTGCAGGGGTTCACAAGCCTGAGGAAACCAAGTGATGCTGAGTCTAAAATTATTATGGGAGATGGAGCTGGAGTTTCTGTTATTGACATTGGAATTGTTTCTTTACTTTTGCCTTCTGGACATAATTTGTTTTTAAGAGATGCTGTGTATGCACCTTCTATGAGAAGGAACTTGATTTCTATTTCTGCTTTGGATAAATGTGGTTACACCTTTAAGTTTGGTAGTGAAAAATTGATTGTTTGTTCAGATTCTATTTCCGTTGGTTCAGGGGTTTTACGTGATGGCCTTTATATGTTAAATCTACATGACATGTCATCATTCTCTTTGTTGGGAACAAACGCAGTAGGATTAATGAACATTCTTCTATGTTATGGCATCGACGTTTGGGGCATATTTCTAGGCCCCGTATTGAGAGGCTAGTCAAGGAAGGTATTCTTCATGATCTAGACTTCTCCGATTTTGATACATGTATTGATTGCATCAAGGGCAAATTCTTCGCCAAGGTTAGGAATAAAGCAGCAAATAGGTGTGATGATGTGCTACAGTTGATTCACACCGACCTGTGTGGACCTATTACACCCACTGCCATGGGTGGATATGGGTATTTCATTACCTTTATAGATGACTTCTCGAGATATGGATGGATAGATCTCCTTCAAGAAACATCTAGTTCCCTAGATGCTTTCAAATCTGTTAAGGCCGCTGTTGAGTTGAAAACAGGTAGGAAGATAAAATGTGTAAGATCTGACAGAGGTGGAGAATTCTATGGTAGATATAATGAGACGGGTAGAAACCCAGGACCTTTTGCCAGATTTCTTGAGGAATGCGGTATTGAAGCTCAATACACTATGCCTGGTACTCCTGAGCAAAATGGAGTTGTAGAGAGGCGTAACCGCACACTTATGGATATGGTAAGATGTATGTTGAGCCATTCATCATTGCCAGACTTTCTTTGGGGAGATGCCTTAAAAACTGCTGTCTACATTCTAAATCAAGTACCCAGCAAGTCTGTACCAAAAACTCCATATGAGCTTATGAGTGGAAAGAAACCGAGTTTGAAACATTTTCATGTATGGGGTTGTAAGGCAGAAGTTAGACCTTATAATCTTCAGTCTAAGAAGCTTGATCTTAAGACTGTTAGTGGTTTCTTTATTGGCTATTGTGTGGGTTCCAGAGGTAGCAGATTCTATTGTCCGTCTCATTCTATGTGAGTCGTCGAATCTGATCGAGCGATTTTCTTTGAGGATGACTTGGATAGTGGGAGTGATATACCACGACCAGTTACTCTTAGAGAAGATCGCATCATAGTTCCTATACCAGCTGTTCCTTTTCCTACAGAAGTTATGATTCCAGCTAATGATGATGATCAGAATCTTCAACATGAAGATGGTGTGGCAGCACCACTAGTAGATGAACAAGAACATGATCTTATTGTTGATGAAGTTCCACTGAGACGATCTCAAAGAGTGCGCAGACCTTCCATACCAGATGATTATGTTGTATATCTTCAGGAACATGAGTTTGACCTCAATGATGATGATGATCCTATTACCTTTAAGGAGGCAATTTCTAGCTCTCATGCTTCTGATTGGCTGAATGCTATGCATGATGAGTTGTCTTCTATGTCTCATAATGGTGTTTGGAATCTAGAGGATTTACCAATTGGTTGTAAACCTGTTGGATGCAAATGGGTTTTCAAAACCAAACGTACTCCAGATGGTAAAGTTGAAAGGTACAAAGCCAGACTGGTAGCTAAAGGCTATAACCAAAGAGAAGGCATTGACTATAAGGAGACTTTCTCACCAGTCTCTACAAAAGATGCATTTCGAGTTGTCATGGCTTTGGTAGCTCATTTTGATCTAGAACTTCACCAGATGGATGTGAAGACGGCTTTTCTGAATGGAGACCTTACTGAAGATGTTTACATGGTTCAGCCTGAAGGTTTTACTGAAACAGGCAAAGAGCACTTGGTTTTCAAGCTGAATAAGTCTATTTATGGACTGAAACAGGCCTCCAGACAATGGTATTTGAAGTTTGATGAGGTTGTCACTTCTCTTGGCTTCAAAGAAAATGCCTCAGATCAGTGCGTTTACTTGAAGACTTGTGAGGGTGAGTTCATCATTCTCGTTCTATATGTTGATGATATACTTCTTGCTAGCAGTTGCGTTAAAATTCTGACCGAGACAAAACTTATGTTGAGTAGCCACTTTGATATGAAAGACCTTGGTGATGCTTCTGTTGTTTTAGGCATCCAGATTTATCGTGATAGGTCACGTGGTGTTCTTGGATTGTCTCAAAAAGGATATATTGAAAAGGTCCTCAAAAGGTTTAATATGCATTCTTGCTCCCCATGTGCTGCACCTGTTCAAAAGGGTGAGGAAAAATTTTCTAAATCTCAATGTCCTCAAAATGATGTAGAAATAAATGAAATGGAAAAAGTCCCATATGCTTCCGCTGTTGGCAGTTTAATGTATGCTCAAGTTTGTACTCGTCCCGACATTGCCTTTGCTGTAAATGCTTTAGGGAGATACTTGAGCAACCCAGGTTTGGGTCATTGGAAAGCCGTAAAAAAGGTCATGAGATATTTGCAGGGAACCAAAGATTATATGTTGACCTATAAGAAGTCTGATCAACTTCAGGTCACTGGTTATTCTGATTCTGATTTCGCAGGTTGGCCTGACGACCGAAAATCTACTTCTGGCTTTATCTTTGTGATGGCAGGAGGAGCTATTTCTTGGAAAAGCGTCAAACAGACGCTTACAGCTACTTCTACCATGGAAGCAGAGTATGTTGCTTGCTATGAGGCTACTTGTCAAGCCATGTGACTGAAAAATTTAATTTCTGGCTTTCATATTGTTGAAAGCATATCTAGGCCACTTGTGATATATTGTGACAATACTGCTGCTGTGCACTTCTCTCATAACAATAGAAGCTCTTCTCGCACTAAGCATTTTGATGTGAAATATTTGTTCGTTAGAGAGAAGATTCAGGAGTTTCAGACTCGTATTGAGCATATTGATACAGAAACATGCTTCTTTGATCCACTAACCAAAGGCTTAACTGTTGGAATATTCCGGAATCATGTAATTCATATGGGCTTAGTTAAGTCTTTTGATGGATTAGTGGGAGTCTGAAACCATTATTTGCCCATTATCGTTTTTATGAGATATGTAAATTGACATCACTCTTGTTTTCATATCTCTTATAGCATTTTAAGATGCTTGGACCATTCTTGAATTGCATATTTCTCTTTATTAATTATATGCAATTTTATATTCATCATTCTTTATGTGAGATATGAGTCTTTAGCATGTATGATTTACTTCCCTATCGGATACTATTTCTGCATTGTTAAAGTTTATATTTCTTATACTGCTGGTTAACGTGTGCTTTGATCGTAACTGGTATTTCTTCTTAATAATTGTTATATTTTAATAATTGATTAATGCTATCCAAGTGGGAGAATTGTTAAATTTTTAATGTGTATAATATGTGGATTAGCATTAATTGGTTATTAAATTATAATTAAATTATTAATATATCAGTTATAAAATTAATTATTAATTACGTAACAAATTGGTGAAATTGTTGTTGGGTATTTACTAAGAGTGACCCTATGATGGGTTGGGCCATTCTAATGTTAACCCGTTGAGAGGTCCCTACTCTCTGCTGGTAGGTTAAAAGGTTGCCTCCCCATTAGGCATTCCAGACACACATACTGAACACTAAACCAGAAAGAGAGAAGCAACCCTCTCACATTCTGATCTACTGTAATGGATTCTACGATGCTCCAAGGTACACAATTCTTCTCATCTCCTTCGATTAACATGTGTAATATGCTATGATTTGTATCTGTATGATGTTCTAAACAAATTAGAATTATAGGTAATCCTTCATTCCTTTGATGTGAAGATGACACTTTGGTTTAGTTTGTCATTTGAGTTTGTTCTTGACTGGATTTCATAACTTTGGTGAATTGTGTTAAACCTTGTTGATTAAATTTCATGGCCATAAAATTTTGGTGAGAATTAATTGGATTGCTTAACTTTACCCTTGTGAGTCATTTGGGCCTATAATTGTCAATTTATTTTCTTGTGAGTGCACCATTGAAACTCATGCTCTTGAGTTTGCTTGGTTCTTGTTTGAAGTTCATGATTCACATGCATGTTATAAAAATGATTTGAGCCGTTTTTCATGTATCCATTTTTACCAAATAGCTAACCTTGAATTTTTCCCTTTGCTTAGCCCATTTGAGCTTTATATGTAAATCTTTGTTTGTTTTTACCAATGAGCCTTGACTTTGAAAATAATGTTTCTACCCAACCTTAGTGGATAGGAGAGCATTGTATTATTATGTGTGGGTTTGACATAAGTATGGGGGAGAATATGGTGCTTATATATTGGTGAAAGGAAGGAATGGTTACCAAAAAAAAAAAAAAAGAAGACAAAAAAATAAATGTAAAAAGAAAAAAATATGAAAAATGGTAAGAAATACTTGAGAAAAACAAAGTGGTGCTTTGAAAGAAAAGAAGGTGAAGCAAGTCCAAAAGAAGGAGGTGGGAAAAGGGTTGTATGCAAAGCATGGTTCTTTAAAAGTAATTGTTGCTCTCCTATTTCCTTTGGTGCTAGTTTGTTTATCATTTCTTATCCTTCCCATTTACCTTGGCCACGTTATGACACCCTAACCTGGGTCATCACATAATTACCCAACTACGGAAAATAATAATCATAATTTGCTGGTTGCTTTCGGAAAATAACCTCTATAATTTTTCATAAGTCCAAAAATGGGGTAAAATTTTTCTTTCTGCGAAATACTTCAGAAAAAGATATATACATATCAATAGTATATTTACATTATACTTACATACAAACTGAATTTATTTGTAAACCAAAACATCGCAACATATAAGTTTTTCTGAAATTGTTTTTCATACACCTGATGAGGTGTTTCAAACCATTTATAATAATTTTCCCAAAAGTACACAACCCAAATAAAATTGGTCGCCTTACAAGACATCTACTGGAAAGACCCTATGGTCATTCCCACACTCAAACATCTCTTCAAGTATCGGAACCCATGTTCTCGAGTGAGGCTAAGAACTTTTCTGCACCATCTACTTCCATGTATCAAGACACAAAAGTCAAACCCAAAAACCAGATATATTATAAGGGTGCGGTGCCAATATATGAGTTTATAACGGTAATCACATGCACGACATACAACATTAACACATAGACATATATAACTATAACAAGATAAGATTCTCATAAGTAGACAAGTAGTTTATCACTGGGTTTCATACCCGATCATCGTTATTTTAAAAATATGGATGACACTTCAACGTTCATTGTCTAACATTCACACCTAATCTCTGGAGATCCCAACGTCTTCAAAATGAGTTGATCAAACTCGATACATCGTCTCATTGGCTAGCTAAGCACAACAATAATACATCGTCTCATTGTCCATTTAAGTACAATGATATATACATCGTCTCATTGTCCATTTAAGCACAATGATAATACATCGTCTCATTGTCCATCCAAGTACAATGATATATATATCGCCTCATTGTCAATTTAAGCACAATGATACATATACATCGTCTCATTGTCCATTTAAGCACAATGATAATACATCGTCTCATTTTCCACCCAAGTACAATGATATATACATCGTCTCATTATTCATTCAAGAATAATGATACACCGTCACATGATACCTTTTTCATTAAGGTCTCACGTTAAACAACGTCGGGCACGTCTGCCGTAAATGCAAATGTAAAACCTTTTGTTCTCGTCATTTTCTTCATGTTAATCTTCCTTGCCGAAGCTCAAAAGCTTACGACCAACATAGTTTTAAACATCTTTAAAACTTTCATTAAAACACAGGACCTCAAAGTCCGAGTGCTCAATCACGAAACCTCTAGACCGATGCACCAGTCATAGGTTCGTGGTAATAGAAAACATCTTAAATGTTTAAACACGGTATACACCACGTATACAGTAGACACCAAGTCTACAAGACCTCAAAGTCCAAAGGACTCCAAGTCCATAACACAACGAACCTTAGTATCCCGACGTCTCAGTTACTAAGTTCAACACCACTTTTAACACTGTTAAGTTACACTTGATTTCGGAAAATCTTTTCAAATGGGAAATTCTTCAATAAAACCTTTAAATACAAAAACTTAGTTTTCACAAAGATGAGTCACCTGAGGCTTAAAGTTACTTAAAATACGTACTGCCATTTCAAAACACTTGTCGTCGATACTTTTCCAAATTGCCATCAATTATCATTTTTAAAGTAATTTAAGCCAAAACTTAGCTTTTTCCACTTAAATAATTTTCTAAAATCATAATTAAATTATCCTCAATGATTAATTTCATAAAATAACTTTTTATAATATTACGGAATTTCTTACGTAAAAATTAGCAGTACAAAAATAATTTCACGGTTACGCCCTTACTGTGACTCATAATTCACTCTTATACCGATAAATCATTAAAATAATGATATTTTCCACAATTTCTTATTTTTCCCAAATAAAAATTTCCATTAATATTATATTCCAATATTTTACCGTTAAAACATTGAAAATAATTTATAAAGCTTCTTAAAGCTTTTATCCAATTAATTGAATTGGGCACTGACCACTGTCAGGCTTCACAAACAACAACCAACAACAAAATCACAGAAATATTCCCAGGCAGATCATGCATCACAATACATTATGATATAATTGCAGATAAACAATTAGATGCAAATAAACCAACACAGATAAAAATAACACAACTGAAACAAACACCACAGATAAATAATACAGTCATCAACTAGATAACACATGATTGTAGAAAAAACTCCTAAGGTATTCTCCCCTTACCTCTCGAAGAACTTATCTCCCGGTTTCCTTTCTCGAACGTACGTCAAACTCCGGTGTTATGACTCACGTATAACCGACACACTTAACCTTCAACAATCACAATCAACCAATTACAAATAATCAAATAAAATTACCTATTCCCTAATGATAGGTCACGACCTCAACAAGGTTTTGTGGATAACATTTCTAAAATTGCTTAAGTCATTGGATTAATGATCCTAAGTACTTAAGACAATGGATTAGTGATAAATCAACAAAGTTTGAATTAAAAACTTCCAAACTTCTAAAAACCTATATTCGGCCTTAATGAGTACATGAAGCTAGGTATTTTTGTTTGATAAAATAACTTGGATTCAACATGAATATATGCTAGAAGGATGAAATACATGATCATTTCTAACATTTGAACAAAAACTCCTCCACCCATTTTTTCCCTAGGTTCGGTCTTGAAGAGAAATTAGGGGAGGAAATTTTGGTTTTCAACATACTTTTGGATTATGATAGAAGTGATAATAATAGGAACATAGAAATTGGTTTCACATTTTTAGAATTTTTCTATGATTTCCTATGATTTATCAAAGTTAAGAACAACTAAGATGAACATAATGAAAAGGCATTGAAATGAAAAACTTTATGAAGAACATGAAGCTTAATGGAGATAAGAATCATGGTTTACCTCTTAGAAATGAAGAAATGTGCAAGAATCACCAAGTTCCTTCACAAACCAACAATGGAAGCTTAAGAGAGAGAAGAAAAATGGAGAGAAATGGAGAAGATGAAGGAAAGTTCAAGAAAGTGATGGAATGGTCTAGTTGGCTCATGAAATTTATGAGCAAGCCAAGGAGGCCATGGGCTTTGCGCAAATGGGATTGGGGAAAGTCCAATCCATATATTTGATTTTCAACCTAAAAATGTTTAAGACATAACAAAGGCATAGGAAAGTTAAGAGTATAAATTTGCTTCATGCAAAATGAATTCATGATCATGATATTGGGCTCAAAAACCGCAGCCCAACTTGGGTTTGGATGGTCAAAATTGATCCAATTTCACTTGGAAGATCACGGAAACTAGTTTAGGGACCAAATTGTAAATTATAAAAAGTCTAAGGACCTAAATGCAATTTCTCCTAACTTCATCATTACCATGTGCATCATAAATGCATTCACATGGGTGAGTCATTTTATATGACTCATTGATATTATCCGTTAGCGGCTCTCGAAAATCCCGTATTCAGCTCCATCGCTTACCCGACTAAGATATCACCCATATAAAATATAATATTTCACCTTTTAATGAAATATTTCAAAATAACCAAAAATGTAGGAAATTAAATAAAAACCTTAAGTTTTTCGTTCACGAGTCAAAATTAGGTTTTCTGAGCAGTATAAATATAATGTCAATGAAATTCACAGACCGGGTTTCACCTGACTTTTCAACCTAAATTTTTATCGTAACTCTCTATGGCAAAGTAGAGTGTAAATAAGGTTTCGGTTTACTTAAAATAATTTTCTAGGTCTCGGATAAAAATATAAACGTATTTATATAAATTTTCGATATTAGAAAACAGCGAAAAGTCGAGGTGTTACACACATTACATCCTAAATAAAGTCCCCTTGATTTATGCATGTTGTGAATTGTGGATGAATGATTGAGATGAAAATCAAACTTGAAGTTGCATGGTTTGGATGTGTGAATTTGACTGATACACTTGCAATTATTACCCACATAAATTTGAGTGATTGAGTGAAATTGCACTTCCTGTGAGTAGTTGGGTGTCCAATACACTACTACAGAAAATACAATAAATAGCACACTTTCAATAGCGTTTTAATGAGAAACGCTATTTAAAAGGAGGCGGAAGACCTTTAATAGCGCTTCCTTAAGAAAGCGCTATCTAAGCTTCAGCCTAAGATAGCGCTTTCTTAAGCAAGCGCTATTTATTCCTAATGGGTAGGAATGGATAGCACTTTCTTAAGAAAGTGCTATCTTAGGTATAATAATAGACAACGCTTCTTTTAGGAAACGCTACCTATTCCTTAAGTATTTCTCTAAAAAAATGGTTCCCTCCCACATAAATTTTTCCCTCGTTCTCAAATTCACGCACCTAATTATTTTCCCTTCTACGGTGCACGATTTCCAGTACCCTGCTCTCAAAATTTTCCCTCGTTCTCAAACCCTACCCTGCTCGAGACTAACAATATTGCGTCACCTGTGTTTCCTTCTGCCACTCCTAGCTTCCACTGCTCGTAACTTGCGTCCCTTCGCCGCGCCTTCCACTGCTCGCGACTGTGCCTCCCTCCGTCGTGCGTCGAGTCGAACCAGAGCTGACCACCACACGCCCATCGTCTCTTACCACCACCATAAAACCGCGTGCCATCTCTCACCATCACCACCACACACGTTTGCGCCTTCTCCAGGCTATCCTTCACTCACTTGCTTCTTCGCTCAACTTCTGCCCTTCATTCACCGTGGTTAAAAAAATCACTGTCTTGGTTGTTCTGTAGGGGACTCCGAAAATTTGATAGAAAAAAAGGGGTTTCAAGATTTTCTCTATACTGTGTATTCCGTTTTTTTCTTTTTCTTGAATTTTTTCTCTTTACATCTTGGGAGAGTTCTGTGTGTTCTTCATCTGTACCATGTGTTCTTCATCTATTGATTCAAGTTTATGTTCTATAGGCTCAGTTTAATAAGGCCAAACAAAACTGTTTGAGTTTTGGTCTCACCTTTACTTACTGTTACCTATTATCAGTTTATATATTTGGTAAAAGACTTTGAAATCCCAAATTAATTCATTTGAGATGAAATTACTGTCTTTAAATGGCTATCGACCAATGTAGAGGTTCCTGTCCTGCTATTCAAGCAGGAGATACAGAACTACCCCAATGCATAAGTAATTTCTCTTGCAATTCAAAGTTAGATTCTAAAATAACAAAATTGGGGGCATGGTTTCACTGTAATGTCTTGAGAATTGAAAGGAGATTAAGGTAGTAGAGTGTCCATTGTACTAGTTTCACTACTTTAAATTTTAAGGGTCTTAATTTCCACTTGCTCTTGTAAACCTACTTAGTTAGCCACATAATGAAGTAGCTTAATCGTAGATTAGAAAAGCTTGATTTTCTTTTGAGGTCACGTGGCTTATTCGGTAGTAATAAATCAACCCACCATCATATGAGGCAGGTTCCATGGTGCTGGCACCTGCTATTTCATTTCCATCATTTGTGTGATTTTTATCATTAAAAGGTTACTACATCCTCACTAGGCAAACTATGTGAAAAATTGTGGCCACTGCTGATTCATTTCACTTAAGCTTAATTATGTGGCTATGTGGCTTTCTTTAGTTTTTTTTTTAAGCATGACAAACTGCATCAGCTACAAAAGTCTTCATTGGAAACAATATTTAGACTGTTTTGAAAACTCCTTTGTCTATGATGTCTTTTACATGTGAAGTGGTGATTCCACTTATTATGTTTTTTCTTTTTCTAGAATTTTTCTCTTTACATCTTGGGAGAATTTTGTGTGTTCTTCATCTGTACTGAGTTTCTTGCATCTATAAATCTATAAACAAAATCTATTTCTCAATTACGTTATTTGAACCTAATCTCTTCATGTGTACCGACTTATTGTTAACATGTTATGGCTAATTGCTTACTTTTCTTGTTTCTGATGATATGTGAATAAAAGATCATTGCTTAGTTTTTTGTTGATTAATTTGTTAAATGTTGATGCATTGTCTTATCTGTCTGCAATACTTGTCAAGGTGTACCATTTTTGAAGTAGTAATAATGGTTTCTGGGTTTTTTTTGAATTGGCTCCGTAGTCATTTATAGCTTTTAATTTTGATTTGATGAAAGATTTAAGATAGCAACCATGAAGCTTCAGAACTGAGTTTGTGATTGAGTTTGCTTGATTTCAGTTTTAGTACTATAAAGGTTGAGCTTGAAAAGGGTTGTAGCCATTGTTTAGAAGGTGTGATTGCAGAAAAACTTGAAATTTCAAAATTGTTGTTTAGAAGGTGTCATTTTACTCTTCACTTCATAGTTCTTTATGCTTCCTTGTGACACTTGCTATTTAAGTTTTAAATTGTGATTCTAAGTGCTATCATTAATGTACAATTAAAATTATTACTTGTAACCAATGCGATATACTTCTTTAGCTTTAACTTGAGAGAGTTATTTTTGACCATTGCCACCTCTCAATGCTTCATTAGTTTATTGTAACACGTGCTAATTTATTTTCTATGATAGAGTTAGTATGACAAAAAAATTCATTTATCAGTTTTTATGAAAATGCACGTGTGATAAGCCTCTGGCTTATCTAGTTTTATAACTAGATAGACTGAGGTTTATGTGCAAATTATTCCAGTTCAATCTCGTTTTCGCCCAAATTTGGCCTTGTTTTGTTCCTAAGTAGACGTTGACTCGTTCTAGGCATTTTTTTTGTAGTTTTTAGTCTATTTTGAATAGAATTACGCTTTTTGTTTCTTTTTATTGTTTCAGGTTAGAAGTGAAGCTCCGAGAGTCAAGGAAAGTCAAGAAACAGTGGAAATTGCCATTCTGGAGATACTCGCCCCGCGAGTAGATGCTAGCCTCACGAGCCTGAAGATCATCAAAACAGCAACAGTCAGCAATTCTGTCTCGCCACGCGAGAGGCTGCTCGCCTCGCGAGAGCCTGAAGACCCTGGAAGACAGAGACCATCACGGCTTAGCCGTGATGAAGGTCACGGCTGTGACAGATTAAAGTTTGAAGACTCGCCTCGCGAACATACTCTCGCCTCGCGAGAGTCCAATTTGAAAGCGTGCCATTTTTAATATTCGCCTCGCGAGAGGCTGTTCGCCTCACGAGAGCGCGCAGAATCAGAACTCTATATATTGCTGTTTCAGAATCAGAAAAGGGCTCTCTTTTGAATCCTAGTTTTTCCACTTGTTTTAGATCAGTTTTATTATGAATCCTTGTTACTTTGGAGCTGCGTCTCCTCTTTTCTTTTTCTTATTTTACTATGGTGGTTATGTCCGATTGTTTGTCTATGAGCATGAGGAACTAATCCCCTCGTCTGAGGGAACAATGAAGCCACCTATGGCAGTGTAGATTCGATGTGATGTATGTCTTTCTCCCTTTTCTCAATTAATGTTTTCCAATTCTGATTTGATTGTGTTGATCATATGCATGCGTGATTGACTAGTTAAACGTGATGAGGCTTAGGAGGCAATTCACGTTTTAGAACTTGAATTGGGATCATCGATCGAATATTGCACGAGAGTGAGTAGGAGATTGTTGCTACCTTATAGGGAACAAGAATTAATAGAGTTTGATGATTAGGGTTATGAGACCTAGTAAGTAATTAACTCAATCATTGAATACGTCCTAATGAGCACGACAATGGATTTAGGAGAATTTGGGGGTCCTGGTTGACATTGTAATTGAACTTAGGGAGGAATTCATCATCACTTGGGTATGCATGATTGGGTAGGTGGATTTGTGACCTTGGACATTTTAATTTCAGATTTTTAGTTAATTATTTTATTAGATTTGTTAATTTAGATTGCGACCTTATATTTTCTCTCCCTCAACCACTCGCCTCGCTTGACCAACGTATCTAATTTCCCGCGAATTGGTAGAATTGGTACCCCAATCCTTGTGTTCGACCTCGGTAAATTCTTATTGTGTTATTTTATTACTTGCGATGACCCGGTACACTTGCCGGTGACTCAATAAGTTTTTGGCCTTGTTTTGTATGCGAGGCACACGAGGGAATGCTTCCGGGTTGCGAAAATTGTAATGGAGACCATGACACTCAGATATGTCCGTTTTACTTCTCTCAAGAATATGTGGACTCATGCCATAATTTCTATGACAGCGTGCCCCATAACAACTATCAGAGTCAGAATCAGTATTGGGGTTATATGAGGAGAGACCATCCGGGTTTCGCTTGGAGTAATTCTGGCGGTGGTCTAGCCGGGCAACCACAACCTCAACAGAATTGGCAACCACAACCTCAACAGAATTGGCAACAACAACCTCAACAGGATGGTGGAAGACAACCTTGGGAGTTGATTCTTGAGAAGGCGAATGCGGCAATTGAGAAGTTGGCAATCTATACAAGCACAACCATTGATAAGTTGGCAGCTCATACAGGGGCGGCAATTCAGAATCTAGAGACACAGGTTACTCAGCTCGCAAAGCAACTAAATGAGCGTCTCCCAAGCACTTTCCCAGGTGATACCGAGAACAACCCTAAGAACCAATGCGATGCCATAACAACTAGAAGCAGTGGGGTGTTGGGATCTAACAGGGACTCAACTAGTTCTCAGGAAGTTGAGGAAGAACTACCACATGTTGAGGAAGAGCAACCGGAGAAAGAGGAGTTGACAAGTGACAAGGCAACGGAGCAAGTGGGTAGAGTTCAAAATGAAGATAAAGTGGTAGTGGACTCTACCATGCTTGCTGAGCAATATGATTTTGCTGCATTAGATAAATATGTTGGCTTGCATGCATGTGTGGACACTGGTAAGTTAGTCCCTCCCACTTGTCTGGCACACTTCCTCGAGAAAACACCATTTGACCCGAGAGGAAGTGAGTTCATATTTGCAGAGGTCAATGGAGTTTTCACACACGGGCTAGGTGGAATTGTGGATAGAGTCGTATTGCTTCTGCAATTGCCACTACACAAACCATGGGATCCGGGTGGAGGATCTCACATGATGAGCGTCTCTTGGCCCTTGTGCCACAGGCTATGGGATCTAGGTGGATGCTTCTTAATAAGTCAAGCTAGTGACGTTAAAGAAGCGCTTATTGGGAGGCAACCCAAGCTAGGTATCCTTTATTTTTAGTCTCTGTCATTTTCATTTATATATTTAAAAAAAAACTTGATTCGCCACGCGAATCCACAGTGGTCACGCGAGACAGAAGCCCTGAATCTCAGAGGCTTGCTCACGCTTCTGTCTCGCGCCGCGAGGTCTACTTTCGCCTCGCGATTCTGGGCATCATCATCTGTTGGAATTCCATATTCGCTTCGCGAGATACTACTCGCCGTGCGATTTTGGAAAGTGTGAATAACAATTTTTCCAGATTCGCCGCGCGAGTGACCTCTCGCCCCGCGAATCTGCAATTAAGGTTTTGATTTGCAGGATTTCTTCCAGGAGAGACCTTTGGCCCAATAGGGGGGTGCCCAAGGGAACAATTGGATGAGGATGCAACCGTAGAAGAACTTTCCGTGGAAGCGGCCACCTCCACTAGTATTTGATCAGGGAGCACCCTCTCCTTTCCTCACTCTTATTTTATATATCTGTGTTCTTTCATTGAGGACAATGTATGCTTTAAGTGTGGGGGAGGGAACCAATTGCTGTTTTTGTTTTTGTTTTTGTTTTTGTTTTTGTTTTTGTTTTTCACTCTTGAATAATTTGAGAAGATCAAGAGTTTGTGTATGAATGTTGTGTCGGCAAGCTTGTTGGATTTTAATTAAATTTAGCATAGATTGATTGCATGAATTATTTTGACCATTGATGATTTCCCCCTAGGTTCTGAAAATAGAAAAGTTGATCCCCATGTGAAAAATTGAAAATTGAACTTTGAGAAACTTTATTGTGATTGCTTGATTTATGACAAGTTTGGGGTGAAGGGGTGCACACACTAGGAATTGTATCTCGGTCAAACAATTTGCAAAAAATGTCCAGGTGAGGATTTGAGCCTCCAACTTTGTTTTTGATTGTGTGAATCACTTTTAAGTTGCACTTTCCCGGATTTGCTTGAATCTCTTCATGGTTTGCATGTTTATGTGTTGCATCAAATGATTTAGGCAATTTTCTTTGAAATAGCTTCTTGGCCTAAAAAGAACCATCCCTAATGCATGTTCCCTAGTTAGCCACGTTTTAGCCTATTGTTTCTTGATGACCCTATATTATAAGCCAAAAATCTGAAAAACCATGTTAACCCAATCTTAGGATTAGGAGAGCATGGAAGCGTAGCAAGAGAAGGGTTGTGAGGAACTAAGTTTGGGGTGGCTACAAGGTGATATGTCATTTTGGTTGAGAAAAAGAAAAATAAAGGTTGAACCCAAGGCAAAAAAAAAAAAAAATTGCCAAAAGAAAAGGGGCAAAACAAAAAGATTAGCAAGGAAAAGGTTGTAGTCACCCGAGGCAAAAAGAAAAATGGACAAAGGAATTGAGTGGAGATTCAATGTGTCAAATGCTCATGCTCTCTTAGTTCTTAGGGACTTAAGCCTAATATCCTTGAATATCCTACCCTTAGCCAGGCCCCATTTCAACCTTTAAAAGACCTTCTGATGTTGCATACATGTTTTCATGGGAACTATGTTTGAGATGAAAATCAAATTCATGGGAAGTGCTCTTGATATGTGAAATTAAGTGAGAAGTTGATAGCCTAGACGAATTTAAGCGAATGAGTGAAATTTTACATACCCTTGTGAGAAGGCAATTGTTTGAAATTGGTGATCTCCCTTTTGTGTGTAACCTTGATCCTCAACTTAGATTAATGAATGCATGAATGATGAAGTTCTCAATTGTTTAAAGTAAATGAATGTGGGGATTACATTGATACAAGGGGGGAATTCATTGAAGGAAAAACTGTTTTGTTAAGATTACATGAAATTTGTGCGAAGGTTGATTGATTCCTTTAGGCTTTCCAAGTCTTGAGTCCTTTTTGAGTTTTAACTTGCTTGGGGACAAGCAAGGTTTAAGTTTGGGGTGTTTTGATAAGCCTCTGGCTTATCTAGTTTTATAACTAGATAGGCTGAGGTTTAGGTGCAAATTATTCGAGTTCAATCTCGTTTTCGCCCAAATTTGGCCTTGTTTTGATCCTAAGTAGACGTTGACTCGTTCTAGGCATTTTTTGTAGTTTTTAGTCTATTTTGAATAGAATTACGCTTTTTGTTTCTTTTTATTGTTTCAGGTTAGAAGTGAAGCTCCGAGAGTCAAGGAAAGTCAAGAAACAGTGGAAATTGCCATTCTGGAGATACTCGCCCCGTGAGTAGATGCTCGCCTCGCGAGGGTGAAGATCATCAAAACAGCAACAGTCAGCAATTCTGTCTCGCCACGCGAGAGGCTGCTCGCCTCGCGAGAGCTTGAAGACCCTGGAAGACAGAGACCATCACGGCTTAGCCGTGATGAAGGTCACGGCTGTGACAGATTAAAGTTTGAAGACTCGCCTCGTGAACATACTCTCGCCTCGTGAGAGTCCAATTTGAAAGCGCGCCATTTTTAATATTCGCCTCGCGAGAGGCTGTTCGCCTCGCGAGAGCGCTCAGAATCAGAACTCTATATATTGCTGTTTCAGAATCAGAAAAGGGCTATCTTTTGAATCCTAGTTTTTTCACTTGTTTTAGATCAGTTTTGTTACGAATCCTTATTACTTTGGAGCTGCGTCTCCTCTTTTCTTTTTCTTATTTTACTATGGTGGTTATGTCCGATTGTTTGTCTATGAGCATGAGGAACTAATCCCCTCGTCTGAGGGAACAATGAAGTCACCCATGGCAGTGTAGATTCGATGTGATGTATGTCTTTCTCCCTTTTCTCAATTAATGTTTTCCAATTCTGATTTGATTGTGTTGATCATATGCATGCGTGATTGACTAGTTAAACGTGATGAGGCTTAGGAGGCAATTCGCGTTTTAGAACTTGAATTGGGATCATCGATCGAATATTGCACGAGAGTTTGTAGGAGATTGGTGCAACCTTATAGGGAACAAGAATTAATAGAGTTTGATGATTAGGGTTATGAGACCTAGTAAGTAATTAACTCAATCATTGAATACGTCCTAATGAGCACGACAGTGGATTTCGGAGAATTTGGGGGTCCTGGTTGACATTGTAATTGAACTTAGGGAGGAATTCATCATCACTTGGGTATGCATGATTGGGTAGGTGGATTTGTGACCTTGGACATTTTAATTTCAGATTTTTAGTTAATTATTTTATTAGATTTGTTAATTTAGATTGCGACCTTATATTTTCTCTCCCTCAACCACTCGCCTCGCTTGACCAACGTATCTAATTTCCCGCGAATTGGTAGAATTGGTACCCCAATCCTTGTGTTCGACCTCGGTAAATTCTTACCGTGTTATTTTATTACTTGCGACGACCCGGTACACTTGCTGGTGATTGATAAGCCTTTGGCTTATCTAGTTTTATAACTAGATGGACTGTGGTTTTTGTGCAAATTATTCGAGTTCAATCTCGTTTTCGCCCAAATTTTGCCTTGTTTTGTTCCTAAGTAGACTTTTACTCGTTCTAGGCACTTTTAGTAGTTTTTAGTCTATTTTGAGTAGAATAACGCTTTTTGTGTCTTTTTATTGTTTCAGGTTAGAAGTGAAGCTCTGAGAGTCAAGGAAAGTCAAGAAGCAGTGGAAAAAGCACTTCTAGAGATACTCGCCCCGCGAGTGGATGCTCGCCTCGCGAACCTGAAGATCAGCAAAACAGCAACAATCATACATTCTGTCTCGCCTCGCCAATAAAAGTTCGCCTCGCGATCATTCAAACTCAGGATGGAGCCAAAACTGAAATTCGCCCCGCGAACATGATGCTAGCCTCGCGAATCATGAAGACCTGGAAGTCAGAGACCATCACGGCCTAGCCGTGATGAAGGTCACAGCTTTGAATTGAAGTCTCGCCCCACGAAAATAATCTCGCCCCGCGAGAGTTTGAAGACCCTGGAAGACAGAGACCATCACGGCCTAGCCGTGATGAAGGTCACGGCTGTGACAGATTGAAGTTGGAAGACTCGCCCCGCGAATACATTCTCGCCTCGCGAGAATCCAAAATTGAAAGCGCGCCAAAACTAATGTTCGCCTAGCGAAAGATGGTTCGCCCCGCGAGCGGCCGAGAACCAGAATCCTTATTTATAGGTTGTTTCAGATCAGATTGGGGGGGGGGTTGGTTTTTCCACTTGTTTTAGATCAGATTTTGTGCGAATCCTTGTTTCTGGAGCTGCGTCTCCCTTCTCTTTTCTTTTCTTATTTTATTATGGAGATTATGTCGGATTGTTTGTGCGTCGTCACAGGCATGAGGAACTAATCCCCTCGTCCGAGGGATCAATGAAGCCGCCCATGGCGGTATAGTGTTCATGTGATGTATGTTTTTCTCTCCTTCTCTCAATGAATGTTTTCCAATTCTGATTTGAATGCGTTGATCATATGTGTTGCGTGATTGACTAGTTACACGTGTTGAGGCCGATCGGCGATTCGCGTTTTAGAACTTGGATTGGGAACACTAATTGAATAATGAGCACGACAGTGGATTTAGGAGATTAGTGCAACCTTATAGGGAACAAGAATTAATAGAATTCGAGATTAGGATTATGAGACCTAGTAAGTAATTAATCCAATCGTCGAATACGTCCTATTGAACACGATAGTGGATATAGGAGAAATTGGGGGTCCCGGTTGACATCGTAATTGAACTTAGGGAGGAATTCATCATCACTTGGGTACTATACATGATTGGGTAGGTGGATTTGAGACCTTGGATATTTTAATTTCTGATTTTAAAACCTTAGCTTTAATTGATTTGTTATTGAATTGCGATAATAATCTCTCTCTCAACCACTTTCCTCACTTGACCAAACATATCGGATTTCCCGCGGATTAGTTGAATTGGTAGCCCAATCCCTGAGTTCGACCTCGGTAATTACTTACTGTGTTTATTTTATTACTTTACGACGACCGGTACACTTCAGGTGACATCACCAAGTTTTTGGCGCCGTTGCCGGGGATTGGCACAACCAATTTTCCTAATTTTAGGGAAGTTTGATTATTTGGTTAAGTTATTTTTATTTTTATTTTTATTTTTATTTTACTATTATCTCTCTCTACTTCTTTGATTCCACTTGGTCTTGCCTTGTTTTGTATGCGAGGTACACGAGGGAATGCTTTCGGGTTGCAAATATTGTAATGGAGACCATGACACTTGGAGTTGTCCGTTCTACTCCTCTCAAGAATATGTGGACTCATGCCATAATTTCTATGACAGCGTGCCCCAGGACAACTATCAGAGTCAGAATCAGTATTGGGGTTATATGAGGGGAGACCATCCGGGTTTCGCTTGGAGTAATGATGGCGATGGTCTAGCTTGGCAACAACAACCTCAACAGGATGGTGGAAGATGACCTTGGGAGTTGGCTCTTGAGAGGACAATTGCGGCAATTGATAAGATGGCCCAACAACAACAACCTTGGGAGTTAGCTCTTGAGAGAACAAATGCGGTAATTAATAAGATGGCCATATCATTTGAGAAGGCGAATGCGGCAGTAGAGAAGTTGGGTCAGCTCGTAGAACAACAAAATGAGCGTCTCACAGGCACTTTCCCAGGTGATACCAAGAACAACCCTAAGGACCAATACGAAGCCATAACAACTAGAAGTGATAGGGTGTGGGAATCTGACTGGGATGCAACTAGTTCTCAGGAAGTTGAGGAAGAACTACCACATGTCGAGGAAGAGCAACCTGAGGATCAAGAGGAGTTGATAAGTGACATGGCCCCGGAACAACCACATGTTGAGGAAGAGCAACCTGAGGAAGAGGAATTGACAAGTAACATGGCACCAGAGCAAAGGAGTAGAGAACAAAATGCAAATAAGGTGGTAGAGGAGTTCACCATGCTGGCCAAGCAACCTGAAATACTGCATTAGATAACTATGTTGGCTTGCATGCATGTGTGGACACCGGTAAGTTAGACCCTCCCACTTGTCTGGCACACTTCCTCGTGAAAACACCATTTGACCCGAGAGGAAGTGAGTTCATAATTGAAGAGGTCAATGGAGTTTTCACACACGGGCTTGGTGGAAGTGTGGATAGAGTCGTGATGCTTCTACAATGGTCACTTCACAAACCATGGGATCCGGGTGGAGGATCTCCCATGATAAGCATCTCTTGGCCCTTGTACCACAGGCTATGGGATCTAGGTGGATGCGACTTGAGTCAGGCTCGGGACGTTAAACAAGCGCTACTTGGGAGGCAACCCAAGCTAGGTATCCTTTATTTTTAGTTCTATCATTTTCATTTATAAAAAAAAAAAAAAACTTGATTCGCCACGCGAATCCACATTGGCCGCGCGAGACAGAAGCCCTGAATCTCTGGGGTTGCTCACTTTTCTGTCTCACGTCGCGAGGTCTACTTTCGCCTCGCTATTCTGGGCATCATCATCTGTAGGAATTCCAAATTCGCCTCACGAGATACTACTCGCCTCGCTTTTCTGGAGAGTGTGGAAACAGTTTTTCCAGATTCGCCTCGCGACTGATATATCACCTCGCGAATCTGCAATCAAGGTTTTAATCTGCAGGAGTTCTTCCAGGATGCTATGCAACATAAGGGAGCCCGTGAGACCGATTGGATGAGGAGGCAACCATGGAAACTCGATCAGGGAGCACCCTCTCCTTTCCTCACATTTGTTGTTGTTTTTTGTTTTGTTTTTGTTTGTCACTCTTGAATAATTTGAGAAGATCAAGAGTTTTTGTATGAATGTTGTGTCGGCAAGCTTGTTGGAATTTAATTAAATTGAGCATAGATTGATTGCATGAATTATATTGACCATCGATGATTTCCCCCTAGATTCTGAAAATAGAAAATTTATCCCCACTTAAAAATTGAAAACTGAACTTTGAGAATTTTGTTGTGATTACTTGATTTATGATAAGTTTGGGGTGAGGGGGGTGCACACACTAGGAATCGTATCTCGGTCAAACAATTTGCAAAATGTCCAGGTGAGGATTTGAGCCTCCAACTTTGTTTTTGATTGTGTGAATCACTTTTAAGTTGCACTTTCCCGAATTTGCTTGAATCTCTTCATGGTTTACATGTTTATGTGTTGCATCAAATGATTTAGGCAATTTTCTTTGAATAACTACTTGGCCTAAAAAGGACCATCCCTAATGCATGTTCCCTAGTTAGCCACATTGAGCCTAATTGACCTATTGTTTCTTGATGACCCTATATTACAAGCCAAAATCTGAAAAACCATGTTAGCCTAATCTTAGGATTAGGAGAGCATGGAAGCGTAGCAAGAGAATGGTTGTGAGGAACTAAGTTTGGGGTGGCTACAAGGTGGTGTGTCATATTGGGATGAGAAAAAGAAAAATAAAGGTTGTTTTCTAAAAAAAAAATGCCAAAAGGAAAAGGGGCAAAGCAGAAAAAATGGCAAGGAAAAGGATGTAATCACCCGAGGCAAAAAGAAAAATGGAAAAAGGAATTTGAGTGGAATATGTGTCAAATGCTCATGCTCTCTTAGTTCCTAGGGACTTAAGCCGAGTATCCTTGAATATCCTACCTTCAGCCAGGCCCCATTTGAACCTTTAAAAGACCTTCTGATGTCGCATGCATGTTTTCGTGGGAACCATTTTTTGAGATGAAAATCAAATTCATGGGAACTGCTCTTGGAATGTGAAGTTGAGTGAAAAGTTGATAGCCTAGACACAATTGAGCGAATGAGTGAAATTTTACATACCCTTGTGAGGAAGGCAGTTGTTTGAAATTGGTGATCTTCTTTTTGTGTGTGACTCTGATCCTCAACTTAGATTAATAATTGCATGAATGATGAAGTTCTCAATTGTTTAAAGTAAATGAATGTGGGGATTACGTTAATGTAGGGGGCAATCGTTGGAGAAAAAAACTGTTTTGAGTGCAAGAAATTTGTGCGAAATCGATTGATTCCCTTAAGCTTGCCAAGTCTTGAGTCCTTTTTGAGTTTTAGCTTGCTTGGGGACAAGCAAGGTTTAAGTTTGGGGTGTTTTGATAAGCCTTTGGCTTATCTAGTTTTATAACTAGATGAACTGTGGTTTTTGTGCAAATTATTCGTGTTCAATCTCGTTTTCGCCCAAATTTGGCCTTGTTTTGTTCCTAAGTAGACTTTTACTCGTTCTAGGCACTTTTATTAGTTTTTAGTCTATTTTGAGTAGAATTACGCTTTTTGTGTCTTTTTATTGTTTCAGGTTAGAAGTGAAGCTCCGAGAGTCAAGGAAAGTCAAGAAGCAGTGGAAAAAGCACTTCTGGAGATACTCGCCCCGCGAGTGGATGCTCGCCTCGCGAACCTGAAGATCAGCAAAACAGCAACAGTCATACATTCTGTCTCGCCTCGCCAATAAAAGTTCGCCTCGCGATCATTCAAACTCAGGATGGAGCCAAAACTGAAATTCGCCCCGCGAACATGATGCTAGCCTCGCGAATCATGAAGACCTGGAAGTCAGAGACCATCACGGCCTAGCCGTGATGAAGGTCACAGCCTAGAATTGAAGTCTAGCCCCGCGAAAATAATCTCGCCCCGCGAGAGTTTGAAGACCCTGGAAGACAGAGACCATCACGGCCTAGCCGTGATGAAGGTCACGGCTGTGACAGATTGAAGTTGGAAGACTCGCCCCACGAATACATTCTCGCCTTGCGAGAATCCAAAATTAAAAGCGCGCCAAAACTAATGTTCGCCTCGCAAACGATGGTTCGCCCCGCGAGCGACCGAGAACCAGAATCCTTATTTATAGGCTGTTTCAGATCAGATTGGGGGGGGGGTTGGTTTTTCCACTTGTTTTAGATCAGATTTTGTGCGAATCCTTGTTTCTGGAGCTGCGTCTCCCTTCTCTTTTCTTTTCTTATTTTATTATGGAGATTATGTCGGATTGTTTGTGCGTCGTCACGGGCATGAGGAACTAATCCCCTCATCCGAGGGATCAATGAAGCCGCCCATGGCGGTATAGTGTTCATGTGATGTATGTTTTTCTCTCCTTCTCTCAATGAATGTTTTCCAATTCTGATTTGAATGCGTTGATCATATGTGTTGCGTGATTGACTAGTTAAACGTGTTGAGACCGATCGGCGATTCGCGTTTTAGAACTTGGATTGGGAACACTAATTGAATAATGAGCACGACAGTGGATTTAGGAGATTAGTGCAACCTTATAGGGAACAAGAATTAATAGAATTCGAGATTAGGATTATGAGACCTAGTAAGTAATTAATCCAATCGTCGAATACGTCCTATTGAGCACGATAGTGGATATAGGAGAAATTGGGGGTCCCGGTTGACATTGTAAATGAACTTAGGGAGGAATTCATCATCACTTGGGTACTATACATGATTGGGTAGGTGGATTTGAGACCTTGGATATTTTAATTTCTGATTTTAAAACCTTAGCTTTAATTGATTTGTTATTGAATTGCGATAATAATCTCTCTCTCAACCACTTTCCTCACTTGACCAAACATATCGGATTTCCCGCGGATTAGTTGAATTGGTATCCCAATCCCTGAGTTCGACCTCGGTAATTACTTACCGTGTTTATTTTATTACTTGCGACGACCCGGTACACTTGCCGGTGACATCACCAGTGTCTCAACAACGTGTTAGGCACTTATAACACTTCAACAGAAATCATCTAAGATATGGATCAACTTCAATGACAGATTGAAAATTCAAGGACTATTTTAAACGTTTCTTGTCTTTTATTTTCCCGAAGTTATTCAGGGTATGCTTTCATACATGCCAATTAGTTTCTTTGACTTGAATCACCCTTGTCTATATTCATTAGCACAATCTAATGAGATATTAATTGTGCAACTTAAGTAGCTGATGGATTTTTGTTTGGAGTAGTGTATTCATACTGATATTTCATTTAGGAAGAAAGAAAGAAACTAACAATTTTGGATTCTCTCAGGTACGTCTGTCAATCAACTCTCTTTGTTGTTCAAGCTGCTCGATTTCACTCTGGTACGTTTTACCACTTGTTATTCCTGTGTTTTATTTAAACCTTTAGTTGTATAATTAGTCATGTTTATTTTTATCGGTATAAACATGCATTAACCTGAGTTTCCTGTTCAAACTCAAAATAATTGTGGTAGATCTTAAAAATATGGATCGGATGTGGATGTCTGCCAATCGTTTGTCGAAGGAATATAAGGACGGAGTGCAGGATTTTATTAGGTTTGCAATTGAACATGCAGAAAACCCTAGTAGAATCATATGTCCTTGTTTAAGTTGTTGTTATACAAGACGAGTTAGTGTAGCTGAGTTGGAAGGACATTTAGTGTGCAATGGAATTGATCAAAGTTATACCTATTGGACAAAGCATGGTGAGACTAGAGGTGAATCTAGTGATATGGAGAATAGTGGGAGATATGAGTCAAATGACACCGATATAAATACATATGATGCCGATCGTTTTGAAGAGATGGTAAACACGGTTGAAGAAGATCTTCGTGATTGTTCTCGAATGTTTGAGAAGTTGGTAAGTGATGCTGAGAAACCGTTGTATGAGGGTTGTACTAAATTCACAAGATTGTCGGCGATGCTAAAGTTTTATAACTTGAAATCGGGCAATGGATGGACTGATAAGAGCTTTACGGACTTACTCACACTATTGAAAGATATGTTGCCAGAGGATAATGTGCTTCCTAGTTGGACATATGAGGCTAAACAAATGTTACGCTCTATTGGCATGAGCTATGAGAGGATACACGCTTGTCCTAATGATTGCATTTTATTTCGGAATGAATATGCATCGTTAAAGACGTGTCCTAAATGTAATGCCTCACGGTGTAAGAAGAAAGAATCGGCTCCAGAGAAGGTTCTATGGTAATGTAATGCCTCACGGTGTAAGAAGAAAGAATCGGCTCCAGAGAAGGTTCTATGGTATTTCTCCAAAATGAGCATTTTTACATATTGAATTCCCACTCAAGTTCCTTTTTCCATTCTTCTTTTTGCCTTGGGTGACTACAACCTTTTTCTTTCAATACCTTTTTTTGACATTTTGTTCTTTTCTTCTTTTCTCTTTTTTTTTTCTCTTTGCCTTTGGCTCCAACCTTTATTTTTTTTTCTTTTTCTCAATCCCAAACAACACATCATATCCTGATAGCCGCCCCAAACTTAGTTTCTTGCAACCCTCTAGTACCTTTGAATATCCTACCCTTAGCCAGGCCCCATTACAACCTTTAAAAGACCTTTTGATGTTGTATGATGTTTTCGTGGGAACCTTGATTGAGATGAAAATCAAATTCATGGGAAGTGATCTTGAAATGTGAAATTGAGTGAAAAATTCATAGCCTAGACGAACTGAGCAAATGAGTGAAACATTAAATGCCCTTGTGAGGAAGGCGATTGTTTGAATTTGGTGATCTCCCTTTTGTGTGTAACTTGGATCCTCAACTTAGATTAATGATTGCATGAATTATGGAATTCTCAATGTTTTAAAGTAAATGAATGTGGGGGTTACATTGTTGCAAACGGGGGGGGGACATTGAAGAAAAAATTGTTTTGTTGTGATTGCGTGAAATTTGTGCGGAATTTATTAAATCCTTTAAGCTTGCCAAGTTTGAGTCCTTTTTGAGTTTTAGTTTGCTTGGGGACAAGCAAGGTCTAAGTTTGGGGTATTTTGATCAGCCTCTGGCTCACCTAGTTTTTAACTAGTACCATGGTTTTATTCGAGTTTAATCTCGTTTCCGCCCAAATTTGGATGTAATTGTCCTCAAGCAGTATTTTGAGTCTCTTAAGTAGTTTTAGGGTATTTTAGTTGATTTTGAGTCAAGGAAGAGCCTGCTGCTAAACTGCTTCAAGTTCATACCCACATATTGCATCACACTTTTAGCTTCATAAACTCTATGTCCCTTAAATGTGCAATTGACTTGTGCACTCAGTATCGTATGTACTATTTGAAAATTAAGCCCTCTTGGTTCCTTCCTTTTGAACATATAAAAGTCATCACTATGATTTTTCTTATGGAATTAAAGTTTTTTTGGGAGTGTATTAACTCTAATCCATGCTACTCACTGTTCATCTTCATTAGAGAAAATTTATCAAGATACTTTTTATTATACTCTCTTCAACATACTTTATGTTATTGAGTGAATTTTATATGGAACCCACTATTAAGCAGGTCTACTCTTTATTCAGTAGAGTCTCATATAAAATTCGTCCAATAATAGACTTTGTATTAGAGAGAATATGCTAAAGAATATGTTGCTAATATTGCTCTCTTAACTGGAGATTTTCATACCCAAACTAATTAAACTAGATAACATTAATCCAAAAAAAAAAGGGATAAAACTAATTTTATGAAAATGTTCTATATTTTTTTTTTTTGATTTTTGGTTTAATGTATACTTTGGACATTGTATTGCAAATAAGGTAAATTTTGATTTTAGTCCTTTCAAATTTTTTCTTAGATTCTAATCCTTAAACGTTTTAAAAGTTTGGAATGAGTCCCTGTCGTTAACTCATGACATGGTAGGTAGAGTGTCACTCATCGATGCCACCTAGACAAAAAATAATAATTTTTAATTCCACATGTGTATTTAATTGACAGGTGAACTTAATTTATTAAAATAAAAAAATTTCGGTACAACTATTATTTTTAATTAATATATGTAAATTCAAAAGTTATTAAAATTATTTAATTACTATTATATGATAAAATTATTTAATTAGTATTAATCTACATGGATATAAAAATTAATAAAAATATTTAATTAAACATGTAGAATTTTTTTTTCTTTTGAACATGTGATACTAATGACATGGTATGTCATCTGCCACATCATCAATTAACGACATAGACCAATTCCAAGCTTTTAAGACGTTTAAGAATCAAAACTAAAGAAAAAGTTGTGGAGGGACTAAAATCTAATCATACCTTATTTGTAGGGGTCAAAATATTCATTAATCATTAATTATTTTCTTTTTCATTTATTAAAAGAAATAAATCAACCTAAACCGAACTCGGCCTTATTGTTGCGTGTGTGTGCTTGCATATGATTATGTTTTAATTTAATTTATTGTTGTTTCACTTGTTTGTGTAAAATAAAACCTTTTAAATTAATTCGTTATTTATATATATAATAACGATATTTATTTTATTGATTGAAAAGAAAAGAGTGAAGTTGGATCTTAAATTTTTCAAGAAAGAAAATGCATGCCTAGCTAACCAAAATCAATTAGAAGTTATAAGTTAGAAGTTAGAAGTTAGAACTTGGAACAGATAGATATAATTTATTGTCTTCTTATTTCAAGATTAATAGATGATAGGATTAATATCAGAGTAGTAATTGACTACTACTGTTGTTATCAGAGTAGTAGCTTCCAAACAGCAGTAATCGACTACTGCTGTTATTCTTCTATTGTTGATAAGTTTGTTAGACTATTACTATCTTTTATGTTAGGATAAGATTAGATAGTTTGTTATACTATCTTTCAACTAGTTATCACGTAAACTGATTGTCTATAAATTGAAGGCAAAACATCTTTGTAATTCAATCTTTCCAGATAATCAATATACACAAAATACACATTGAAATCCATTATGGTATCAGAGAAGGAAGATCCTAAAGAAAAGTTGGAGAAGGGCAATGCCTCCAACGATGACAAACAATCATCCAATCTCCCTCAGAATCCAGCTTGCTACCTTGGTTCTTCTGACAACCCACGGACACCTCTTGTTACAGGAGCTCTCAATGGATCGAACTACAGGACATGGGCTTGTGCAATGAAGACTGCCATGCGTGCAAATATGAAGGTTGGCTTCATAGATGGATCCATCCAGAAACCAGCTACCAGATCAGAAGACTACCTGAACTAGGAAAAGGCAGACTCATTAGAGATGGCATGGGTCATAAATGCAGTTGATCCAAGCCTGCATGGAAGCATTTCGCACGCCTCAACAGCAAGGGACATCTGGCTCGATCTTGAAGAACGTTTTACACAAATTAATGCACCAAGAATTCATCAGTTACGGCACATGCTCTGTATAATGGACAAGGAACCCGACATGAGCATCACAGATTATTATACAAAGTTCAAGAGTCTTTTCGATGAGCTTGATGAACTTCAGTCCTTACCGGAATGTAGCTGTGGAGCCTCGAGGCAATTGACTCAAAGAGAGGAGGATCACCACGTCCATTTGTTTCTTGGAGGTCTTGATAGCGAGGAGTATTCACACATCAAGGCAACCATCCTTAACTCAGAACCACTTCCCTCACTTAGACGTGTTTTCAACCACATTCAAAAGGAGGAATCACGTTTTGCAACAGATAAGGAAAGAGCTGCCAAAACTGATAATGGAGCTGCCTTTCATTCATCCAGAGGTGGCAAAGGGAGGGGACGTGGCGGACCTCGGCCTAAATGCGATCAATGTGGCAAGACAGGTCACATAAAGGCAAATTACTTCGAGATCGTTGGCTATCCAGATAACTGGAATTCACGCAGAACACAGAATGGAGCACATAAACAAGGACAACAATCTGGCGCATTCAAGGCTTGTGGCGATGAGGAGAAAGAAGGTCCAGAAGAAGCAAAGGCAGCATACACACTTTATGGAAAGCGCATGATACAAGACGCAGGAGTGCATGAAAACATGGCTGGTAATAGCATGAAACCGAAAGTGACAGAATGGGTGTTAGATAGTAGGGCTTCACACCACATGACACCCTTGCTTTCTCTCTTGAAGGAAGTATGCAAGATTGACAAACCTTTCTTTGTAACAGTGCCCACAGGGAATGCTATTTTAGTATAAAGAATGGGATGTGTTGATCTTGATACAAATATCAAGCTGAAAAATGTTTTATTTGTACCTTAATTCAGCTGTAATTTAATTTCCGTGCATAAGTTAACACATGATTCAAATTGCACACTGACATATGATGAACATTGTTGTGTATTGCAGGACCGGACCATGAAGAGGACGATTGGATTAGGTGAGCTGCATAAAGGGGTTTACATGATTAAAGGACCAACACAAGGCATTTATTGTACCGCTGTTCAGAAGAATTTGGCTAGCCTTTGGCACTCAAGATTGGGACACCCTTCATTTCAAGCCCTTCGAAAAATTTCTCATTTGGTTAAGTGGAGTTTCAGTTTGAATAAGAAAGCATGTTATGATATTTGTCATAAATCCAAACAATGTAGACTTTCTTTTGATCTTAGCAATAACAAAGTTGATGCACCTTTCCATCTCACGTTATTTTCTCACTATCGTTGATGACCATTCAAGAGCAACGTGGGTTTATCAAATGAGGCACAAGATTGAGACTTTAGATATGCTCAAACATTTTTGCAATATGGTCAAGAGACAATTTAATATAAATATGAAGAAAATAAGGAGTGGCCGCGGTACAGAGTTCACAAATTCAAGCTTCCAAAAATATATTCGTGGAGAAGGAATAATTCATGAGACCTCTTGCGTAGGAACACCCCTACAAAATGCATGTGTAGAACGAAAGCACGGGCACATACCCAATGTGGCAAGGGCTTTACGTTTCGAAGCCAATCTTCCTATGCAATTTTGGGGGGAATGCGTGTTGGCAGCAATTCATTTCATAAATAGGACTCCCACCATTGGAAAGCCACCAAGTTATGATCACTTGACGGTTTTCGGGTGTTTATGTTATGTAAAGAACTCGTCCAAAAAGCAAGACAAATTTGCACCAAGAGCAGAAAAATGCATGTTCATTGATTATCCATGGAGTTAGAAATGGTGGAAAGTCTACAATTTGAAAACGCATGAATTTCTGGTTTCACGTGATGTGATTTTCTATGAGGATTCTTTTCCTTACAAACTTCCAACCGAAAGGGAAACAACAAATCCCAATGTTTTTGTGTTTCAAGAAGAAGCTGGATATCCATGCATTACATTGCATGAAGAAAGTGGATAAATTTCTAAAGAAACTCAGCAAGTTTCAAATAAGGGGGAGCATTCGCAAGAAACTGGCACAGATGGGGATGCTTCCCACGATACAGAGGCAGAGAACCCTAATGACATGGTATTGGAACCTCAAAGTGAAGGGGAGCATCGAGTTATAACAAACAGAATGGAACAGGTCCCTCGAACAAGGCAACCTCCAACCTATATCCCAAAGATTACTATTGCCATGCAGTTGCTGTAAACCCTTCGTGCACGACATCCAATCCTATCACCTCTTCAGGTACGATCTATCCCCTTTCAAACTTTGTAAGTTAGGATCATTTTTCACATAGACATGAATCATATCTTGCAGCACTTGGGTCTCATGAAGAACCCAAGACATATGCTCAAGCGGTGAAGCATCCTGAATGGCGAAATGCCATGACACAAGAAATCAAGGCGCTGGAAGATAATTAAACATGGGAACTGACATTTCTTCCTCCAAGCCGTAAAATTGTAGGGTGCAAGTGGGTGTACAAAGTAAAACACAAAGCTAAAATTGAGATAGAGAAATATAAAGCACGTCTTGTGGCCAAAGGGTTCACTCAAGTTGAAGAAGACTTCAACGAAACCTTTACACCGATCGCCAAGATGACTACTGTTAGATGCCTACTTTCAGTAGTTGTGGCAAAAGGATGGGAGCTTCATCAAATGGACGTAAGCAATGCCTTTTTGCATGGAGAACTAGATGAGGAAGTTTATATGGCCGTGCCACAAGGATAGTGTGCCCATAGAAGGAATGGTATGCCGCTTACGCAAATCTTTATATGGTTTGTGTCAAGCATCCCGCAATTGGTACTCCAAGCTTTCTCATACATTGGTGGAGTATGGCTTCAAAGAATTTCATGCTGACCACAGTCTCTTTGTCTATTCACATGACTCCATCTTTCTTGCAGTTTTAGTCTATGTAGATGATCTTGTCATAGACAGTAATGACTCTCATGCTTGTAGCAAATTCAAGCAATATTTGAGCACTTGTTTTCACATGAAGGATCTAGGAAGTCTAAAGTACTTTCTTGGTTTGGAATTGGCGCGAGGCTCAATAGGATTATTTATATGTCAAAGAAAATACACTTTAGACATTTTGGATTAGTGTGGCATGCTTGGTTGCAAACCATCCTCCTTTCCCATGGAGCATAATCATCACCTGGCATTGGCAACCGGGCCCCCATTCTCATATTCTTCTCAATATCGTAGACTAGTAGTACGTCTCATCTATCTCACCATCACTCATCCAGAGATCTCTTACTTGGTGTATGTTTTAAGTCAGTTCATGCAGACACCACAACAAGAACACTGGGATGCTGCTATGAGAGTTCTATGTTACTTAAAGTCATCACCAGGTCAAGGAATTATATTGCCTAAAGACAACAACCTTCAGCTTGTTGTCTATTGTGATTCAGATCGGGCTCTTGCCCAATTACCCGAATATCCATTTGGGTAATTTGATGAAACTGGGTTCAGCTCCAATTTCTTTGAAAACCAAGAAACAATCCATCGTATCCATATCTTCCAGTGAATTAGAATACAGGACCATTGCTCATGCTACTAGTGAAATCATTTGGTTGAGAAGTTTGTTGAGGTATCTACGGGTTGACTACAACTCACCTACAACTTTGTATTGTGACAATCAAGCTGCTCTCTATCTTGCAGCCAATCCCATTTTGGATTATTTATATGTCAAAGAAAATACACTTTAGACATTTTGGATGAGTGTGGCATGCTTGGTTGCAAACCATCCTCCTTTCCCATGGAGCATAATCATCACCTGGCATTGGCAACCGGGCCCCCATTCTCATATTCTTCTCAATATCGTAGACTAGTAGTACGTTTCATCTATCTCACCATCACTCATCCAGAGATCTCTTACTTGGTGTATGTTTTAAGTCAGTTCATGCAGACACCACAACAAGAACACTGGGATGCTGCTATGAGAGTTCTATGTTACTTAAAGTCATCACCAGGTCAAGGAATTATATTGCCTAAAGACAACAACCTTCAGCTTGTTGTCTATTGTGATTCAGACTGGGCTTCTTGCCCAATTACCCGAATATCCATTTCGGGTAATTTGATGAAACTGGGTTCAGCTCCAATTTCTTTGAAAACCAAGAAACAATCCACTGTATCCATATCTTCCAGTGAATTAGAATACAGGACCATTGCTCATGCTACTAGTGAAATCATTTGGTTGAGAAGTTTGTTGAGGTATCTACGGGTTGACTACAACTCACCTACAACTTTGTATTGTGACAATCAAGCTGCTCTCTATCTTGCAGCCAATCCCATTTTGGATTATTTATATGTCAAAGAAAATACACTTTAGACATTTTGGATGAGTGTGGCATGCTTGGTTGCAAACCATCCTCCTTTCCCATGGAGCATAATCATCACCTGGCATTGGCAACCGGGCCCCCATTCTCATATTCTTCTCAATATCATAGACTAGTAGTACGTTTCATCTATCTCACCATCACTCATCCAGAGATCTCTTACTTGGTGTATGTTTTAAGTCAGTTCATGCAGACACCACAACAAGAACACTGGGATGCTGCTATGAGAGTTCTATGTTACTTAAAGTCATCACCAGGTCAAGGAATTATATTGCCTAAAGACAACAACCTTCAGCTTGTTGTCTATTGTGATTCAGACTGGGCTTCTTGCCCAATTACCCGAATATCCATTTCGGGTAATTTGATGAAACTGGGTTCAGCTCCAATTTCTTTGAAAACCAAGAAACAATCCACTCGTATCCATATCTTCCAAGTGAATTAGAATACAGGACCATTGCTCATGCTACTAGTGAAATCATTTGGTTGAGAAGTTTGTTGAGGTATCTACGGGTTGACTACAACTCACCTACAACTTTGTATTGTGACAATCAAGCTGCTCTCTATCTTGCAGCCAATCCCATTTTGGATTATTTATATGTCAAAGAAAATACACTTTAGACATTTTGGATGAGTGTGGCATGCTTGGTTGCAAACCATCCTCCTTTCCCATGGAGCATAATCATCACCTGGCATTGGCAACCGGGCCCCCATTCTCATATTCTTCTCAATATCGTAGACTAGTAGTACGTTTCATCTATCTCACCATCACTCATCCAGAGATCTCTTACTTGGTGTATGTTTTAAGTCAGTTCATGCAGACACCACAACAAGAACACTGGGATGCTGCTATGAGAGTTCTATGTTACTTAAAGTCATCACCAGGTCAAGGAATTATATTGCCTAAAGACAACAACCTTCAGCTTGTTGTCTATTGTGATTCAGACTGGGCTTCTTGCCCAATTACCCGAATATCCATTTCGGGTAATTTGATGAAACTGGGTTCAGCTCCAATTTCTTTGAAAACCAAGAAACAATCCACTGTATCCATATCTTCCAGTGAATTAGAATACAGGACCATTGCTCATGCTACTAGTGAAATCATTTGGTTGAGAAGTTTGTTGAGGTATCTACGGGTTGACTACAACTCACCTACAACTTTGTATTGTGACAATCAAGCTGCTCTCTATCTTGCAGCCAATCCCATTTTTCATGAGCGTACCAAACACATAGAAGTTGATTGTCATTTTATAAGAGAACATTTGCAAGCAGGCACAATCTCCACTGAAAATATTCCAACAAAGCAGCAACAAGCTGATATTTTCATGAAGGCTTTGAGTGGAAGGATGTTTTCTGATTTAGCAACCAAGTTGGGTGTTCATAACCCTCACACTCCATCTTGAGGGGGAGTAATAGATGATATGATTAATATAAGAGTAGCAATCGACTACTACTGTTGTTATCAGAGTAGTAACTACCAAACAACAGTAATCGATTATTGCTGTTATTCTTCTATTGTTGATAAGTTTGTTAGTCTGTTACTATCTTTTCTGTTAGGATAAGATTAGATAGTTTGTTATACTATCTTTTAGCTAGTTATCATGTAATCTGATTGCCTATAAATTGAAGGCAACACATCTTTTTAATTCAATCTTTCCAGATAATCAATATACACAAAGTACACATTGAAATCCATTAAAGATACAGCACATTTGCCCGCACTATAAATGGACACAAGTAATATGAGGTTCCAAACCACAAATCTTGCTAGTATAGTAATTCAGGCAGCAATACAATGGAATCCCATAAGGAAGAGCATGCTGCTAAACTGCTTCAAGTTCAAACCCACATATTGCATCACACTTTCAGCTTCATAAACTCTATGTCCCTTAAATGTGCAATTGACTTGTGCATACCAGATGTAATACATAAGTATGGCCAACCTATGCCACTCTCAGAACTTACTGCTTCACTACCAATCCATCCATCCAAAACCAACTTCATCTATCGCTTGATGCGGATTTTGACACATTCTGGCTTTTTCTCTCAATAGAATGTCACCGAAAATGAGCTAGAAATCAGGTATGAGCTAATTGATGCATCTATACTACTGCTAAAGGAAGCTCCCTTTATTATGACACCTTTAATGCAATTCATACTTGATCCATTCATCGTAAGGCCATGGCATCAAGTTTCTACTTGGTTCGAAAATGAAGATCCTACACCGTTTTACACGGAAGATGGAATGGGATTTTTTTATTATGCTGGCCGAGATCCCAAACACAATCACTTGCTCGATGATGGCATGGCTAGTGGCACTAGATTGGTTTCTAGTGTGATGGTTGATAAGTGCAAGGGAGTGTTTGATGGATTGGAGTCATTGGTTGATGTTGGGGGAGTCATTGCTTTTATATATTTTTTTGTTTAAAAAAAAAACTTTCATACCGCTCCGTACGAAGGATGTACGCACATAAAGTTAACTTAACAGACTAGTTTGAAGGAATAATATTTGATCATGAGTAATTTTTGTAGACTGCAGTATATAATGCATCACAAAACTCACGCGGAATCTTGCTCCCATTGATGTATTGATGAATAAAAAGGAAAAAAAAAACTAAAAATAAAAATGGACAGTGGAGTGGTTATGATTTATGAAAGTCATATGAGGAACTTTTTATATATAAGTGATATTAGTATTATAATATTATTAATTGAACAATATCTCAACGTTCATGTTGTGTATACTCCTGGAGTCTCAGCTTTACCAAGTTGAGAAAAGTCTCTTTTACTTTTCTAATTTCCCCCCTCTTTTGCGTGTATAGAATTTCAAATCATATAGTCTCTTTTTAATTGATGTTTATATATGTCATTAATTAATTTTTCGATTGCTGATGAGTGAAGGGCATGGTTGGACTGGTTTCAAGTGAAGGAATCCTGCAGCTAAATAACTTCATCTCCATTTTGGCAGTGTTTCATATCTTGTACTGCACTTTAACAATGTGCCTTGGGATGGCAAAGGTATATCCACCACATTCAATCTCGTAGAACTTAGAAGGAACAATTGGTCCATATATAAATAAAACATTTTACAAACGCAATACAAAATATAGCAGTTTTGATAACGTACGTAACCTTAGAACCATATATACATGACTTTTCTAGTAGAGATTTGTCTATGATGTATCATATTCAACATTTATATTGCTGATAACGTGAATTCGCAAGTGTGAGGTTTCCTCGTCAAGTAATAAAAAGATCGAATCCACAGAGATCATGATCCTGAACAACAATTAATTATTAAATCAATTAAACTAAACAATGAAAGATTTAAACTAAACAATGAAAGATTTGGTTTTTGAAATTAGAATTAACTAAGAAATCAATTATTAAAATCACAATCAACAAAAAAAGGAAAGTACATCAAATCGGTTGTTTTTCAAATCAAATGAGATTTTGGAACAGGGTTACCAACAAGACTGCTTATGCTACTAAATTGACTATCCCACTTGTTAATTATCAATATGCTTTGAAGATGAATTTATCCTAATAAAGTTAATGTTCCCTCTTAAGATACAAGAACTAGGGGTGTTCATATCCAAACCGATCCAAAAGAAAACATATCAAAAAAACCGAAAACCAAACAAACTGATGTTTATTGGATTTTTTTGGATCTTGTTTTATGAAAACCAATCCGAACGGATCGGATTTTAGATTCATTTTCTTAACAGAATCAATCCAAATCTAACTGCATATATAAAATCTAATATATATTTATTCTATTTTTTGCATTGTTGATTTTTTTTATTTGTTGGTTTTTTGTCCTAATAATACTTACTAGTTTGATTTGAGATAATTTTTTTACTATTTCTAAATTTCAAACATTAAAAAAGATGTTATGGAACTAGTTGATGATGAATATTTATTTATTTTGTACATATTTTATGAAATTATTACATGAATATATAAACAACTATTTACATCTTTAAGATTTTGTTCAATTTAACTTGTAATATTGATTATTTGATTTAATATAAATATGTAATGATGTGTCGGTACAAACCGAATTAACCGAACCGATCCAAACCACATTTAATCGGATCAGATCGAATTTTTCTAAGGAAGTCATCTAAACCGAATTGCATGTTCTTTTTATCTTTGGATCGGATGGTTTTTTGCCTCAAAACCGATCCAAACTGAACCACGAACACCCCTAACAAGAACCGTGTCCAATTAAACCAACCCCTACTCTCGTGGTAATTGTATTTAAATTGAACTCATTAGGGTTTGGGACAATTCAATGAATCCTCGAAGGATCGCTTCTAACTCTTGTGATTTAAGTCCTAAGTTCAATTCTTATGGATCCAATACCCAGGTTCACTTCTCAGTTCCTCCCTAAAATATCTAAGACATGCAAATAGGTGATCAATCAATTTACATGGATGAAGCACAATAAGAACCAAATCTAAAGCAAATTGATATTAACAAAAAGGGAAAAACATCAATTCATCACATAAAACGAGTCTTGGGCATAGCCCCAATTCCTAGAAATAAAATGACTACTCAAGCATTGTTATGATCATAGCAAGCTTGATTAAAAAAAACATAAAAATCCTAAGAGAAGAAGAGAAGAAATTGAAGAAGAAAAGAAATCCGAAATTAAGCCAAAGGTAGCAGCCAAGATATCCCTATTTTCAAACCTAATTGTCCTGTTTATAATGTAGGTTAACTTGGGATTAAAGCAATTACAAATTAGATCAAAAACAGATCCTAAAATCCCAGATTTCACTACTAGAAAAATTGAATTTTCGGACGGAATTTTCGGACTGAAATGTTTCCGTCCGAAATTTTCAGAAAATTTCGGACGGATTTCAGACGGATTGTGTTATTTTTTATATTTTCCAAGATCCGTCCAAAATCCGTCCGAAATTTCGGATGGATTTCGGACGAATTGTGTTATTTTTTATATTTTCCATGATCCGTCCGAAATCCGACCGAAATTTCGGACGGATTTCGGAAGGAATGTGCTATTTTTTATATTTTCCTAGATTCACTTTCGAAATCCGTCCAAATTTTTGGATTTGATTTGATTTCGATTTTGTTATTTTCTATATTTTCCTTGATTTATCTTACATCCGCCTGAAATCCGTCCGAAAATTTCGAACGGATTTCGGACGTATTGTGTTATTTTTTATATTTTCCTTGATTTATCTTACATCCGTCCAAAATTTCGGACGGATTGTGGTATTTTTTTATATTTTCCATGATCCGTCGGAAATCCGTCCGAAAATTTCGGACGGATTGTGTTATTTTTATATTTTCCTTGATTTATCTTACATCCGTCCGAAATCCGTCCGAAAATTTCAGACGGATTTCGGACGGATTGTGTTATTTTTTATATTTCCCTTGATCCGTCGAAAATCCATCCGAAAATTTCGGACGGATTGTGTTATTTTTTATATTTCCCTTGATCTGTCTGAAATCCGTCCGAAAATTTCGGACGGATTTCGGACGGATTATGTTATATTTTATATTTTCCTTGATCCGACCGAAATCCGTCCGAAAATTTCGGACGGATTGTGTTAGTTTCTATATTTTCCTTGATCCGTCCGAAATCCGTCCGAAATTTTCGGACGGATTTCGGATGGATTGTGTTATTTTTTATATTTTCCTTGATTTATCTTACATCCGTCCGAAAATTTCGGACGGATTTCGGACGGATTGTGTTATTTTTTATATTTTCCTTGATTTATCTTATATTACCCTTGAAAAAATATTAAATAATTTATCTTATAAATATGATTAAAATATTTGATCTTAATAAATTTAAAAGTAAACAAGATTTATGAAGTGAATTAAACAAGATTTATATTTCTTATAAGATTTATGAAGTGAAGTAAACAAGAAGTACAATTGTTTGATCCTAATATAACCCAAATGGACTGGTTTGATCTTAATAAAGCCCAGATTGACTTGTTAGGACCTAATTGGGCCAATTGCCCCGATCGGCCCAATTGAACTTCTATGGTCCTAATGAAGCCTAAATGGACTTGTTTGATCGTAATAGAGCCCAAATCGACTTTTTAGGTCATATACGACCTAACTGGGTCAACTTGTACTTCTTTGATCCTAATGGAGCCCAAATGGACTGGTTTGATCCTAATAGAGCCCAGATTGACTTGTTAGGACCTAATTGGGCCAATTGCCCCGATCGGCCCAATTGAACTTCTATGGTCCTAATGAAGCCTAAATGGACTTGTTTGATCGTAATAGAGCCCAAATCGACTTTTTAGGTCATATACGACCTAACTGGGTCAACTTGTACTTCTTTGATCCTAATGGAGCCCAAATGGACTGGTTTGATCCTAATAGAGCCCAGATTGACTTGTTAGGACCTAATTGGGCCAATTGCCCCGATCGGCCCAATTGAACTTCTATGGTCCTAATGAAGCCTAAATGGACTTGTTTGATCCTAATAGAGCCCAAATCGACTTTTTAGGTCATATATGACCTAACTGGGCCAATTTGTACTTCTTTGATCCTAATGGAGCCCAAATGGACTGGTTTGATCCTAATAGAGCCCAATTTGACTTGTTAGGACCTAATTGGGCCAATTGCCCCGATCGGCCCAATTGAACTTCTATGGTCCTAATGAAGCCTAAATGGACTTGTTTGATCCTAATAGAGCCCAAATCGACTTTTTAGGTCATATACGACCTAACTGGGCCATTTTGTACTTCTTTGATCCTAATGGAGCCCAAATGGACTGGTTTGATCCTAATAGAGCCCAAATTGACTTGTTAGGACCTAATTGGGCCAATTGCCCCGATCGGCCCAATTGAACTTCTATGGTCCTAATGAAGCCTAAATGGACTTGTTTGATCGTAATAGAGCCCAAATCGACTTTTTAGGTCATATACGACCTAACTGGGTCAACTTGTACTTCTTTGATCCTAATGGAGCCCAAATGGACTGGTTTGATCCTAATAGAGCCCAGATTGACTTGTTAGGACCTAATTGGGCCAATTGCCCCGATCGGCCCAATTGAACTTCTATGGTCCTAATGAAGCCTAAATGGACTTGTTTGATCCTAATAGAGCCCAAATCGACTTTTTAGGTCATATATGACCTAACTGGGCCAATTTGTACTTCTTTGATCCTAATGGAGCCCAAATGGACTGGTTTGATCCTAATAGAGCCCAATTTGACTTGTTAGGACCTAATTGGGCCAATTGCCCCGATCGGCCCAATTGAACTTCTATGGTCCTAATGAAGCCTAAATGGACTTGTTTGATCCTAATAGAGCCCAAATCGACTTTTTAGGTCATATACGACCTAACTGGGCCATTTTGTACTTCTTTGATCCTAATGGAACCCAAATGGACTGGTTTGATCCTAATAGAGCCCAGATTGACTTGTTAGGACCTAATTGGGCCAATTGCCCCGATCGGCCCAATTGAACTTCTATGGTCCTAATGAAGCCTAAATGGACTTGTTTGATCGTAATAGAGCCCAAATCGACTTTTTAGGTCATATACGACCTAACTGGGTCAACTTGTACTTCTTTGATCCTAATGGAGCCCAAATGGACCGGGTTTGATCCTACTAGAGCCCAGATTGACTTGTTAGGACCTAATTGGGCCATTTGCCGCGATCGGCCCTATTGAACTTCTTTGGTCCTAATGAAGCCTAAATGGACTTGTTTGATCCTAATAGAGCCCAAATCGACTTTTTACGTCATATACGACCTAATTGGTCCAATTTGTACTTCTTTGATCCTAATGGAGCCCAAATGGACTGGTTTGATCCTAATAGAGCCCAATTTGACTTGTTAGGACCTAATTGGGCCAATTGCCCCGATCGGCCCAATTGAACTTCTATGGTCCTAATGAAGCCTAAATGGACTTGTTTGATCCTAATAGAGCCCAAATCGACTTTTTAGGTCATATACGACCTAACTGGGCCAATTTGTACTTCTTTGATCCTAATGGAGCCCAAATGGACTGGTTTGATCCTAATAGAGCCCAAATTGACTTGTTAGGACCTAATTGGGCCAATTGCCCCGATCGGCCCAATTGAACTTCTATGGTCCTAATGAAGCCTAAATGGACTTGTTTGATCGTAATAGAGCCCAAATCGACTTTTTAGGTCATATACGACCTAACTGGGCCAACTTGTACTTCTTTGATCCTAATGGAGCCCAAATGGAATGGTTTGATCCTAATAGAGCCCAATTTGACTTGTTAGGACCTAATTGGGCCAATTGCCCCGATTTTTCTCAATTTTCATCTTGAGCCTAAAAATCTCAAATCTGTTTTGATTTTAAATGAATGAAGTTTTTGAGAAATTAAATATATTATTGAATTATATTTATATTGTGATTGTTGAGAAATTAATTTAGTATTTTGTCTGGTTTGTTTCAATGCTTGGATCGTCTCTCTGGGATGTTTTTCATGTTCTTGCTTGCTTTGGAGAAGTATGAATTCCTTCTTGGGAACTCATTGGAGCTGATTGCATGGCTGGACTGAGCCGAACGACAGGCATTGTGAAAATCTCTAACGCTAAACGCACGCTTAAGGAACTAATAATTGAGGTTTTAAACTCAATGTCACAAAGGGGCACAGCGGGGTCTCTCAATAGCCACCACCGTCTCATCCTTGTCATCTTGGGTAAGTATTCTACCCTAAATCTCTTCTAGTTCAAAACCTCTGTAACACCCTAGTTTTTACACCTATGATTAATTATTTTATTTAGATGTTTAAGTTTATTATGTTATATGGTTTAGTTAGTTTGAGTAATTAAATTACTCTCTTCAAATTATTTTATTAGGTGCGTTAGCACTGACTTATTTCAGTGAATGCACGCTTACTAGACAATAATTTATGTTATTGTCACTATTATTACCAGTACAGAAAAATATTTTAAATAATGTGATTAAAAGAAAAGCATTTTCATATTCCTATTCTATTTAATTTTAGAGTTAAAAATATTTTGGTTTGACATTTATCGAAGATTAAATTTTGGACTGAGTATTTTCTTAGTTGATCAGTTCAACTATTAATCTTTACTCTAACTTGAATTTCGAAAACATATCTTTATCAATCTTTATTTTTAGATTCTAAAAAGTAAAAACATGTTTATTTTAGGCCTAATATTTATCACTCATTTTGTACCTATCACTAAGTAACTGTTTTAAAAACTCACTTTCTCACTTTTCTCTCTCTCTTTCTCGACGCTCTCTCCCTCTTTTTCTCTTTTCTTCTCTGCTTCTTCTTCTTTCTTTCTTTCTTCTTTCTCTTTTCTTATTCTTCCTTCTCCCCACCTCCTTCCTTCCTTCAAGTCGTGCCGCCCTCCTCAGACCGTCGCCGGCCGCCGCTCGAGATGGAAGGACGAAGATCGCGTCCCTGCACGCGGTCCTCGCCACTGTTGCGCTCTTTGGTGGCGAAACCGCCTCTCTCCACCGCGGTAGGTACTGTCCGCCGCTGCCTCCATGGTGGTTTTCACTATGTGAGTTGTTTTAAGTTTTCTTCTTCCTTTCTATGAAGCTTAGCTTCACTTTATGGGTCATGGTTGTTGTAGGGGAGTGTTCCACCGCCACTGCCACCACGCCGGAGTTGTGCGCCGCTTCCGCCGTACCTATGGCTGTCACTGCGTCCTCTGTCTTCAAGCTTGGGTGAGTCAAAACCCTCTCATCTCTTCTATATTCAAAACCCCCTAATGGATTTTTGAAACCCTAACCCTTTGATTTCAGATTTTAATCTTGAAATTTAAGGTTGTTTTATGAAATTGGGACTATGAATTTGTGTTTCCCTAAACCAATTTCATTATTCCGAGTTTTCCCCAAATTGTATCTAGGAGCCCTAAACCCCAATTTGATTTATTTGAATTTGGTTATGTTTTTGTGAAATTAATTATGATTTAGTGCAATTAGGACTCTTAATGGATGATTTCCAAAGTTCTTTTTCATGATCTTTTGATCAAAACAAAGTTTCCTTAAAGGGTATTGGGAAGCGTGAACTTCAAACATGATTTTCTTTGAAAATAACCTTATTTGGTAATTAGATCAAGTGTTTAGATAAAGTTAGAATGTGTGTTTGATCATGTGAAATTGATTTCTTGATTTCTGGTTATTGCGCGTTGTTGGATTTCCTCTCTGAGACGTTTGACACGGCTATGCTTGCTTGATGAAGTAGATATGAGCTAACGTGAGCATTAGGATGAGGATCCTTTACTTGTCTTCAAAGTTAAGGGGAGTTTACCTAGGGATATTCAATAACTATATGCATGTGTGTGTGTGATTTATCTATATGATTAAACTATTGAGACTGGTTGAGGTATGACATACGTCATAGCTTATGTTTTGGAAGACTATTTTACTGAAAACATATGAACACAGAAAAGTGATTTTTAGATTTCTTTGGAAAGTGGAAAGGAAATAGAAAAGGACTAGATTTCTGTGCTGAGGTTTCAGACTAGATTCTGATTACGGTGAAGCCGGACTAGCCTTCCTCCTGTTAAGGACCTAGAGTTCCGAGACGTCGGACTAGTGTCTGTTGATAAAAGATTTTGAAAAATCTTTAGTGAGAGTTTAAAACTCAATTGATATTGAAGGTTTAATCAATATCTGAAAAGATGATATAGAGGCGTCTTTGTTGTTATAGCTATTATTTTTATGTATTAATGCCTGGATGTATTTGGTGTAATCGAAATCCTGGAAATGAAAATGTAAGTATTTTAGCAGGTGTTCTTTTTACCAGGATGTCCGAATTACTGAGAGAGACTCATCCAAAAATTTTGTAAAACTACTAGCTTGTATTTAAGTATATCCTTTAAATTAAATAGGCTTGCCAAGCTATGATAGTGTGTTTGTGTGTCGTTGAAGGTTTAGGTGTGGGGTCGTGACAAAAATTTTATACCCAATTTTGGATACACTTATGTACTTATATACATTATTTTCCGAAAGCACCAGCAAATTATCTTTCAAATATAAATTTCGCATGTGTTACGAAAGTAATGCCAGGGGGGGGGGGGTTGTTACAACCTCAAATCTGATTTTGAAACCCTAACCCTTTGATTTCAGATTTTAATCTTAAAATTAAATCTTGTTTTATGAAATTGAGACTGTGAATTAGTGTTTCCCTTCTTAACAGAGGCGGCAAGTCTTGGAGATTGTTGTCTGGTATGTGTTTCTCTGTTATTTGCAGTAGGGGTTGTCTTCGTTTTCTGTGGTGTTGATCTTTTTCTACAGCTGATTTGCTCACCTCCTAGGATATAAATCAACCGGTATAGGAGCCTCCCGGCTCTCTAGCAGTTCTCTTTTATTTATTTTGCATTCACAAACCTTTCAATTGTTTATCCTTTCTGTGGCTGCTGTTCTGAATTAGTGATTTTCTCAATGTTTATCCTTTCAGATTGGTTTGGATGGAATTCGTATGTTAGATCCAAATACCAGTCGAACATTGAGAATATATCCTCTTGAGAACATAACAAGATGTGAAGTAAGTTTGTTAGCTTCCTTATTGACATTTTGACTATTTCTTCAAAATTAATTTTTGTAACTAGTCTCAATATAATATGTTTCTAATTTAATTATGCAGAAATTTGATTCATCACCTTTGCATTCTGGTCAAGGAGCTCGGTGGATGTGGAGCCAGGACGAATCAGATTGCAATCCAATAGTTACACTACTAACACACTTTTGGATACTGTGGTATTCTTGCTACTATATGTATTCTGAGAATTTCATCCTCCTTTTGTGGAAATAGTTTTTGCTGATAAATTAGATTATAAGAATGTAAATTTTATAAATATCTGTTGGGAGATGCTGGGTGTACTTTATGTTATTGGGGGACATGATTTAGTTTTAGTTGCTTGCCTTGTATGAGTTGCAATGTGTAGTGTACATTCAAGGCCATGTTTTTACTCACAATATGTTTTGTACTATTTGAAGATTCATTATCATTGGATAATGTTTGTTATATTCAGTGCAACTTACCTGTTTCAACCTTTTCTCTCTTATTCACCGAATCTTCTGTTCTTTAATCTTTATCAAATTTAATGATTCCAATATTGATTGTTTGTGTGTCGTTTGTTTTGTGTGTGTGTAGTGGAAATAATGTTGGTTCTTTTGGCTATCCTAATACTCTTGTGTATTGCAGATTTTTTGTTTAGCCTCAACATTTGACTATCCTTTGAACTAAAGTGTAGTGTATGCTTAGGCCTAGGAATTATGAACGGACATGAGTTAGATAAAGATTCAAACAATTTGAGGGTTTGCTAGCAATAAAGATCCAAACAATTTGAGGGTTTACTGGAAAAATCTCTTGATAATTTTTATTATTTGTACTTTCTGCTAGTCGCATCAATTTAAATGCCAATAATTAATAAATAGCCTTCTAATTATGCTTTTTGGCTGTTAACAATGCTGGCAGATAAAATATGTCCTAAGCATTTAGCACTTTTTAATTGATAAACAATTAGATTGCACTTTCCAACTATTGGAAGTACCATCGATCTTACTGATCCAGTAGCATGTATATTTGCTCGGACGGCTATACTAAAAAAGTATAGATCACATGGGCTTCTTTCTCGGCTCAGTTCTTTTGGGGTTCTAGAGTACAGTTGAACACATGTGTGCACTTATTTCTGTCTGTTAATTAATTGACTTGCTTGGTTGATGGAAAGGTTCATTCTTTTATTGAATTGTTGGATATAAACCTTTCAGGTGTATCGTTGGGGCATATACATTGATTCAGGTCATTCTACTTCCAAAGGTTAAATTTCAGCAAATTTGGAGAGGCTTGTTTCTCATATTCCTCAACTTTTTTGTTCATTACATGACCTTCACAGTTCACAGTGGTTTGATCTTCTGATAGTTTTTAAGTCATGACTTTTGGATTGCATGCAGCAATTGGTATTTTATTTTTAGAAGTTGTATGGTACCAAGACTGTATTTTGTAACAATAGTCAAATTCATGGTTTTGTGATTGAATGTGAAACTGCAAATGTTAGTGATCGGTGCCATATAATTCGCATAGATTGTGAAACTGTAATGTAAGTGAAGTGATCTGTCACGGTCGTGATGAGCATCACGGGCCGGGTTGCAGCGACTTACGCCTTGAATGTTGTTTCACTAAATGGTCTGTCACGGTCGTGATGGGTATCTCGGCCTGGCCGTGACAGATTCTGCTTACAAGGGGTCTGGCTCATTTAACATGTCACTGGCGTGACAGATTCTGACTTTTGATTCTTCCTTGGGAAATCCGTCCCAAATCCGTCCGAAAACAAAAATAAATCCGTCCGAAATCCGTCCGAAAAATAACCAACAAAATCACAACATCCGTCCCAAATCCGTCCGAAAACAAAAATAAATCCGTCCGAAATCCGTCCGAAAAATAACCAACAAAATCACGGCATCCGTCCCAAATCCGTCTGAAAACAAAAATAAATCCGTCCGAAAAATAACCAACAAAATCACAGCATCCATCCCAAATCCGTCCGAAAACAAAAATAAATCCGTCCGAAATCCGTCCGAAAATAACCAAAATCTGGATTTCCACGTTGTCCGAAATCCGTCCGAAAATATTTTCGGACGGAATTTGGGACGGATTTTATAATTTCCCACGGGGCTTTTTCGGACGGGTGCCATTCCGTCCGAAATCCGTCCGAAATGAATTATCCGTCCGAAATTTGTCCAATTTCCGTCCGAAAATCCGTCCGAAAATCCGTCCGAAAAAGATGAATTTCTAGTAGTGTTTTACGTGTCATGGCCGTGACGGCTGCCAGGCTAGGCTGTGACAATCTGCTTTGTGAATTCTTGCACTGATTGACCTGTCACGACCAGGACGTGACAGCTTCTGAGTTTTGCTTCCTTCTTTTTTCTTTATTCTACACGATCATGGCCATGATGATTGTTACAAGGTCGTGATGGTCCCTCCTTTGTTCATTTTTCTTGTTTTTCAAGCTCTATCTTCATGCAAACTCCAAATTAACTGGACTTGAGCATTTTAATAATGAATTCCTGCGCACAAACACCACAGAACCACCTTACCCGTTCCAAAGGGAAAAACTAACAAATATCAAAATTAAAAATACATAATCTACATGAAAATACATGCAAAATGATGAAGAAATATGAGGTGAAATCACACTCATCAATTGCTTAGGCATAAAGAACTGGCCACATGTCCACCATTACCTTCCAATGTAGGGCTGCTTAAAATAAAAATTTAATCAAGCCACTCTGTACGTAAATACAATCTTTTATTATGATCCCAAATTTTTAAATAATATCGAAAAATGATTAAAAGATTGATTTGAATACACAACAAAGAGTTTATTCGTTCTAACCACCTACGGCTTATCCTTTTTTCAATTGGCATATTCTGATTTCTGAGCACCCTTGGTAATGTGCCATAATTTAGCAGACAATTAGAAAGTCAACTATTTTGCTTTTTCTTACTTTAGAGCAAAAAAAATTAAAATCAAATCAAATATATATGTATGCGTATTCCAATCTTCACTTCCCCTAATATCTCAACTACATCTATTCAAGGGCCAAAATGGTGGTGTGATGTATTTTGTGTAATTTTCGATATGTGACTTTCTATTGTAATTTGCCAAAATTTAAATTAATAAACTTAGACCGCATGCACACTAATTAGAAAGTTAAGAAGAAGAAGAAGAATTCTTTAATTCAGTGATAAAGATAATCAAATCTAGGATATATGCTATTCCAACAATCTTCTATTGATATTTCAACGGCAAATACCTTCAAGGCCCGAAATGGAGAATTAACATTATTGTATATAATATGTGTAACTTTAATTAATGTAACAACTATGAAATTAGTTATATTAGGCTCTGTTTGGTAAAAACTAGCGCATAGCGGATAAGCTAGCTGACAGCGGATATCGAATTAGCTAGCGGATTGGATTTGAAGCGTTTGATAAAACTAACGGTTGGGCTGATAAATGTAAAATGACATAAAAAGTGTATATTTACATTTTTGATATAAACTTTATATATATAATCTTAAAATAATTATCACTTTAATTTATTTTAAATTATTCATCATTTAAAAAATTAAAATGTTAATTTTTAATTTTAATATCAATTTAGTTTTAATTATTTTTAATAAATAAAATGGAATAATAAAAATAAAGTTATATACTATGTTAAATGATTAGTATTTTATTTTATTAACTAAGGATAAATGAGGAATTTAATTAAAATAGTAGGGATAAAAATGAAAAAAAAAATGATAAGCTATACACTATAAACTCAAACGCTACTTGAAGCAGCATCCGGAAAAAATGGTATACGGTAGTAAAAAACGCTATACGCTAATTTTAAAAACGGTTACCAAACAAAGCTACTTTTCCATCCGCTGTACACTAGTGGATTTGGCAAACCAAACATACTCTAAGTAGGTGTCAAAACTTTAATTTGATACTTCCTTGGTGTAAATTTTTTTATGCTCTCAAGTCTCGATCAATCTTCACTTCCGCAAGCAGTATCTGCGACACCCCTTCTAGGGTCATCACATAGTTACCCAAATAAAGAAAAATTAAATTATTAAATGCTGATTACTTTCGGAAAATATACTTTTAGATAAACTTCCCTTACGAAAATAGTGCTGATTTTTTTTTCTCTTAACATCGAACCGTTGTAAACATAACCAAACATATATGTGTATATATATATATATATATATATATATATATATATATATATATATATATATATATATATATACATCACCTTTTAAATACACCATATACCTAATAGGAGATAACAAAAAAGCCCTCATAAGTATAGGCTATTCTCCATCAAACTAAGCAAAGAAAAGAAAGACATAAACATATCAGCAACGAGTAGTCTAGAACCATACCAAAAACTTATGGCTCTCAGTAGCCAGATCAAAAACTGACGAGACTCGCTACCCCAGAACTATACCTATAGCTGGTCAAGCTAGTGAAACCCATTGGGGAGATCATGATGATCAACCCCACCTACAACAGATGTGTCAGATGAAGATGCCTCCGCTCCCACTGCGTCGTTGGAAGAATCATCATCATCAACAGCAGGAGGGTGAAACTCAAGATCGTCCTCAACATATTCCTCGGGATCCTCCTCAACCTCATCTAACTCCACCTCAATAGGAGGTTTTTCAGGTCCTACTATCTGAAGAGGATTTGGCTGAGGTGGCGGATCCATTAACCCGTGCTCATCCAAATACTGTAGGTATAGCCATACTGGAGGTAGAGATACCTCGACAGTCTCTACGATGTGTATCCGCTGCTGCGGTCCTTCTTCCACCGTGCCGATGACTTCTCTGCTGGGGCCATGATAGGTGGCGCTGAGTGTCCTAGGGTTAATCTCCCAGTCACCACCATACTGTGCTCGATAAAAAATTATCGATCGAACCCTCGAATGTACCAGCGGCATATCCGGTTCTATCTAAATATGTAAGAGTGAGAAACCAATATATGGATTTTACTCAACAACTACATAGTAGTCACCACATAAACACATACGCAATTACCAAATACAAACATTTATAAACAAATAGTTTATCAGTGGGTTCAACACCCCAAACATCATCGTTTGAAAGATTATGCATGAACACTTCATATTCATCATCTAATTTCGTCCTAATCTCATGAGATATCCCAACACATGGTGAGTTGATCAGGCTCCATTGCCACACAGGCACACTGGCACACAGCCTAAACCCATCCACAGGCACACAGCCAAAACACATTGCACACTGTCCACACCCAGGGCACCAGTGATAGCAACGAAGATGGGGTCTCAATGTCCACCCTAGGCACAATGAGAAACACACAGTATGAAATACCTAACGCCGCAGGTAAATGATATATAGAACCGCGGGCACGTCTGCCAAATGTATGCAAAACACTTTTGCTCATAACTTTTTTCTTTGTGTTCAATCTTTCTTTGCCGAAGCTCAAAATGGCTTAAGACTCACATAGTTTTAACACCTTTAAAACTTTCATTACAACACAGGACCTCACAGTCCGAGTGCTCAATCACGATACCTCTCGACCGATGCACCAGTCATAGGTTCGTGGTAATAGAAAACATCTTAAATGTTTCAATACAGTATACACCACGTATACAGTATAGGACCTCAAAGTCCAAAGGACCCCAAGTCCAGAACAACAAAGAACCTTAGTACCCCGACGTCTCGGTTACTAAGTTCAACAGCACTTTCAACACGGTTGAATTAATTTTTGTTTTCAGAAAATCCTTTAAAATTGGAAATTCCTCAATAAAATCTTTAAATAATAAAGATTAGTGTTCATAAAAATATGAGTCACTTGAAGTTTTAACTTACTAAAAATATACACCACCGTTTCAAATTAATTGCCATCTACGTTTTTCCAAATTTGCCGTCAATTATCATTTTCAAAGCTTTTTAAGCCAAAATTTAGCTTTTTCCACTTAAACAATTTTCGAAAATCATAATTAACTTATTTTCACCAACTAATTTCATAAAATAATATTTTATAATATTCCGGAATTTCTTACGTAAAAATTAGCAGTGCAAAATTATTTTCACGGTTTCGCGCTCATTGTGACTCATAATACACTCTTACAGTAATAAATTATTAAAATAATGATATTTTCCAAAATTCCTTATTTTTCCCAAATAAAAATTTCCATTAATATTATATATCAATATTTTACCGTTAAAACATTGAATATAATTTCCGAAGCTTCTTAAAGCTTTTATCCCATTAATTTAATTGGGCACTGACCACTGTCAGGCTTCTCACACATCAACCAACAATAATATCACAGAGATATTTCCAGGCAGATCATGCATCACAGTAGCATAATATAATTTCAGATAAACAATTAAACGCAATTAAAACCACATAGATACAAATACCATAACTTAAACAACTTAAAAATAAATACTAACAGACAAATAATTACAAACAAACACATGATAGCATATAGCCATCGAATATATCCCTCAGGTATTCCCCCCTTACCTTTCGGAGACTTTCTCGTGAATTACAGAATTGCTTCGGAAGTCCGGATATCACGTGTACGTTGCCCTCACTCAACCTTCAACCATTACAATCCAATAATTACAAATCAAGAAACTAAAACATTCTAAACCTTACTACATGGTCACGGCCTCTAGGGGTTTTGGGTGACTAAAATTCCTAATCATGATTAAACCATGGATTAATGGTCCTAAATCAACCAAGATCATGAATAGAAACTTTAAGCAAAACTCATAAAATTTCATCTACCTAGGGTTCGGCCAACACAGAGATTTTTGAGTACGGTTTTTCATTTTAATAAACTAACATGGATTAGAGTGTGTAGACATATATGTCATATGGAATACATGATCATACATGGCAACACATGAACAAAACCTTGTCTAACCTATCTTCATAGGTTCGGCCAAAGCTAGATTATTAGGAAGGAAATTTTTGATTACATCATGCTCTTGGATTTAGATAGTATGCATGATATCAAGAATATAGAAAGTGGTTTCAACATCATGAGATTTTTCTAGAATTTGTTATGAATTTTCAAAGTTCTAGACTTAGAAACTTAAAAGTGATGAACAAATATGAAATAAACTTTGAATCAAGAAACTTATTGAAGAACATATACATGATTAAGGAAGAATAATAGGATTCACCTCTTGAAGATCAAAGACAAGTGAAATCCAAGAACTTGCTTCACAAAGTGATGCTAAAAGGCTCATGAACTTAAGAGTTTTTTTGAAACAAAAGGCAATAGGAAGAAAATGAAATGTGAGGGAGGGTATTTATAGAAGTGTGGCTGCTCCACTTTTGAAGGATTTAGGAAAAAGGAGGTGGCTTTTCAAAGGATTAAAGTGCAAATAATTCCTAGGGACCATTTTGCAAAGATTCCAAAAGTATAAGGACTATTTTGCAAATTGTCAATAGTTGGAAATGATGACCATGTGCCACATTAAATGTGTTCTCATATTGACTCATCTTGGTTGAATTTTCTTGTAACTAATTGGGAAGAACCGAGAATGTTGGAGAACACTTGAGAACATAGTAGAATGGTGTGGAATTTTGGAGAAAAATGGAGAACTTTGTAGAAAATTCTAGAATAAAACTTGGCTCATCCAATACGAGGGCAGCCCCAACTCTTCCTCGGGCTTGTGCACGGGCCTAATAAATTTGGACTTGGATTTAATTTTTGTGGGGCCCACCAAAAGCTTAAAGCTTAAACATGACATAGGAAACTTACATGATTTCTAATGGCTTCATGAAATTTAATCCATGGACAAGGAATTTGGGCTTCATGGTCACGGTCCACTAAGGGTTTTGGAACAAGGATTCTAGCCCAATTCACTTGGAAAAACATAGAAACTAACTTAGGGACCAAAGTGGAATTAATAGAAAGTTCAGGGACTTAAGCGTAAAATTCATAAATTGTCACTTTAACCTTGTAGAACCTTCTAGACTTAAAATTATGATTCATACCCACGAATCATCTCAAAATCCTAAGATAAACTCTTTATCTGCTCTTGGAAACTCCGAAATCCACTCTATCGTTCACCCGATTACGTATTTCGTCCGTAAAACGTAAATTATTTTATTTTTTTCTGAAATAATTATAAAAATACAGAATTGTAGGAAATAAAATAAAAATATTAAGTCTTTCGTTCACGAATTAAAATTAGGTCTTTTGAGCAGTATAATTATACTGTCAATGGAATTCATGGTAGGGTTTGCTTTGACTTTCCAACCTAAATTTTAATCGTAGCTTCCTACACTCAAGTAGAATTGAGTGGTAAACTCCGTTTATTTAAAATAATTTTCTAAAACTCTAATAAACTTATAAACATATTTATATGTATTACTGTTATTTAAAACAGTGAAATACAGGGTGTTACATTACTACCCTACTAAAAAAAAAATTTGTCCTCGAAATTACGTACTTGTAAATAGATCAGGATACTGTAACTTCATTTTGTCTACACTTCCCACGTTGCTTCTCCAGTCACGTCATCCCAAATAACTTTGACCAATGAGATTTGTTGACCTCTGAGCTGCTTTGTCATCTTATCCGCGATTCGTACAGGTAAAGTCTCATAAGACAAGTTTTCTTTTAGTTGTACTAAATCAGGTTCAATTACATGAGATGGATCAGGAATATACTTCCTTAATTGTGAAACATGAAAAACATCATGAAGATTGGATAGAAAAGGCGGTAAAGAAATTTTATAAGCTACTGGACCTACTCGAAGAAGAATTTGGTATGGTCCAATGAATTTAGGAGTGAGTTTCCTGGATTTAATTACCCTGCCAACCCCAGTCGTTGGCGTGACTCTCAAAAACACATGCTCGCCTTCCTCAAACTCAAGAGGTCGTCATCTCTTGTCAGCATAACTTTTCTGTCGACTCTGAGTTGTCCGCATTTCTCTTGAATCATTTTCACCTTTTCCGTCGTTTGTTGCACGATATCTGGTCCTACCATGAAACTCGCACCATCCTGGTACCAACATAAAGGCGTTCTGCACCGTCGACCATACAGCGCTTCATAGGGTGCCATTCCTATGCTCGAGTGAAAACTGTTATTGTAAGTGAATTCTATCAATGATAGATATTCATCCCAACTTCCAGCATTTTCTAGCACACAGGCTCTCAATAAATCTTCAAGAGACTGAATAGTCCTCTCCGATTGTCCATCTGTTTGAGGATGATACGCAGAACTTAATCTGAGTTTCGTTCCCAACGAATCTTGCAGACTTTGCCAAAATCTTGACGTAAATCTCGGATCACGATTTGAGACAATACTCAAAGGTACTCCTTGTAATCTAACAATTTCATCAATGTATAACTGGGTTAGTCTTTCCAGTGAGTATTTCATATTTACTGGTAAAAAGTGGGCTGACTTAGTCAGTCGATCAACTATTACCCATATAGAATCATACCCTTTTTGCGTCTTTGGCAAACCTGACACGAAATCCATCGCAATACCATCCCATTTCCATTCTGGAATGTCTAAGGATTGTAGCATTCCTGCCGGTCTTTGATGTTCTACTTTAACCTTTTGACAAGTTAAACACGCAGCTACAAACTCCATTACATCTTTTTTCATGCCATGCCACCAATACAATTTCTTTAAATCCTGATACATCTTAGTAGCTCCGGGATGCAAACTTAACTTACTCCTGTGAGCTTCTTCAAGAATTAACTTTATCAGCTCAACATCATTTGGTACGCAAATTCTTTCACCAAACCTTAATATTCCATCATTTCCTTCTTTAAATTCCGACACAGCTCCCTGTCGCACTAATTGTCTTTCTCCTTGTAGGTACTGATCACTTTCTTGTTTTTCTTTAATTTGCTCCATTAGTCCATTTGAAACAGTAATCATACCTAAACATAATTTTCCTGGAAATGTCTTAATCGTCAATCGCATATCTCGGAACTATTCCAATAATTGTTGCTCTTTAACCATCATTGCCGATATATGCATTGATTTCCTACTCAAAGCATCTGCTACTACGTTTACTTTTCCAGGGTGATACTGTAATTGGAAATCGTAATCTTTTAGAAGTTCCAACCAGCGCCTCTGCCTCATGTTATGTTCCTTTTGATCGAACAAGTATTTTAAACTTTTATGGTCGCTAAAGACATTGAAAGTCGCTCCATACAAATAATGTCTCCAGATTTTTAAAGCGAATACCACTGCTGCTAGCTCCAAGTCATGTGTAGGATAATTCCTTTCATGAATTTTCAACTGTCTCGAAGCATAAGTCACGACTTTTCGGTCTTGCATCAATACACATCCCAACCCTTGATGTGAAGCATCTCAATAAACCTCAAAATGTTCATGAGGATCAGGTAGTATCAATACCGGTGAAGTAATCAACCTTCGTTTTAACTCTTGAAAACTTTCTTCACATGCATCAGTCCATATAAACGCTTGATCCTTTTGAGTTAATTGAGTAAGGGGTCCTACTATTTTAGAAAATCCCTCAATGAATCTTCTATAGTATCCCGCTAAACCCACAAAACTACGAATCTCGGTTACCGTCTTAGGCCTTTCCCATTGTAAAACAGTCTCAACTTTCGACGGATCAACGGAAATTCCTTCACTTGAGACTATGTGTCCTAAAAATTGAACTTGGTCTAACCAAAATTCACACTTTTTAGGTTTCGCGTAAAGTTGTTTCTCCTTTAAAATTTGGAGAACCATACTGAGATGTTCAGCGTGTTTTTCTTTACTGGGAGAATAGATTAGAATATCGTCTATAAAAACAACGACAAACTGATCTAGGTAAGGACGAAAAATCCTATTCATGTAATCCATGAATATAGCTAGAGCATTCGTAACTCCGAACGACATCACAAGGTACTCGTAATGTCCGTAACGTGTTCTAAATGCTGTTTTAAGAACGTCCTCCGCCTTCACGCGAATCTGATTATAGCCCGAACGTAAATCTATCTTTGAGAAATCAGCTGCTCCACGTAATTGATCCATTAAGTCATCTATCCTTGGAAGTGGATACTTATTCTTAATCGTCACTTTATTCAACTGACGAAAATCTACACATAACTGAGAAGTTCCGTCTTTCTTCTTCACTAATAAAACCGGAGCTCCCCAAGGCGATACACTGGGTCTAATGAATTCTTTCCACATCAGTTCCACTATTTGTCCTTTTAATTCCTCAAGTTCTGATGACGACATTCGATATGGTGCTATGGATATTGGTCCAGTGCCTGGAACTAGATCAATCGTGAACTCAATCTCCCGATCAGGTGGTAATCCAGGTACATCTTCAGGAAAAACTTCCAGAAACTCATTGACAACGGGTATACACTGCAAGTCTAACTCACTCTTAACGTCTAAGGAAAATAATAGCATGTATCCTTGCGCTCCCTCTTTTAAAGAAGCTTTTACTTGATTAGCAGTTAAAAATCCAGAAATCTCATCTGTAGGAAAAACTAGAGTTTTACGAGCACGGTCAATCAAGATATGGTTAAAAGATAACCAATCCATGCCTAAAATTACATCTAACTGTATTAAAGGCAAGCAGATCAGGTTAACAAGGAAATGTTTATCCTGAATAATGATAGGACAATTCAAGAAAACAAAAGTGACTAAAACTGGCTTAGCAGTAGGAGTTGAAATAATAAGATCACACAACAAGGAAGAAACAGGCAATTTTAGCAGTTTCACACAATCCATCAAGATAAAAGAATGCGTTGCACCTGAATCAAAAAGTACAGTTAAAAGATTACCGTTTATGTCGCACTTACCCTGTATGAGATCGTCAGAGTTTGAAGCCTCAGTTCCACTCATCGTATAAACTCTCCCTTTGGCTGTCGGTTTAGTTGCTCTGGCGTATAAAGTCTCCCTTCGCCATGTGTCCCAATTGATTACAATTATAACATCTTACTCTCCTAGTAGGGCAAGTATTTAACATGTGTCCCATATCTCCACAATTAAAGCATCTCCTAATCTGACCTTGATTTTGATTCCTTTGGCCTCCATTCCCTGTTGTAGCAAAATTCGAATGGTTTTATTGTCGATTCTGATTATTTCCTTGGGGACGGAAATAAGGTTTCCTCCGATTCTGTTTTCCTTTCCAATTCTGAGTTTGGTTCTTGAAATGATAGGGTCTATCAACACTCCCTCGATTATCCTTTCCTTTCCTCATTTGCTCGATCTTACGACCCATTTCTACTAGAGCTTGGAAATTACGAAGTTGCAGAGGTAAAACGGACTCCTTAATCTCAAATTGTAGTCCTGCTTCAAATCTTTCACACTTCCAGCTTTCATTCGGTTGAGCTTGAAAGAAATGGAAGTATTTGGCAAGCGATTCAAACTTCGTCGCATACTCCCCTACAGATAACTCTCGTTGTTGTAACCCCAAAAATTGTTGTTCTTTCTCGATCCTTATGCTCTCCGGAAAATATTTGTCCATGAATGCAGTTTGAAAAACATTCCAAGTAATGTCTTGATGATCAGCCTCCAACAGTAGCCTAGCACCTTTCCACCAATACTCCGCATCTCCTACAAGTAGGAATGCAGCATAAGTAACACTAACTTCTGCCGGCGTGACCACCAACTCAAAGATTTTCTCCTGCTCCTGGATCCACAAATCAGCCTTCGCATGATCAGCATCCTCACCAAATTGTGAAGGATTTTGACTTCGAAACGCAATCAAAGCCTTGCCTTCCGCAGCTTGCAGATTTTGAGCATTCATACCTGCAGTTTGATTTGCAATCGCCGCCGTCACATTTTCCATTGCTTGAGCCGCATAATCTACTCCTCCTTCATACTCCTCATTCATGTTACCACGACCGCCAACACGTCCACCTCTACGGCCTCTTCCACGACCGCGTCCACGTCCACGTCCAGCTTCTGGTTCAACCACTGGTTCCATAACTGACCTACAAATCACAATCAGTTAAACCAAAACTAGAGACTGAAACGCAAACTTACTCGTTACCACACATTACCTCTAAGAAGTAATTAAAACAAGTCTAAGTCAGAGATCACACAACATAGATATAACAGACCTATTTCCCAACATTCCCGAAAGACTCGACCAGCTCTGATACCACAAATACGACACCCCTTCTAGGGTCATCACATAGTTACCCAAATAAAGAAAAATTAAATTATTAAATGCTGGTTACTTTCGGAAAATATACTTTTAGATAAACTTCCCTTACGAAAATAATGCAGATTTTTTTTTCTTAACATCGAACCATTGTAAACATAACCAAACATATATGTGTGTGTGTATGTATATATATATATATATATATATATATATATATATATATATATATATATATATATATATATATATATATATATACACACACACACATCACCTTTTAAATACACCATATACCTAATAGGAGATAACAAAAGAGCCCTCATAAGTATAGGCTATTCTCCATCAAACTAAGCAAAGAAAAGAAAGACATAAACATATCAGCAACGAGTAGTCTAGAACCATACCAAAAACTCATGGCTCTCAGTAGCCAGATCAAAAACTGACGAGACTCGCTACCCCAGAACTATACCTATAGCTGGTCAAGCTAGTGAAACTCATTGGGGAGATCATGATGATCAACCCCACGTACAACAGATGTGTCAGATGAAGATGCCTCCGCTCCCACTGCGTCGTCGGAAGAATCATCATCATCAACAGCAGGAGGGTGAAACTCAAGATCGTCCTCAAAATATGCCTCGGGATCCTCCTCAACCTCATCTAACTCCACCTCAACAGGAGGTTCTTCAGGTCCTACTATCTGAAGAGGATTTGACTGAGGTGGCGGATCCATTAACCCGTGCTCATCCAAATACTGTAGGTATAGCCATACTGGAGGTAGAGATGCCTCGACAGTCTCTACGACATGTATCCGCTGCTGCGGTCCTTCTTCCACCGTGCCGATGACTTCTCTGCTGGGGCCATGATAGGTGGCGCTGAGTGTCCCAGGGTTAATCTCCCAGGCACCACCATACTATGCTCGATAAAAAATGATCGATCGGACCCTCGAATGTACCAGCAGTATATCCGGTTCCATCTAAATATGTAAGAGTGAGAAACCAATATATGGATTTTACTCAACAACTACATACTAGCCACCACATAAACACATACGCATTTACCAAATACAAACATTTATAAACAAATAGTTTATCAGTGGGTTCAACACCCCAAACATCATCGTTTGAAAGATTATGCATGAACATTTCATATTCATCATCTAATTTCGTCCTAATCTCATGAGATATCCCAACACATGGTGAGTTGATAAGGCTCCATTGCCACACAGGCACACTGCCTAAACCCATCCACAGGCACACAGCCAAAACACATTGCACATTGTCCACACCCAGGGCACCAGTGATAGCAACGAAGATGGTGTCTCAATGTCCACCCTAGGCACAATGAGAAACACACAGTATGAAATACCTGACGCCGCAGGTAAATGATACATAGAACTGCGGGCACGTCTGCCAAATGCATGCAAAACACTTCTGCTCATAACTCTTTTCTTTTTGTTCAGTCTTTCTTTGTCGAAGCTCAAAATGGCTTATGACTCACATAGTTTTAACACCTTTAAAACTTTCATTACAACACAGGACCTCACAGTCCGAGTGCTCAATCACGACACCTCTCGACCGATGCACCAGTCATAGGTTCGTGGTAATAGAAAACATCTTAAATGTTTCAATACGGTATACACCACATATACAATATAGGACCTCAAAGTCCAAAGGACCCCAAGTCCAGAACAACAAAGAACCTTAGTACCCCGACGTCTCGGTTACTAAGTTCAACAACACTTTCAACACAGTTGAATTAATTTTTGTTTTCAGAAAATCCTTTAAAATTGAAAATTCCTCAATAAAATCTGTAAATAATAAAGATTAGTGTTCATAAAAATATGAGTCACTTGAAGTCTTAACTTACTAAAATTATACACTGCTATTTCAAAATACTTGCCATCTACGTTTTTCCAAATTTGCCGTCAATTATCATTTTCAAAGCTTTTTAAGCCAAAATTTAGCTTTTTCCACTTAAACAATTTTCGAAAATCATAATTAACTTATTTTCACCAACTAATTTCATAAAATAATATTTTATAATATTCCGGAATTTCTTACGTAAAAATTAGCGGTGCAAAAATATTTTCACGGTTTCGCGCTCATTGTGACTCATAATACACTCTTACAGTAATAAATTATTAAAATAATAATATTTTCCAAAATTCCTTATTTTTTCCAAATAAAAAATTCCATTAATATTATATATCAATATTTTACCGTTAAAACATTGAATATAATTTCCGAAGCTTCTTAAAGCTTTTATCCCATTAATTTAATTGGGCACTGACCACTGTCAGGCTTCTCACACATCAACCAACAATAATATCACAGAGATATTTCCAGGCAGATCGTGCATCACAGTAGCATAATATAATTTAAGATAAACAATTAAACGCAATTAAAACCACACAGATACAAATACCATAACTTAAACAACAAAAATAAATACTAACAGACAAATAATTACAAGCAAACACAGGATATCATATAGCCATCGAATATATCCCTCAGGTATTCCCCCCTTACCTTTCGGAGACTTTCTCGTGAAATACAGAATTCCTTCGGAAGTCCGGATATCGCCTGTACGTTGCCCTCACTCAACCTTCAACCATTACAATCCAATAATTACAAATCAAGAAACTAAAACATTCTAAACCTTACTACATGGTCATGGCCTCTATGGGTTTTGGGTGACTAAAATTCCTAATCATGATTAAACCATGGATTAATGGTCCTAAATCAACCAAGATCATGAATAGAAACTTTAAGCAAAACTCATAAAATTTCATCTACCTAGGGTTCGGCCAACATAGAGATTTTTGAGTAAGGATTTTCATTTTAATAAACTAACATGGATTAGAGTGTGTAGACATATATGTCATATGGAATACATGATCATACATGGCAACACATGAACAAAACCTTGTCTAACCTATCTTCATAGGTTCGGCCAAAGCTATATTATTAGGAAGGAAATTTTTTATTACATCATGCTCTTGGATTTAGATAGTATGCATGATATCAAGAATATAGAAAGTGGTTTCAACATCATGAGATTTTTCTTGAATTATGAATTTTCAAAGTTCTAGACTTAGAAACTTAAAAGTGATGAACAAATATGAAATAAACTTTGAATCAAGAAACTTATTGAAGAACATATACATGATTAAGGAAGAAGAATAGGATTCACCTCTTGAATATCAAATACAAGTGAAATCCAAGAACTTGCTTCACAAAGTGATGCTAAAAGGCTTATGAACTTACGAGTTTTTTTGAAACAAAATGCAATAGGAAGAAAATGAAATGTGAGGGAGGGTATTTATAGAAGTGTGACTGCTCCACTTTTGAAGGATTTAGGAGAAAGAAGGTGGCTTTTCAAAGGATTAAAGTGCAAATAATTCATAGGGACCATTTTGCAAAGATTCCAAAAGTATAAGGACTATTTTGAAAATTGCCAATAGTTGGAAATGATGACCATGTGCCACATTAAATGTGTTCTTATCTTGACTCATCTTGGTTGAATTTTCTTGTAACTAATTGGGAAGAACCTAGAATGTTGGAGAACACTTGAGAACATAGTAGAATGGTGTGAAATTTTGGAGAAAAATAGAGAACTTTGTAGAAAATTCTAGAATAAAACTTGGCTCATCCAATATGAGGGCAGCCCCCACTCTTCCTTGGGCTTGCGCATGGGCCTAATAAATTTGGTCTTGGATTTAATTTTTGTGGGGCCCACCAAAAGCTTAAAGCTTAAACATGACATATGAAACTTACATGATTTCTAATGGTTTCATGAAATTTAATCCATGGACAAGGAATTTGGGCTTCATGGCCACGGTCCACTAAGGGTTTTGGAACAAGGATTCTAGCCCAATTCACTTGGAAAAACATAGAAACTAACTTATGGACTAAAGTGGAATTAATAGAAACTTCAGGGACTTAAGCGTAAAATTCATAAATTGTCACTTTAACCTTGTAGAACCTTCTAGACTTAAAAGTATGATTCATACCCATGAATCATATCAAAATCCTAAGATAAACTCTTTATCTGCTCTAGGAAACTCCGAAATCCACTCTGTCGTTCACCCGATTATGTATTTCGTCCGTAAAACGTAAATTATTTTATTTTTTTCTGAAATAATTCTAAAAATACAGAATTGTAGGAAATAAAATAAAAATCTTAAGTCTTTCGTTCACGAATTAAAATTAGGTCTTTTGAGCAGTATAATTATACTGTCAATGGAATTCGCGGGTCGGGTTTCACCTGACTTTCCAACCTAAATTTTAATCGTAGCTTCCTACACTCAAGTAGAATTGAGTGGTAAACTCCGTGTATTTAAAATAATTTTCTAAAACTCTAATAAACTTATAAACATTTATATGTATTATTGTTATTTAAAACTGTGAAATACAGGGTCTTTGGAGTATTTTTTAACACATTGGAGTGTTTTTTCTTTCAACCTCCTAGCCATTAGATTAAGACCCAACGACTAACAATGATGAAGAGAACTGCAGAGATAATCTGCTGCAGAAGATCTGAATCGTGTGATTATGAGTAAAGCAGCGGCAAAAGTAGAGATTAACTTACTTTCTAGATGAATCATGTGAATAATAATATATATGTGGATAAAATTTAGAACATAGCTTGACAAAGTTTTGACCATACCTGTCCAACTTAGTTGATAGATTTGGCTTACACCATAGGCACTAGCTAGAGGGCAACCATTGTATTAGCTTGTTGCTACGATTGACATTACAAGTTTTATTGACAGATGAGAAGATGGAAAAAATGGGAGGACGAAACTCAAACACTTGGCTATCGGATAGCTAATGGTAACGTAATTTATTGTTCTGTTATTCTTATTTGTTGTCAATATAACAGTATGGAGACTGCATGAGGTTTGTAACAGAAATTAACCAACCTCAACCTTTTTTTTTTTTTTGAAATAGCCTTACTATTAGTCTATAATATTATTGCTATTCTTATTGTTACTTATTTTTATTCTGAGTACAGATTCAAATAGGTTCCAGTATACAGGTCAGACATTGGTTGGTAAGCGTCATTTGAAATTCTGGAGCAATTATTCTCCCTTGCTTTGGATGGTAAGTGGATATGAGTGAAAATTTGAATGTAAAAGACCATTTACTTAGCCACTATATAGTTGACGTATGTACTATAATTCATTGTTTAAGTATGAGTTTACGGATCTAGATTCCCTACATTCAAAAAATTACGCATTCATACATTAATATACCATTAGATCCATCCTAGACTTTCTCAAACACTTTTTTTGATTGATCCAACAATACATTAATGCGTGAATGCATAATATTTTGAATGCACCAAATCCATTTTCTTCAGTTTACTTGCTATGTTTAATTTGGTTCTCTCTTTCTATCTATTGTCTTTCTCTTCATCTCAATTTAGGAAGTTAGAATATACTACTAGTGCTTCAACTCTGATGTTAAAAATTGCCATAAAATCATCCAATTATTTACCTAAAGCTATACTGTTTGGTTTGTTTTATTCGGCAGTTCTATGGCTCACTCTCAAAAGAAGATTACTTTGCTCTACGAAATGGGTTCGTTGCAGTAAGTGAATCATCCATAACAACTTCATCACTGGGAATTCATGGTACTCTTCAAGGAACAACAATTTAAACCAAATTTCCTGGAATTGTAGGCTAATATTTCTGTAGGCAGCAATTTCAACTTCAAGAAATTTCTTTCCCGCACTTATGATGAAGATTTTGAGAAGGTTGTTGGAATCAGGTACACCATGAACAGAGCAGAAACAGGGTTCCAAGTCATATGCACAAGCAGCAAAATAATTTTCAGCTACTTCAATATTTATAAAGCAGATTGTGATAGCTTTTGATGCTCTCGCAGGTTGTGGATCTGGATTTTCTCCACACTGTTCATATTTCTTTGTGCACATGGTATGACATATTATTGTATTTAGTTGTCACAAGTCTTATTTTACCTATGAATGTACTTTCATGGCATAAAAGCATTTCTTATAACAAAATCACATGTCCAATGTTTTCGCTTGCAGAGTTCTATAATTACTACTGGCTTCCATTTATCCCACTTGTGGTATAGTTAATACTATTTCTTTTGCATCATTTTGTCCATCACATTAAATTTATTGAAGAACTGTGATTTTTCTTTTGTGACTTTCTTTCCTATCTTCTTTCATATTCTGTAATGAAGGTTGCTCTACTTGCGGGGACAAAACTGCAAGTTATAATAACTAAGATGTGTGTGGATAGTTGCAAGGAAAGGCCAGTGATCAAAGGAACTATACTTGTGAGACCCAGTGATGACTATTTCTGGTTTCATAGACCTGAATGGCTTCTCCATTTACTCCAGTTCATCTTTATCCAGGTAGAGACTGACACATAAATATATCATTAGAGTATCTAAAAAATATTTCATAACATCTTTGTTATATATCAAAATAAGTATCCAAAATAACATTTTATGATTTAATTCTTATTTATATTCCTTGATTTATTTCTTTATTTAAGTAGGATTATGATTCTAGTGTTAATATAAAAAAGACTGTTGAGTTTGTTATTTGTATCATATTGTGACCGGATTAATATCATCTCATTATTTTGAGTCTCTATTATCTCCTTTTCCTCCTTCCATACTTAAAACCGTAATTCAACACATATCATAGTGATAGTGTGATTTTACATCATGTTTTCTATATACTTTTGTATGCATTTTTCATATAGATTAGGCATTCTTTATTTGATTTTAGTTAGATTTTCCCTTGGAACGGGTGAAGCGGTTTCTTGGTGTTGTTTTGCAGGAATTAATGTAAAAATGCTCAGAAATTAGCCTTGATGGAGCTTGGATGAAAAAGAGCCTGAAAAGAGAAGAAATTGAGCCAAACAGAATTCTGGTGATTCGCCCCGCGAGACTGGATTCGCCTCGCGACCCTGATAGCTGACTGTTCCAGCAGAATGTCATCTTTCTGGTTCGCCCCGCGAACCATGTTTCGCCTCGCGAGTATGGAAACAGAAGCCATCACGCCCAGGCCCTGATGCTCCTCACGAGCATATTGAAGAACCATTTTACTGGCTCGCGACACGAAGACACTCTCGCCTCGCGAGAGCCCATTTCTCAGCAACAGCAGATTTTAATATTCGCCTCGCGATAAGACATTCGCCTCGCGAGTGAGCGCAGAACTGATTGGTATAAATTGCTATTTTAGGGCAGAAAAGGGAGTTTTTTGGGAGCTTTTGGAGGAGGAGCACTTGGGAGCACTTAGAGGCTGCGGCTGGACTAGGGTTCCAGCCCTAGAAGGGGAGATTTCCTTGCTCTGGGAATGGAGGAAGCTTGGAGGATTCTTCTATGAGTGTTCTCCATCCCTTCTCTCATTCTCTTTTGTATTTCCTTTTATCATGAGTAGTTAAATCCCCTATTGTTGGGGTTAGATGATTACTTTTCTGAACTTGTTTGTAAATTGATTTGGTTGTTTAATGCAAGTTTCTATTTCTTTATGAGTATGTGATTCTGTGCTTAATGCTTTCCTTGGATTAGCTACCCATAGGAATGATATGTTGCTTTGATAGACAATTGACAGATTGATGTTAAGGCATGCTCATGAATCATATGCCAAGTAGTTCAAGAATCTAGACATAGGTGTTGGATGCTTGCAATCTTATAAGTCTTGACTTAATGCAAAATCTCAGGTTAATCCACCTAAGACATTAGGGTTTAATTTGGGGTTTTAGGCTCAATGCACCTAAGACATTAGGCTTGAGTATTTTAGAAAAGACTTGATTGTCATTATTGAATTAGGACTTGTGTTAGAAGCCATTTCATTGCAATTAAGGGAGGATTAGTGTAGTCTAACCTTGACAATTCTAGCCACATCTCTGTTTGCATACCAAGTGTTCGATAAAATTCCCAAAAGACCAAAAATATTTTATTTCTTTGTTTTATGATCTTTTCATACTTTAGTTTAGTCTAGATAGTTGTTGAGTTTGTGAATTGGTAATTGACAACCGATCCCGGTGGATACAATATCCGGTCTCACCACCGTACTACTTGTTTGCGACGAGGTGCACTTGCCTTTATATTCTAAAAATACGCATCAAGTTTTTGGCGCCGTTGCCGGGGATCGGCTTTGCCAATATCAGTAGTAACAAATGAGACAACTAATTTAGACATTTTTTATTTTTATTTTTATTTCCTGTGTATATTTGATTTTTTGTATATATTTGATCTTTTTGTTTTGAGTTCTGTTTTTGAAAGGTGGACGAAAGTCATGGAAAATTTTTATTATCCACCTGATGAGGAAGCTTCTAGTCATATTTTGGAGGATAACTTGTGTTGGGAAGACGATATAAATTTGGGAGAATTCTTTGAGGAGTTTTCTCTATCTCATAATATTCCATCACGAGTCGATCCTATGACTAGTGAGCTTATATATATATTCTCCGAGGAGGATTGGGAAACCTTTTGTTCATATTTGTCACCTCCACCACCATGTATGATTCCCATAGAGCCACATGAAGTAGAATTTGAGAAAAATCTGGTTGTGGGAATGGATCAAATTGAAGATGAAGTGGTGGTGGTAAGTGAACCACAACAAGAGGGATTACCTTCCACAAATCCTTGGGAAACAACAAGTGAGGAGACAGGGCATTTGGAAAGCACTCCCTCCACCATGCATGTTGAGCAATCTGATTTTACTGCATTAAATAATTATGTTGGCTTGCATGCATGTGTGGACATTGGTAAGTTAGCCCCTTCCACTTGTCTGGAAAACTTCCTCTTGAAAATTCCACTTGACCCGAGAAGAAGTGAGTTCATAATTGTAGAGGTCAAGGGAGTTTTCACACCATGACTGGGTGGAATAGAGGATAAAGTCATTTTACTGCTACAATCTCCACCCCAATTTCCATTTGATCTGGGAGGAGGATCCAGGTGGATGCTTTTCAATAAGTCAAGCTAGTGACATTAAAGAACCGCTTATTGGGAGGCAACCCAATTTTTCTTTTCCTTTTTCCTTTTGTTTTTGACTTTTAAACTCTTGAATAATTTGAGAAGATCAAGAGTTTTCTTTTATTAATAAATTTGTTAAGTGTTTTCAGGATAATAAGGAAGGAGAAGCAAAAAGAGCAGGGAAAAACAAAGCCAAAAAGCATGTGAACCAGCACCCGCTACCGCCTCGGTAAGCCGTTCCATTTTATCTTATTTTATTTTTCTTCCTCACTCCAACTTGATTGTTTACATTGGGGACAATGTAAATTCTTAAGCTTGGGGTAGGGGTATTTTGCATTTGCATTTTTCATGTTGCATTCATATAGTTTTGCATGATAGCTTTGCATGATCACATGATCAGATTGCCCTTGTTTAGATTTTGCATCCGATTGTGAGAACTAAGTGCCAATTAAATTGTGATAGTGAATTTTTGAACCCAATTTTTTTTTATTCTTGTGATATGGCTGCAAATGAAGAATGCTTGAGATAATCTTGGATAGTTAATAATTAGCATATGGTTCTGTGGATTTGTGTTTTTCATTGACTCTGAACTACTAAAATGTGAGATTTTGAGCTAAAGGGGTACTCACTAAAATTTTACCCCATTCTTTGTGTTAGAGTGTTATTCCTCTTGGATGAATTTCTCTAGAACTTGACTTAAAACCATTTTGAAGCTTGAAAATTTTTGAAAACATTTTTGAAAATGATTGAGGCAATAGGTATTTTTCCCGGCCTTCCGAGCTTTGAATGATGAAATGCTACCCCTTAGTTGCCCAATTTTGAGCCTGAAAGAATAGAAATATTTTTCTTGGTACCTTGAAATATATTGTTGAATGATGTTTGGTAGGATACCTTCTAAAGTATTACAAAAGGGTAAAAGGGTAGTTGAAGAAAGAATGGGATGAAAGAATAAAAAAAAAATTATCTTGAGCTGAAAATTTTCCCTTCTCCAAATAAAAGAAAAACAAAAGAAAAAAAATATATATAGAAGGGGATGACAAAAAGAAAAGTGAGAAATAAAAAGAAAAAGAAAGAAAAGAAAGGTGGAAAGTGAATTGAAAACCCAAGAAGGTATTTTAGAAAGTCATGTTTGCAAAGCTTAATGTTTATGTAGCCTTTTGAAATGTCCTTTTCTTGTTATCCCCACCTAACGATTAATCCCATGGCCATGTTACAACCAAGTGAAAGACCTCTTGATTCGTAATTGTTTTCATTAATAAAGTAGAGATTGGGTTGATAGTCAAGCCTATGGTAGGATTCATTCCTTGAGGAAAATTGAGTGAAATGTCATATACCCCTAAACACTTGAGTGAGGTTAGAAAGAGAGCCAAGCAAAAGAACAAGCTTGGGGTGAGCTTCAAGTGAGAAAGAGTGCCCAAATCAGTGAGAATATGAGTCTAAGGAACCTAAGCCTCTAATTGGACTTGAATTGATTGTCTCTTGCTGAATTGTCTGAATTGCCTATTACTTGGATCATTTACTCGGGTTCTTAGTTCACTAACCATGTTCTGTTTATTCTTCTGGCCTTAGTGATTGCTTGAGGACAAGCAATTGAATAAGCTTGGGGTGATTTGATAGTGTGATTTTACATCATGTTTTCTATATACTTTTGCATGCATTTTTCATATAGATTAGGCATTCTTTATTTGATTTTAGTTAGATTTTCCCTTGGAACGGGTGAAGCGGTTTCTTGGTGTTGTTTTGCAGGAATTAATGTAAAAATGCTCAGAAATTAGCCTTGATGGAGCTTGGATGAAAAAGAGCCTGAAAAGATAAGAAATTGAGCCAAGAAGAATTCTGGTGATTCGCCCCGCGAGACTGGATTCGCCTCGCGACCCTGAGAGCTGACTGTTCCAGCAGAATGTCATCTTTCTGGTTCGCCCCGCGAACCATGTTTCGCCTCGCGAGTATGGAAACAGAAGCCATCACGCCCAGGCCCTGATGCTCCTCACGGGCATATTGAAGAACCATTTTACTGGCTCGCGACGCGAAGACACTCTCGCCTCGCGAGAGCCCATTTCTCAGCAACAGCAGATTTTAATATTCGCCTCGCGATAAGACATTCGCCTCGCGAGTGAGCGCAGAACTGATTGGTATAAGTTGCTGTTTTAGGGCAGAAAAGGGAGTTTTTGGGAGCTTTTGGAGGAGGAGCACTTGGGAGCACTTAGAGGCTGCGGCTGGACTAGGGTTCCAGCCCTAGAAGGGGAGATTTCCTTGCTCTGGGAATGGAGGAAGCTTGGAGGATTCTTCTATGAGTGTTCTCCATCCCTTCTCTCATTCTCTTTTGTATTTCCTTTTATCATGAGTAGTTAAATCCCCTATTGTTGGGGTTAGATGATTACTTTTCTGAACTTGTTTGTAAATTGATTTGGTTGTTTAATGCAAGTTTCTATTTCTTTATGAGTATGTGATTCTGTGCTTAATGCTTTCCTTGGATTAGCTACCCATAGGAATGATATGTTGCTTTGATAGACAATTGACAGATTGATGTTAAGGCATGCTCATGAATCATATGCCAAGTAGTTCAAGAATCTAGACATAGGTGTTGGATGCTTGCAATCTTATAAGTCTTGACTTAATGCAAAATCTCAGGTTAATCCACCTAAGACATTAGGGTTTAATTTGGGGTTTTAGGCTCAATGCACCTAAGACATTAGGCTTGAGTATTTTAGAAAAGACTTGATTGTCATTATTGAATTAGGACTTGTGTTAGAAGCCATTTCATTGCAATTAAGGGAGGATTAGTGTAGTCTAACCTTGACAATTCTAGCCACATCTCTGTTTGCATACCAAGTGTTCGATAAAATTCCCAAAAGACCAAAAATATTTTATTTCTTTGTTTTATGATCTTTTCATACTTTAGTTTAGTCTAGATAGTTGTTGAGTTTGTGAATTGGTAATTGACAACCGATCCGGTGGATACAATATCCGGTCTCACCACCGTACTACTTGTTTGCGACGAGGTGCACTTGCCTTTATATTCTAAAAATACGCATCAAGTTTTTGGCGCCGTTGCCGGGGATCGGCTTTGCCAATATCAGTAGTAACAAATGAGACAACTAATTTAGACATTTTTTATTTTTATTTTTATTTCCTGTGTATATTTGATTTTTTGTATATATTTGATCTTTTTGTTTTGAGTTCTGTTTTTGAAAGGTGGACGAAAGTCATGGAAAATTTTTATTATCCACCTGATGAGGAAGCTTCTAGTCATATTTTGGAGGATAACTTGTGTTGGGAAGACGATATAAATTTGGGAGAATTCTTTGAGGAGTTTTCTCTATCTCATAATATTCCATCACGAGTCGATCCTATGACTAGTGAGCTTATATATATATTCTCCGAGGAGGATTGGGAAACCTTTTGTTCATATTTGTCACCTCCACCACCATGTATGATTCCCATAGAGCCACATGAAGTAGAATTTGAGAAAAATCTGGTTGTGGGAATGGATCAAATTGAAGATGAAGTGGTGGTGGTAAGTGAACCACAACAAGAGGGATTACCTTCCACAAATCCTTGGGAAACAACAAGTGAGGAGACAGGGCATTTGGAAAGCACTCCCTCCACCATGCATGTTGAGCAATCTGATTTTACTGCATTAAATAATTATGTTGGCTTGCATGCATGTGTGGACATTGGTAAGTTAGCCCTTCCACTTGTCCGGAAAACTTCCTCTTGAAAATTCCACTTGACCCGAGAAGAAGTGAGTTCATAATTGTAGAGGTCAAGGGAGTTTTCACACCATGACTGGGTGGAATAGAGGATAAAGTCATTTTACTGCTACAATCTCCACCCCAATTTCCATTTGATCTGGGAGGAGGATCCAGGTGGATGCTTTTCAATAAGTCAAGCTAGTGACATTAAAGAACCGCTTATTGGGAGGCAACCCAATTTTTCTTTTCCTTTTTCCTTTTGTTTTTGACTTTTAAACTCTTGAATAATTTGAGAAGATCAAGAGTTTTCTTTTATTAATAAATTTGTTAAGTGTTTTCAGGATAATAAGGAAGGAGAAGCAAAAAGAGCAGGGAAAAACAAAGCCAAAAAGCATGTGAACCAGCACCCGCTACCGCCTCGGTAAGCCGTTCCATTTTATCTTATTTTATTTTTCTTCCTCACTCCAACTTGATTGTTTACATTGGGGACAATGTAAATTCTTAAGCTTGGGGTAGGGGTATTTTGCATTTGCATTTTTCATGTTGCATTCATATAGTTTTGCATGATAGCTTTGCATGATCACATGATCAGATTGCCCTTGTTTAGATTTTGCATCCGATTGTGAGAACTAAGTGCCAATTAAATTGTGATAGTGAATTTTTGAACCCAATTTTTTTTTATTCTTGTGATATGGCTGCAAATGAAGAATGCTTGAGATAATCTTGGATAGTTAATAATTAGCATATGGTTCTGTGGATTTGTGTTTTTCATTGACTCTGAACTACTAAAATGTGAGATTTTGAGCTAAAGGGGTACTCACTAAAATTTTACCCCATTCTTTGTGTTAGAGTGTTATTCCTCTTGGATGAATTTCTCTAGAACTTGACTTAAAACCATTTTGAAGCTTGAAAATTTTTGAAAACATTTTTGAAAATGATTGAGGCAATAGGTATTTTTCTGGCCTTCTGAGCTTTGAATGATGAAATGCTACCCCTTAGTTGCCCAATTTTGAGCCTGAAAGAATAGAAATATTTTTCTTGGTACCTTGAAATATATTGTTGAATGATGTTTGGTAGGATACCTTCTAAAGTATTACAAAAGGGTAAAAGGGTAGTTGAAGAAAGAATGGGATGAAAGAATAAAAAAAAAAATTCTCTTGAGCTGAAAATTTTCCCTTCTCCAAATAAAAGAAAAACAAAAGAAAAAAAATATATATAGAAGGGGATGACAAAAAGAAAAGTGAGAAATAAAAAGAAAAAGAAAGAAAAGAAAGGTGGAAAGTGAATTGAAAACCCAAGAAGGTATTTTAGAAAGTCATGTTTGCAAAGCTTAATGTTTATGTAGCCTTTTGAAATGTCCTTTTCTTGTTATCCCCACCTAACGATTAATCCCATGGCCATGTTACAACCAAGTGAAAGACCTCTTGATTCGTAATTGTTTTCATTAATAAAGTAGAGATTGGGTTGATAGTCAAGCCTATGGTAGGATTCATTCCTTGAGGAAAATTGAGTGAAATGTCATATACCCCTAAACACTTGAGTGAGGTTAGAAAGAGAGCCAAGCAAAAGAACAAGCTTGGGGTGAGCTTCAAGTGAGAAAGAGTGCCCAAATCAGTGAGAATATGAGTCTAAGGAACCTAAGCCTCTAATTGGACTTGAATTGATTGTCTCTTGCTGAATTGTCTGAATTGCCTATTACTTGGATCATTTACTCGGGTTCTTAGTTCACTAACCATGTTCTGTTTATTCTTCTGGCCTTAGTGATTGCTTGAGGACAAGCAATTGAATAAGTCAGGGTGATTTGATAGTGTGATTTTACATCATGTTTTCTATATACTTTTGCATGCATTTTTCATATAGATTAGGCATTCTTTATTTGATTTTAGTTAGATTTTCCCTTGGAACGGGTGAAGCGGTTTCTTGGTGTTGTTTTGCAGGAATTAATGTAAAAATGCTCAGAAATTAGCCTTGATGGAGCTTGGATGAAAAAGAGCCTGAAAAGATAAGAAATTGAGCCAAGAAGAATTCTGGTGATTCGCCCCGCGAGACTGGATTCGCCTCGCGACCCTGAGAGCTGACTGTTCCAGCAGAATGTCATCTTTCTGGTTCGCCCCGCGAACCATGTTTCGCCTCGCGAGTATGGAAACAGAAGCCATCACGCCCAGGCCCTGATGCTCCTCACGGGCATATTGAAGAACCATTTTACTGGCTCGCGACGCGAAGACACTCTCGCCTCGCGAGAGCCCATTTCTCAGCAACAGCAGATTTTAATATTCGCCTCGCGATAAGACATTCGCCTCGCGAGTGAGCGCAGAACTGATTGGTATAAGTTGCTGTTTTAGGGCAGAAAAGGGAGTTTTTTGGGAGCTTTTGGAGGAGGAGCACTTGGGAGCACTTAGAGGCTGCGGCTGGACTAGGGTTCCAGCCCTAGAAGGGGAGATTTCCTTGCTCTGGGAATGGAGGAAGCTTGGAGGATTCTTCTATGAGTGTTCTCCATCCCTTCTCTCATTCTCTTTTGTATTTCCTTTTATCATGAGTAGTTAAATCCCCTATTGTTGGGGTTAGATGATTACTTTTCTGAACTTGTTTGTAAATTGATTTGGTTGTTTAATGCAAGTTTCTATTTCTTTATGAGTATGTGATTCTGTGCTTAATGCTTTCCTTGGATTAGCTACCCATAGGAATGATATGTTGCTTTGATAGACAATTGATGATTGATGTTAAGGCATGCTCATGAATCATATGCCAAGTAGTTCAAGAATCTAGACATAGGTGTTGGATGCTTGCAATCTTATAAGTCTTGACTTAATGCAAAATCTCAGGTTAATCCACCTAAGACATTAGGGTTTAATTTGGGGTTTTAGGCTCAATGCACCTAAGACATTAGGCTTGAGTATTTTAGAAAAGACTTGATTGTCATTATTGAATTAGGACTTGTGTTAGAAGCCATTTCATTGCAATTAAGGGAGGATTAGTGTAGTCTAACCTTGACAATTCTAGCCACATCTCTGTTTGCATACCAAGTGTTCGATAAAATTCCCAAAAGACCAAAAATATTTTATTTCTTTGTTTTATGATCTTTTCATACTTTAGTTTAGTCTAGATAGTTGTTGAGTTTGTGAATTGGTAATTGACAACCGATCCCGGTGGATACAATATCCGATCTCACCACCGTATTACTTGTTTGCGACGAGGTGCACTTGCCTTTATATTCTAAAAATACGCATCACATAGGCATAAATATTAAAAGCATTCATGATCATCAACCTTCTTTCAACACTCTTATTGAAAAATAAAATGCAATGTAGAACTTTATACACCTCAGACAGTTGAATCACACCTGTACTGGTTGATACATTCTACAGAAGGATACGGTAGAGTTACAAAGATTTTGGAGTTTATTGTAATTTTAAAGAAAATGAATATACTTAAGCTTATATGCATGATAACATCCTAACATCAAAAGCGGTTATGATTTATGGCAGAACTCCTTTCAACTAGCATTCTTCTCCTGGACTTGGGTAAGTGATTGACATTTATGTACTCAATAGATGTTCACTTTTTATGCTGACTTTGTTCATAAACAACAGTATGAATTTGGTCCAAGGTCTTGCTTCAATCGAGAAAAAGTGGACATCGCCATAAGGATTGCCATGGGTGTAGCTGTGCAGCTCCTTTGTGGTTATGTGACCCTGCCCCTTTATGCACTTGTTACTCAGGTAAAGATATATTAGTTCCTTAAGAAGTTCATTTCACCTATTTGTTAGTAATAACTTTGCCTTTTATGTGTCAATGGCCAGTATTTTGATATCGACTTTTATAACCTGTGCAGTCTTACACATATTAAGAAATCACATAATAGAAATGTTGTATCGGAAAGAATAACTTTTAAACTTTCAAGAAATTGAATACACAATTTTCAACATGAAATTTTTATTTTCGATTTCTTACCATGTGCAAGGTTGTACAAGTTAGAAAAATCGTTTTGATAAATGTCAAATTTACTGAAAGGCCTAAAAATTTAAATGTCTATAATTTAACAATGATTAGCTCTTGAATTTCATGTCAAATTGGCTTATTGTTGATGATAATTATTTGAAATCAGATTGGTTTATCTAAATCAATGATTGTCATAACTTGCAATAAATTGTCAATATGTCACAGGTGGGTTCAAGCATGAAGAGAGCAGTGTTCACTGAGCGGGTTACTGAAGGCCTAAAAAATTGGCATAAAAAGGCTAAACAATCTGTTTCCAAAAACAATTCAACTTCAAGCAGACACTCAGCTTCTTTACATTAAAAAACAAGTGACCATTCAATAAGAGGCTCTATGGGGAATATGCAGACTCCAGACAATGAAGACTTGCACTCAGTAGTGGTCACAAGCCCTCCTTCTACCACCACCTCTGGAAGTGGAGAGGAGGAAGAGAAAATTGTACCTTCACATGATCAGCAAGAGATATCAAGTCATATTTCTACTTCAGAAATCACAACTATCGAGGAAGAGAATCCCAAGATCATCACCAGAGGAACCTATGACGGTGAGATCTCCTTTGGGAGCAGCTGGAAGAATGTGGGCAGTAGTAGGGGCATTGGAGAAATTGGTTCAATAACTGAAGAAGATGACACTGACATATTACCTGAGTTGCTTAGGGAATAATCATATTAATCTCAATGAAATTGGGGGGTTGGGCTAAGTTGCACTACCCTTCATTTACACCACCCTTTTGCACTATCCATCTGGCATTTTGTGGGCCAATAAAATTGTCACATGAGTGGGTAAACTTTTCAAACCTTCCCAATGTATGTATACAGTAGTCAAAGGTATTGAGCAATGTATAATACTTTATAGTATGTATATTTATAGTATTTATTATTTTGGCCCCAAAAAAAGTAATAATTATTTTTTTAATATTTGAAATAGTTTAATGTTGGGTTTTGTTGATAGTTCATCTGATGTGGTTCTGTTCTTGGTGGTTGCAGCCACTGCCAGCGACGGGTGGATGTTCTTGTGGTTGCAGCCACCTCACGGCGAGGGTATGTCAGTGTCACTGTTTTGTACCACTGTTGTTGTAATTTTTGCGTTGAAATTTTGGCTAGCTGGTGGGGAGGGGTGTTGGGTTTGTTGCTGTATTCAGTAGAATGGGTGAAGTTCTTTGGTTCTTTAGTCCGTCCCCGTCACCGCCTTATTATGGAGTTCTTCGGTCCGTCGCGGCATTCACCGCCGCCTTGTATTCTTTGTTGCGACGGCTTGGGAATACGTAAACGTGTTTAGGTTTTCAATCGGGTTATGAAGAAGCTTGTTCTTCGGTCCGTCGCGACGTCGCGGCATTCATCGCGCCTTGTATTCTCGAAGTCAAGTGTTGAAGCTGAGGAGGGAATGGAGGTCACCCACCTCAAATATAAGCGTTGACAAGTGTTGAAGCTGAGGGGGAGATGGATCCATTTACGACATAATAAATGTTAATGCTATGGGTTTCCTTGACTTCATACATAATAAATGTGTTGCTTTTGTTTAATTTTTTACCTAAGGGTATCCTAGCAAATACACAAATAAAGTGGGGCATTTTGCAAATACATTTCATGGTTGACCAAGTTGAAAACTGAGATGTATGTGTGTTAAAATGATTGGTTCATGACTTACCATGGTGGGTGGTGTAAAGGATGGGTAGTACACCATAGAACCCACCTGAAATTGGATCTTCAAGGACCTATTTGGTTTGCATTTTTATTTCCTGTTTTCATTTTCTAATATTTGTATTGATTTTAAATTGCTAACAGAGGATGGAAGGCTTCTACAATAAACAATTGTGACAAAGAGAGGATGGAAGACTAGTTAGGAAGAATGCATTGCCAGAATCAATGAAAACGACTATTTGACATTTTCAAAGTTTCTAGAAATGCTGGATGTGTTTTCAAATTTTTAAAAAGAAAATGATGTGGTAAATAATAAAATCAATACAAATTTTAGAAAATGAAAATGCAGACCAAACAGACCCTAAGCTATATTCTATAGACTCTTGTCCCTTGGTATATATCTTTGTAAAGTTACGACTGCTATATACTATCAGACATAATATCAGCATCTACTACCAATATTATTTAAATTGGCCAAACTTAAAATTAGATTAGTATTAAATTTATGAGTTTGTTTGAATATAGAAAGGGGTGAGACTGATTAGCATCTGGTTGGAAGATGTCAGTTCTTTAATGTCGTCCAGTATCTCGTAGGATTAGTCTATCCAGTTGCACGTGAAGAATATCCTGGAAAATAGAAGAAAAAAAGGGTGAGAGTGACACTCCCATTTTCCTATTTACACTCTCCATTAATTAATGATAATTTTATAAAATAAATAACTCAAATCATGATCGTTTAGTAGAAAATGTGGATAGGCAATTTGGAATATCAATATCATCACCATGTAGAAAGCAAGGAACATTTTTGTATAACATACAATCCTAAAGTGCAAATTGTTATGAGGTATGAAACGCCCTAAGCCTAACTAGCCTTAAAGTTTTAATTTAGAACTTAATGCTTACTTTAATGTGTCTAACTCTGCTGTGTTTATTTCATTTGGACAGCAGACCTATTATGAGTTTGGGTCTATAAGTTAGTTAGGCAGTAGGTTTGGTTTTGGTTGGCAAGTTAAGCTCTCAAACCTTCTTGTTAGTTTAGGTTGGATTTTTATCTAGTCTTTATTTACATTTGTTTCCACGGTTGTATACGGATTTGAGTATTTTTAGTGTTTTCATTAATACAATTTTTGCTTATAAAAAAAAAGTCATTTAATTTCCTATCCATGTGCGACTTTGAGATATCACAATCAGTAATTGATTTTTATATATTAATGTTTAGTAATGATATTATGACATCAGTTTTTGACACCTATTGACACCTTGGTTAACCAAGTACAAATTTTTGGTTAATTCAGTTCGTTATATAGTTAATGGGTCATCTGAAGCTTATTTTCCATAATCATGTAAATATTTGGTTAATCACATGCAAATATCTAGTTAATTCAGTTCTTCATATGATTAATGGGTCATCGTGAATTAACCAAATATTTGCAAGTGATTAACCGTATAATGAACTGAATTAACCAAATACTTATACCGATTAACCAATGTGTCAAAAGTTGGTGTCAACTTTTGGTATCATAATATCGTTATTCATTAATGTTATCATCATTCCCCAACCCATCCAATGTTAGACTTGGAGTATAACAGGATGCTTTCGTTAAACCATTAACAAAATTTCACATGCTGGCAGCCCACCCCTGGTCTTAATAGACAGTCTCCAACTATTCATGTTTAAGCCAAGTAACTAGCGACATTCATCTCATTCTTACTCTCCAAACTCAAACAGCTCTCTCTAGCCTCTAAGCTCCTTCGGTTCTCAACTCCCATCTAACAGATCACGTTGTTATCATGATCTCCAAATCGTCAGCAGAGCATCAACATCCACAAATTTTTAAGCTATAGAAGAGTCGAGAGGACATTAACACGAAAAGCTAAAAGATTAAATTTTTGAACTGGGCTTCTTTGACATTAATATGTTCCAGTATAGTTAGCCGATACTCCAATTTTTTATTTTTTTGATAAGTGAAAGATGGAATAAATTGGAGCACTTTGGGCGCTCAAACCCATGTACAAGGAAGCCACAAAGGGAGGATACTATATTGGGCCATTTGATGATTGGTCCAATAAAAGACTACTCCAAATTATTGTTCACAATGTTGAATCTGGCTTAATCTGACAAAGTATTTGCCTTCCACTTGTTTAATTTCAAGAGCCTTGGGCCATTTGATGATTGGCACACCAAGAACTTAAAGTCAATCTTGCTTAGTTAGAACTAATATATTTTCAGGCATGACTTTAGTCACGTTAATTCAGACTATTAGTGAACCACTAAAATCAAACTTCCGTCAACACTCAAAATAGATAAAGTCAATGCCAGAATTGCTTGCTCCATATCTGCAACCTAGGAGCATGATTGAAGAACTCACTAATAATTCTCAATGATAAAAAACACATTTAATGCTATTAGTGAGCGACATCTATCTCCGAGCTTACGAAGCTCTGCATCAGATATGAAGGTGTCAAATTGCTAAATCTCAACGAATTGATTCTCGTCATTTGTAATAGGAGGAACTCTCTAAAGAAGAATAAGTAGAATCCTGATTTGCGCTAATATCGTGTCAAAACCTTAAATATCATACTTTGTTTCTACACTTATTCTTGAGTTTCAAACTGTATCGTCAACTCTCTGAGTTGTTATTTAATTCAAACACATTTGTTGAAATCCTCATTGAAAAGGTAGACGTTCCTAGCGATCCATAAAAGTCTAGAAGCTCTTACACAAAGGTGTGACTCGAGTTGAAGAATGCTCGACTCTTAGTGTGTGTTTGGATGGGGTATTTCAAAATTCCAAGGAATTTGAAATACCCCATAAAATACCCCCTAAAATCCCTTTATTTCTAAAATCCTTCATATTTAATATCCAAACAAAGTATTTTAGAGTAAGTATTTTAATTACCCTCTTAAAATACTTCACCCTCTACAAATACCCCATCCAAACACACCATTAGGCTTGTGTGAAGCTTGAAAGACCGTAGACATTCCTTAAAATTCTAGAGGCTCTTAGCCTCTTACAAAAGGAGGTGACCCGAGGTGAAGAGTGCTCAAGTCTCAAGCTAGTGTGTATCTCGAAAGAGAGAAGGCCTCCCTAGGATGTGGAATCACCGAAGCTTAGAGGCTCTTAGTAAAGAGTGCTTGAAATTGGAAAGGTTTATTAAATACCTATGAAAAAATCTCATAAGTGGTTGTTGGACGTAGATCAGAATTGATGTGGATATAAAAATTAATAAAAATATTTAATTAAACATGTGTAAATAAAATTATTTTTTTGTACAGGTGATACTAATGACATGGTACATCATTTGAGACATCATCAATTAATGATAATCCCCTAACGATATAGACCAATTCCAAGCTTTTAAGACGTTTAAGGATCAAAACTAAAGAAAAAGTTGTGGAGGGACTAAAATCTAATCATGCCTTATTTGTAGGGACAAAATATTCATTAAACATTAATTATTTTCTTTTTCATTTATGAAAATAAATAAATCAACCTAAACCGAACTAGACCTTATCGTTGCGTGTGTGTGCTTGCATATGATTATGTTTTAATTTAATTTATTGTTGTTTCCCTTGTTTGTGTAAAATAAAACCTTTTAAATTAATTCGTTAATGATATTTATTTTATTGATTGAAAAGAAAAGAGAGAAGTTGGGTCTCAAGTTTTTCAGGAAAGAAAATGCATGCCTAACTAGCCAAAATCAATTAGAAGTTAGAACTTAATGCTTACTTTAATGTGTCTAACTCTGCTGTGTTTATTTCATTTGGACAGCAGACCTATTATGAGTTTGGGTCTATAAGTTAGTCAGGCAGTAGGTTTGGTTTTGATTGGCAAGTTAAGCTCTCAAACCTTGTTAGTTTAGGTTGGATTTTTATCTAGTCTTTGTATACATTTGTTTCCACGGTTGTATACGGATTTGAGTATTTTTAGTGTTTTCATTAATACAATTTTTGCTTATAAAAAAAAGTCATTTAATTCCCTGTCCATGTGCGACTTTGAGATATCACAATTAGTAATTGATTTTTATATATTAATGTTGAGTAATGATGTTATGACATTAGTTTTTGACACCAATTGACACCTTGGTTAACCAAGTACAAATTTTTGGTTAATTCAGTTTATTATATGATTAATGGGTCATCTGAAGCTTATTTTCCATAATCATGTAAATATTTGGTTAATCACATGCAAATATCTAGTTAATTCAGTTTTTTATATGATTAATGGGTCATCATGAATTAACCAAATATTTACAAGTGATTAACCGTATAATGAACCGAATTAACCAAATATTTGTACCGATTAACCAATGTGTCAAAAGTTGGTGTCAACTTTTGATGTCATGTTATCATTATTCATTAATGTTATCATCATTCCCCAACCCACCCAACGTTAGACTTGAAGTATAACAGGATGCTTTCGTTAAACCATTAACAAAATTTCACTCTGATCAGCCTCTGGCTCACCTAGTTTTTAACTAGTAAGACCATGGTTTTATTCGAGTTTAATCTCTTTTCCATCCAAATTTGGATGTAATTGTCCTCAAGCAGCATTTTGAGTCTCTTAAGTAGTTTTAGGGTATTTTAGTTGATTTTGAGTCAAATAATGCACTTACTGCTATTTCATGTTTTCAGGATAATAAGAAGAGCAAAAAGGGAAGGACACCTGAAGCAGAAGCCATCACGCCCAGGCGGTGACACTGGTCACGGCCGTGATGAGCTACCTATGGAAGACAGAAAGGATCACGGCCCAGCCGTGATACACATCACGGGCGTGATGAGAAAACCATGAAAGTCAGAAAGCATCACAGCCCAACCGTGATATCCATCACGGGCGTGATGAGAGGACACAGGAAGTCAGAATTGATCATGGCTCAACCGTGATGAAGGTCACGACCGTGACAGATCAGCACCTATGGACAGAAGCGATCACGACCTGGCCGTGATAGGTATCACGACCGTGACGGACCAGAATTTGAATGCGCGCCCTTGACAGAAGCGGTCATGACCTGGCCGTGACGGCCATCACGGCCGTGACTCGCGACCTCTTTATAAATAGGAACGTAGCAGACACAAAATTTCATCCAGTTTTCACTGTTTTACACTATACTTTTAGGTTGTTGTCATTTTTGTGATGGATAACTAATTCCCTTGGATTAATCTGCTGTAATCGGGTTCCGCCGACACTTGATATTCTGTAATTCCCAGATTATTTTGCTTCTTCCTTTCAACACTATGTTGTATGTTCTGTTTGCTTAATTCAGGATTATATGGAATTAATATTGATTTATTTCGGTGATGTTATGTTCCTATATCTAATCGTGTTTGCTTAATTCGCGTGTGTTCAATCGTGTTTGCTTAATTCACGAGGGCTTCACCCCGTTTGCTTAATTCGGGAATTAGGAACATATATCGTGTAGTGTCAATTTCGGTTGTTAATTGTTGCTACAATCGAAAAGGGATTAGAACCCGCTTAGGGCATGGGAATTATATGAATCGATGATAGTGGGAAACTGAGAACAGTAGATTAATCGTTTCAATATATTGATAATCACTATTTCCTTAATTACATTGTTTTCTTTTAATTGAATCCTTCAAATCTGACCCCCCCCCCCCCCCCCCCAAAACTGATTTTTGAAGTGAATAACAATCTAAGAGTCTTTGTGAGACGATACTCGAGTTGTCGCTCCCTGACTACAGTCTTTACAAACCACTCGTTCTTTTTGACGCGCGTGCGACAGCGTGTCATTCTCTCAACAGAATGTCACCGAAAATGAGCTAGAAATCAGGTATGAGCTAACTGATGCATCTAGACTACTGCTAAAGGAAGCTCCCTTTAGTATGACACTTTTCATGCAATTCATACTTGATCCATTCTTTGTAAGGCCATGGCATCAATTTTCTACTTGGTTCAAAAATGAAGATCCTACACTGTTTTACACGGAACATGGAATGTGATTTTTTGATTATGCTGGCCGAGAACACAAACTCAATCACTTGTTCAATGATGGCATGGCTAGTGGCACTAGATTGGTTTCTAGTGTGATGGTTGATAAGAGCAAGGGAGTGTTTGATGGATTGGAGTCATTGGTTGATGTTGGGGGAGGCACAGGCACTATGGCTAAGGCCATTGCCAAGTCCTTCCCACAACTAGACTGCAATGTATTTGATTTCCCACATGTCGTTACTGGCTTGCAAGGAAGCGATGACAACCTAAAGTATGTTGGAGGGAACATGTTTGAGGCATTTCCACCCACTGATTCCATCTTGTTGAAGGTAAATTAAATATAGTCACATAGTTAATTAATGATCTTCTTAACTACAACACCGACACGCTGTCGCACACGGGTCAAAAAGTGAGTGGTTTGTAAAAATATGTAGCTAGGGAGAGACAACTCGAGTATCGTCTCACAAGGACTTTTGTATTGTTATTAACTTCAAAAATCAGTTTGGGGGGGGGGGGGGTTCAGATTGAAAGGTTCAATTAAGAGAAAACAATGCAATTAAGAAATAAACGATTATCAATAATTAAAACGATTAATCTACTGTTCTCGGTTTCCCACTATCATTGATTCATATAAATTCCAAGCCCTAAGAGGATTCTAATCCCTTTCCAATTGTAGCAACAATTAACAAGCGAAACTGGCGCTACGAGATGTATGTTCCTAATTCCCGAATTAAGCAAACGGGGTGAAGCGCTTGTGAATTAAGCAAACACAATTGAACACACGTGAATTAAGCAAACACGATTAAGTATAGAAACATACAATCATCGAAATAAATCAATACCTATTCTATACAATCCTGAATTAAGCAAACAGAACATATATCATAGTATTGAAAGAGAATAGCAATAAGATTGGGAATTATAGAACCTTAAGTGGCAATGGAAACCGATTACAGTAGATCAATCCAAGGAGATTAGTTCTCCATTACAAATATGACAAAAACCTAAGAGAAGAATTCGCATCCGTCACTATATGAAAAGAAAAGAAGATGATCCCTCAATCTGCCCTAAAATAGCAATTTATAACCTTCAGAATCTGCGCTCGCTCGCGAGGCGAATCTTATGAATAGTTCTTCAGCATTTGGAATTCTCGTGAGGCGAGATAGTGATTCGCGAGGTGAGACAGAGAGGATGACATTTCTGGCACAGTGAGGCCTTCAGGCTCGCGAGGCGAGATGGTGTTTCGCGGGGCGAGACAGAGAGGATGACTGTTGCTGTTCAGGCTGGTCTTCAGTCTCGCGAGGCGAGTAGCCTCTCGCGGGGCGAATATTCCCAGAATTGCCTTTCTTATTAACCTGAAAACAAAAAATAGCAGTAAATGCTTTATTTGAGTCAAAATCACCCTAAAACTACTTAAGAGACTCAAAATGTTACTTGAGGACAATTACATCTAAATTTGGGCGAAAACGAGATTAAACATCGAATAAAACCTATGGTCTTACTAGTTAAAAACTAGATGAGCCAGAGGCTGATCAAAATACCCCAAACTTAAACTTTGCTTGTCCCCAAGCAAACTAAAACTCAAAAAGACTCGAACTTGGCAAGCTTAAAGGATTCAACCAATTTCGCACAAATTTCATGCAATCTTAACAAAACAGTTTTTCTTCAATGCTTCCCCCCGTTGCAACAATGTAATCCCCACATTCATTTACTTTAAACAATTAAGAATTCCATCATTCATGCAATCAGTAATCTGAGTTGAGGATCCAAGCTACACACAAAAGGGAGATCACCAAATTCAAACAATCGCCTTCCTCACAAGGGTAATTAATGTTTCACTCATTCGCTCAATTTGTCTAGGCTATGAACCTTTCACTCAGTTTCACATTTCAAGAGCACTTCCCGTGAATTTGATTTTCATCTCAATCAAGGTTCCCACGAAAACATGCATGCAACATCAAAAGATTTTTTAAAGGTTGTAATGGGGCCTGGCTAAAGGTAGGATATTCAAAGGTACTAGGCTTAAGTCCCTAGGAACTAGGAGAGCATGAGCATTTTGACACATTGAACTTCCACTCAAATTCCTTTTTCCATTTTTCTTTTTGCTTTGGATGACTACAACCTTTTTCTTCTAATACCCTTTTTGACATTTTTGTGCTTTTCTTTTTTTCTTTTTGACCTTGGCTCCAACCTTTAATTTTTTCTTTTTCTCAACCCAGAATGACATATCGAACCTTGTAGCCACCCCAAACTTACTTTCTTGCAACCCTTGTCTTGCTAAGCTTCCATGCTCTCCTAATCCTAAGATTGGGTTAACATGGTTTTTCCATATTTTTGGCTTATAGCATAAGGTCATCAAGAAACATTAGGCTTACTAGGCTCAAAGGGGATAACTAGGGAACATGCATTAGGGATGGTTCTTTTAGGCCAAGTAGTTATTTCAAATAAAATTGCCTAAATCATTTGATACAACCACATAAGCATGCAAACCATGAAGACATTCAAGCAAATTCGGGAAAGTGCAGCTTAAAAGTGATTCACACAATTAAAAACATGTTGGAGGCTCAAATCCTCACCTGGACATTTTTTCGCAAATTGTTTGACCGAGATTCAATCCCTAGTGTGTGCATCCCTTCACCCCAAATTATCATAAATCATGCAATCACAATAGAATATCTCAAAGTTCAATTTTCAATTTTTCACATGGGGATCAATTTTCAATTTTCAAAACCTAGGGGGAAATCATCAACAGGCAACACATATCATGCAATCCATCTATGCAAAATTTAACTAAAATCCATCAAGCTCACCGACACAAGACTCGCACACAAACGACTCAAATAAAGAGAAGCAAAATAATTAAAAAGATAAAGGTTTTAGAAAAGCTCATGAAGGCGGTTCCACCGGGATCCCACTGCCTGTGATACAACGGCCACGGAATGCTCAAAGTGCAATATGATCCTCCCGGATCCCATGGCATGCAGTATAAGTATGAGAGTGAGTGCTTGACAATCATAGTGACCTCGCCCAGTGCGGCGGACTTCTCACTCCCTCTTGGGTCAACGATGACCTCCTTGTCAACAAAGTCTTCCCAATAAAAATGGGGTTCAACCTCTTGGACTGACCATGGTGCCTTCATATTCAAGGATGCAAAATCCAGTCTCTCAGGCAGAGGCTTGAACTCCATCGCTGGTTTGTTCCACAGTGGGTAGTGGCAAACAAGTGGAGAGGATCACTGGTGCTGCTTTGTCTTCTGTACAACCTGCACTCACTGCATTACCAAATCCTTCACCTTCTATACATGCAGTAATCTCAGCACACACAACACAAAAGTCAGTGTTAGTACAATCAGCACATGAGTAAGCATCATCAAAACCAGAAAACGATGGAAAATCAGCAGCTGCAACCAAATCACAATAAGTGTCATCAACAATGTCAGAAGGCAACTCTATTTGAGAAACAGAGTGATCAGAGGAATTATTGCCAAGGATATCTATTTGCGAATCTGACTGCTCTTCAAGGAGACGTTGTGATTGAAGTGCAGTCAAGGTGGAGGCAATGTGACCAATTTGAGTGACCAGATCCTGAAGACTTGCTTCTGCCCTCTGTTGGAATTCAAGAGTGTCTTCTGCCATTTGTTACACCAATTCTTCCAGACTGGGATGGACTGGTGTGGGGTCAGGCTGATATTGCTGCTGGCTTATTGTCAATTGATGTACCAAAGAGGCTAACTCATCCAAGCTGCCATGTTCTCCACCATGTTGGCCAGAATAGTGATGCACTCCAACCATGCCAAAACCACTGCTAAACTGATAACCACCAGTAAAACCAGGGTAATATATGCATGATGGCTCATAATTAACATAAGGCATATAATTTTGCATATAATTATCCATACTAAGGTTCACAACCAGACCTAGTAGCCACGACAAATTCAGCAATGCATCTCTTTTTTTATTTTTTATTTTTTATTTTCTGTTAATAACAACAAGAGTCCCCGGCAACGGCGCCAATTTTGACACGCTGTCGCACACGGGTCAAAAAGCGAGTGGTTTGTAAAAATATGTAGCTAGGGAGCGACAACTCGAGTATCGTCTCACAAGGACTCTTGGATTGTTATTAACTTCAAAAATCAAATTTTTTTTTTGGGGGGGGGGGGGGGGGGGTTCAGATTGAAAGGTTCAATTAAGAGAAAACAATGCAATTAAGAAATAAGTGATTATCAATAATTAAAACGATTAATCTACAGTTCTCGGTTTCCCACTATCATTGATTCATATAAATTCCAGCCCTAAGAGGATTCTAATCCCTTTTCGATTGTAGCAACAATTAACAAGCGAAACTGGCGCTACGAGATGTATGTTCCTAATTCCCGAATTAAGCAAACGGGGTGAAGCGCTCTTGAATTAAGCAAACACGATTGAACTCACGCGAATTAAGCAAACACGATTAAGTATAGAAACATACAATCATCGAAATAAATCAATACATATTCTATACAATCCTGAATTAAGCAAACATAACATATAGCATAGTATTGAAATAGAATAGCAATAAGATTGGGAATTATAGAACCTTAAGTGGCAATGAAAACCGATTACAGCAGATCAATCCAAGGAGATTAGTTCTCCATTACAAATATGACAAAAACCTAAGAGAAGAATTCGCAGCCATCACTATATGAAAAGAAAAGAAGATGATCCCTCAATCTGCCCTAAAACAACAATTTATAACCTTTAGAATCTGCGCTCGCTCGCGAGGCGAGTACCCTCTCACGAGGCGAATCTTATGAATAGTTCTTCAGCGTTTGGAATTCTCGCGAGGCGAGACAGTGATTCGCGAGGCGAGACAGAGAGGATGACATTTCTGGCATAGTCAGGCCTTCAGGCTCGCAAGGCGAGATGGTGTTTCGCGGGGCGAGACAGTGAGGATGAGTGTTGCTGTTCAGGCTGGTCTTCAGTCTCGCGAGGCGAGTAGCCTCTTGCGGGGCGAATATTCCTTGAATTGCCTTTCTTATTAACCTGAAAACAAGAAATAGCAGTAAATGCTTTATTTGACTCAAAATCAACTAAAATACCCTAAAACTACTTAAGAGACTCAAAATGTTGCTTGAGGACAATTACATCTAAATTTGGGCGAAAACTAGAATAAACATCGAATAAAACCTATGGTCTTACTAGTTAAAAACTAGACGAGCCAGAGGCTGATCAACACCTTCATATAGGTAGATTGATCATGCTATATATGTATTAGTTTTATAAGGTTTAATTATTCAGCTCATTTCTATAATTTTGGAATTTTCAAGTAGTTTCTTAAACTAAAATAGTTTTTAATTGGGTCCGTGAGCATATATAAAGTTTTTCATTGGGTCCCTCAGTAGCAAATATTCTGTTAGAGAACCGTGAAATTGGACGAAATATGTTCAATTCCATCTAAGCTGGATATAAACCCATACTAGCCTTCTTTGCCATGTCACAATCCAGGTAACACTCCACTTCATTCTCTAAATTTCCCCAATTCTCCCAAGGTAGAATTCCCTAAGCGTACCTGTCTCCAACCTGACATCACTGCTCTCCAAACTCCCAAAACCTTATTGCATATGCACATTTATGTTCGTTTGTGCTGTACATTTATGTTGGCTCGTTTACACTTCAAGCTTCTTTAAGGTGAATGATGAACCTTGAGACATTGTCACAACAAGATGAAGTAAGATGCAATCATATGTAAGGCTGAAACAAAGAAACTATTTCAGGGAGGGAGATGCACGATGTGAAACGGATATAGGAGAAGGGAGAAGCAACCTAAGATGAGGAAGAAATAGCCGCAAAAAGGAAAAAGCATATATTTCAAATTTTGGATTTCTGAACCTTCAATTGAAAATTTTATATATGTTCAGGGACCCAATTAAAAAAAATTAGTTCAAGGACCCACTTGAAAATTCATAAATAGTTTGGGGACCAACTGAATAATTAAACTTTTTTAGAATTAGGTGATAACTCATAGAAATAAGATTTATTACTATCCTTTTAGCTTTATCATTGTTCTTGCTTTGATCAATTTTGGAAAAGAAATTCAAGTTTTGCCTTATTTAGTAAATATCTGTGTTGAATTGTTAAAATGCTGAAAAAACTGTGAAATTTGAATTGTTTTTGCTGAAGGTTTGTTTGAGTTTTGAGCAGAATTTAGAAGTGAAATTACTGCAGGAGTTTCTCTGGAATGTTATGGATTGTTGTAGCGTCTGAGAAGAGAATCACTACAAGACAAAAGAATCGTCAACTCAGCACACCTTCACTACAGGATAAGGAACTTACTGCGCTGTCCCAAAATGAGGAAAGAAGAAATGCAAGGCAGCAGCTGTGTGTACTTGGGAATTGGGCCAAGGACTATTTTATTTTTGAATTTTTGTAAGCCCAAAAAGTGGGCAAGAGAGAGAGAGTGTAACTGATCAGCCTCTGGCTCGACTAGTTTTTGACTAGTAAAGACCATGGTTTTATTCGAGTTTAATCTCGTTTTCGTCCAAATTTGGATGTATTTGCCCTCAAGCAACATTTTGAGTCTCTAAAGTAGTTTTAGGATAATTTAGCTGATTTAGAGTCAAATAAAGCACTTACTGCTATTTCTTGTTTTCAGGTTAATTAAGAGAAGCAATTCTGGAATTATTCGCCTCGCGAGAAGCTACTCGCCTCGCGAGCCTGAAGCCTTGCTGTGCCAGAAATGCCATCCACTCTGTCTCTCCCCGCGAATCACTGTCTCGCCCCACGAGAAATCCAAACCCTGAAGGACAGAGACCATCACGGCTTAGCCGTGATGAAGGTCACGACCGTGACAGACTGGAATTTGAAGTCTCGCCTCGCGAGAAAGCCAAACAATGAAGATCTAACTCATAAGATTCACCATGCGAGAGGCTACTCGCCTCGCGAGCGCGCGGAACCCAGAATCTTTATTTATAGTCCGTTTTAGGACATAACGGAGGATCCTCTTCTTCTCTCCCATTTTGACGGCTGCGAATTTGTTCGTAGGTTTTTGTCATAGTTGTTAATGGAGAACTAGTATCATTGGATTGATCTGCTGTGATCGGGTTCCATTGACGCCTGAGGTTCTGTAATTCCTGATCTCATTGCTATTCTCTTTCAATATAGTTCTGTATGTTCTGTTTTCTTAATTCAGGATTATATAGAATATGTATTGATTTATTTCGATGATTGTGTGTTCCTATACTTAATCGCATTTGCTTAATTCGCGTGTGTTCATTCGTGTTTGCTTAATTCACGAGTGCTTCACTGACCGCGCTGTCGCCACGCGCCAAAAAGAACGAGCGATTATAAAATAATGCAGTATAGTGCGACAACTCGGATCGTCTCTCAAGGACTCTTTAGGTGTTGTTATTATTATCAGAAAATTAGTAAAAGTTAGAAATGGGGGTTTTGAGATTAAAACTAAATTAGCAAAACAAATCAAAAATAGAGTAAGAAAAGAAATTAGCAAATAAACAAAAGCGATTAACCTACTGTTCTCAGTTTCCCACTATCATTGGTTCATGCAAATCCTAAGCAGATACTAATCCCCTCCCGGTTGTAGCAACAATTAACAAACGAAAACCGCGACTACAGATGTATGTTCCTATTCCCGAAATAACAAACGGGGTTAAGCTCTCATGAACAAACGAACATGAATGAACACACGCGAAATAACAAACGCGATTATATATAGGAACATTACATCACCGAAATGAAACAATACAACACTATACATTCCTGAAATAACAAACAGAAACATATAGCATTGCATTGAAAAGAGAAAAGCATACAAAACAGGAATACAAGAACCTCAAGTGTAAATGGAAACCAATCCCAGTAGATTAATCTAGGAGACTAACTCTCCATTACAAAAATAAACATAAAAGAAAAGGAAGGAAAATAAACTACTGAAAACTATTACTACTGTCTACCAAAGATTAGCCAAAACTGGCTAACTCTCTGACTAACCTCTCTATGACTAACTCTGACTAACTATTTATATATATTCTCTCAATATCTGAATGCTCCTTTAGTTGTCTTCAACCTCTGCCTCTTAGCTTTCCAAAACCACTTAGTTTGCTTAATTATGAGTTAAGATGAGGGAGTTATGTCCACATTCAATTCATAGGGCAGCTGAAACGTCTCTATCTTCACATGGATTGGAGCCCCTCAGAACGTCTCTGTTTGGAATAATGGTCTTCATGAGAGTTAAAGCTCTTTGTTTGATCTTTCATTTGCCACCGGTTTCACTTCCAACCGACATCTACAGCCCAAGTTATGGCCCAATCTTCATGACTAGTTCAGGTTCCAGTGACAGCAATTATGTTCTAACTTCAAGGCCCAATGTGACCCACTATACATCCAATTAAGCGTCTGAGTTCTTCATGAAAGTTGTTTGGATTCCTTTTAGCTTTCCCTCAGTTCTGCCTTCAAATAGGCTTTTGGTTTCTCTCTTGTCACGGCCGTGATGGCCATCACGGCCAGGCCGTGATCGCTTCTGCCAAGGGTGTCCTTTCACATTCTAGTCCGTTACGGCCGTGATGCTTATCACGGGCAGGCCGTGATCCTTTCTGTATTTCATAATCTTATAATCACGGTCGTGACCATTGTCACGGCCCAGGCGTGATGGCCTCTGCTTCAGAGACACTTCCTTACTTGCTCATCTTATTATCCTGAAAACAAAAAAATAGCCATAAGCTTTATTTGATTCAAAATTGGCTAAATTAACCTAAAAATACTTTATAGACTCAAAATACTACTTAAGGACAATCAAGTCTAATTTGGGTGAAAATGATATAAAATTAGCACAAAGCCAAGGTCTTTACTAGTTATAAAACCAGTCAAACAGAGGCTCATCAAAATACCCCAAACTTAAACTTTGCTTGTCCCCAAGCAAACTACACTCAAAAACTTAAAAAGACTCAAGACCTGGCAAGCTCAAAAGATTCAATCAACTTTTGCACAGATTTCAAGCAATTTATCAAAACAATTTTTCCTTCAATGTTCCCCCCTTTTAAACAAAACAATCCCCACATTCATTTATTCCAAACAGTTGAGAAATTAATCATTCAGACAATCAGAAATCTAAGCAGGGGGTCTAAGTCACACACAAGAGGGAGATCACCAAATCCAAACAACTGCCTTCCTCACAAGGGCATTATTTGTTCACTCAGTCACTCAGTTTATGTCAGGCTAACAACTTGCACTCAGTTTCACTTTTCAAGTACACTTCCCAAAAATTTGCTTTTCACCTCAAAATGGCTCCCACAGAAAATATGCAAGCAACATCAAAAGGTCTTTATTGGGTTGTAATGGGGCCTGGCTAAGGGTAGGATATACAAAGGAACTAAGCTGAAGACCCTAGGAACTAAGAGAGCATGAACTATATTTACACTTTGAATTTCACTCAAGTTCCTTTCTTAATTTTTTTTTTCTTTATGCTTCTGGGTGACTACAACCTTTTTATTTCTTTTTGGCATTTTTGCACTTTTATTTTTTTTTTTTCATTTTTTTTTCTTTTTTTTTCAACTTTTTTTTTATTTATTTATTTTTTTATTTTTACACTTTTCTTTTTTTATTTTTTTCTTTTTCCTAATCCCAAACAACACATTGCACCTTGCAGCCACCCCAAACTTTAGTTTCTTGCACCCATTCTAAGATTACATGCTCTCCTAATCCTAAGATCGGGTTCACATGGTTTTCCAGATTTTTGGGCTTATAACATTAGGTTATCAAGAATTAAAGGCTAATAGGCTCAATGGGGCTAACTAGGGAACATGCATTAGGAATTGGTTATTTTAGGCCAAGTAGCTATTTACAAAGAAAATGCCTAAATCATTTGCTACACACATATAATCATGCAAACCAAAAAGAGATTCAATCAAATCCAGGGAAGTGCAACTTAAAAAATGATTTTCACACAATTTAAAACATGTTGGAGGCTCAAAACCTCACCTGGACATTTTTTGCAAATTATTTGAACAGAGATACTATCCCTAGTGTGTGCTCCCTATCACCCCAAACTTATCATTCATCATGCTATCATAACAAAATCTCAAAGTTCAGTTTTCAATCATATGGGGATCATTTTTCAAAAAATTTTCAAGTCCTAGGGGGAAAACAGTCAAAACATATCATGCAATCAATCTATGCAAAATCAATCAAACCAATAAACTTGCCATAACCAAGACACAAACACAACTCCTGAGCTTCTCAAATTATTCAGGAGCATTATTGACAATAAAACAGAAATAAAATAAGGAAAAGAAAATTAAAAAGAGGAAAGGTAAAGAAAACTCATTGCAGGTGGTGGTTCCACCAGGATCCCACTGCTTGTAGCATAAGTCCCACGTGGTAGCCAAAGGACTGAAATTTGTTCCATGGTCTCCTAGCTTGCAGCTTTGATGCGGAGGTGAGCACTTGACAATTATAATAACTCCACCCAGTGCGGCGGACTTCTCACTACCTCTCGGGTCACAGATGACCTCCTTCTCAATAAAGTCTCCCCAATAGAAGTGGGGCTCAACCTCTTGGACTGGCCATGGTGCAAAATCCAAGGGTGCAAAGTCCAGAACTTTTGGTTCCACAGGGGGAAGTGGCAAACAGTTAGTTGTGGTTATCGGTGCTGCTTCAACTTCTGCAAGGTCTTCATCCACTGCACTATCAAATTTTTCACCTGCTATACATGCAGAAATTTCAGCACACACCAAACAAAGGTTAGAGTTAGTACATATATTACAAGAAAATGAATCAGAAAAATCTACAATGTCTGGAAATTCTGCAATTAGTTCATCATCCACCCCTCTACTCTCAACACGTGCATCTAAGACCAAAGAGTCTTCTTTATCCTCAAGCACGGTGGAGCAAATGTTCTCCTGATCCATATGGATGCTTTGCTTAACATACCTTTCAAAATAGCAATCTACACACAAAGCATTGCCATCACAATAACAATCATCGTGGATTCAACACACAATTCAAGAATGTGAAGTATCGATGATCAGACTCATCCTCAGAGGTATTTTCAAGAATAAATTGTGCCTCTGTAGGTTCTTCAATGGGCTGTGGAGCTAGCATTGCAGCTGAGTTGGCGGTAACTTGATCAATTAGAGCCCACAACTTTTGAGATTCAGCTTGGTCCCTCTTTTGGGCTTCAAGATTACTTGCCTCCATTGCCTCCATCCTCTGTTGAAATTCAAGATTGTATGCTTCCGTTTGTGCAGCCATTTGTTGTAGCATTTCTTCCAAACTGAGTTGGGCTAGTGTAGGGTCAGGCTGGTATTGCTGGCTTACTGCCATCCGTTGATTGTTCTCGGCCATTTGTTGTATCATAGAAGCAATCTCATCCAAGGTGCTCTGTGAAGGTTCGGAAAGTGCAGAGGTAGTCACTTGGCTAGGATAGTATGGTGGTGGCTCACTAAAATTAGGATAATACATGCAAGGTGGTGGTTCATAATAAACATTAGGCAAATATCCATACATGTAATTATCCATGGCGGAAAATAAAATTTACAAACCAGACAAAGCAGACAAAAATAATTAGCAAAGCAAAAAGTTTTTTTTTTTTTTTTTTTTTAATAACAACAAACAAGAGTCCCCGGCAACGGCGCCAATTTTTGACCGCGCTGTCGCCACGCGCCAAAAAGAACGAGCGATTATAAAATAATGCAGTATAGTGCGACAACTCGGATCGTCTCTCAAGGACTCTTTAGGTGTTGTTATTATTATCAGAAAATTAGTAAAAGTTAGAAATGGGGGTTTTGAGATTAAAACTAAATTAGCAAAACAAATCAAAAATAGAGTAAGAAAAGAAATTAGCAAATAAACAAAAGCGATTAACCTACTGTTCTCAGTTTCCCACTATCATTGGTTCATGCAAATCCTAAGCAGATACTAATCCCCTCCCGGTTGTAGCAACAATTAACAAACGAAAACCGCGACTACAGATGTATGTTCCTATTCCCGAAATAACAAACGGGGTTAAGCTCTCATGAACAAACGAACATGAATGAACACACGCGAAATAACAAACGCGATTATATATAGGAACATTACATCACCGAAATGAAACAATACAACACTATACATTCCTGAAATAACAAACAGAAACATATAGCATTGCATTGAAAAGAGAAAAGCATACAAAACAGGAATACAAGAACCTCAAGTGTAAATGGAAACCAATCCCAGTAGATTAATCTAGGAGACTAACTCTCCATTACAAAAATAAACATAAAAGAAAAGGAAGGAAAATAAACTACTGAAAACTATTACTACTGTCTACCAAAGATTAGCCAAAACTGGCTAACTCTCTGACTAACCTCTCTATGACTAACTCTGACTAACTATTTATATATATTCTCTCAATATCTGAATGCTCCTTTAGTTGTCTTCAACCTCTGCCTCTTAGCTTTCCAAAACCACTTAGTTTGCTTAATTATGAGTTAAGATGAGGGAGTTATGTCCACATTCAATTCATAGGGCAGCTGAAACGTCTCTATCTTCACATGGATTGGAGCCCCTCAGAACGTCTCTGTTTGGAATAATGGTCTTCATGAGAGTTAAAGCTATTTGTTTGATCTTTCATTTGCCACCGGTTTCACTTCCAACCGACATCTACAGCCCAAGTTATGGCCCAATCTTCATGACTAGTTCAGGTTCCAGTGACAGCAATTATGTTCTAACTTCAAGGCCCAATGTGACCCACTATACATCCAATTAAGCGTCTGAGTTCTTCATGAAAGTTGTTTGGATTCCTTTTAGCTTTCCCTCAGTTCTGCCTTCAAATAGGCTTTTGGTTTCTCTCTTGTCACGGCCGTGATGGCCATCACGGCCAGGCCGTGATCGCTTCTGCCAAGGGTGTCCTTTCACATTCTGGTCCGTCACGGCCGTGATGCTTCCTTTCTGACTTTCATAATCTTCTCATCACGGCCGTGACCAGTGTCACGGCCTAGGCGTGATGGCCTCTGCTTCAGATACACTTCCTTACTTGCTCATCTTATTATCCTGAAAACAACAAAATAGCCATAAGCTTTATTTGATTCAAAATTGGCTAAATTAACCTAAAAATACTTTATAGACTCAAAATACTACTTAAGGACAATCAAGTCTAATTTGGGTGAAAATGATATAAAATTAGCACAAAGCCAAGGTCTTTACTAGTTATAAAACCAGTCAAACAGAGGCTCATCATTCACCCCGTTCGCTTAATTTGGGAATCAGGAACATATATCTCGTAGTGCCGGTTTCACTTGTTAATTGTCGCTACAATCGAAAAGAGGTTAGAATCCGCTTAGGGCTTGGAATTATATGAATCAATGATAGTGGGAAACCGAGAGCAGTAGATTAGTTGTTTCAATTATTGACAATCACCTATTTGCATTATTTTCTTAATTGTTTTCTTTATTTAATTTCAAATCCAACCCCCCCCCAAAAAAAGCTGATTTTCTGCTAATAGCAATCCAAGAGTCCTTGTGAGACGATACTCGAGTTGTCGCTCCCTAACTACTTATTTTTCCAATCACTCAATTTTTGACGCGCTGTTGAGACGATACTCGAGTTGTCGCACCCTAACTACATATTTTTACAACCGCTCGCTTTTTTACGAGTGTGCGACAGCGTGTCAAAAATTGGAGCCGTTGCCGGGGACTCTTGTCATTATTAACAGAAAATAAAAATAAAAAAATTAAAAAAATTCATTGCTGAATCAGTTTTGGCTACTAGGTCTGGTTATGAACCTTAGTATGGATAATTATATGCAAAATTATATGCCTAATGTTTATTATGAACCATCACGCATATATTATCCTGGATTTGCTGGAGATTATGAGTTTAGTAGTGATTCTGGCATGAACGGAGTGAATGATTATTCTGGCCAACATGGTAGAGGACAGGGCAGCTTGGATGAGATTGCCTCCTTGGTGCATCAAATGGCAATACGCGAGCAACAATATCAGCCTGGCCTCACACCAGTCCAACTCAGTCTGGAGGAATTGGTGCAACAAATGGCAACAGACACCCTAGAATTCCAACAGAGGACGGAAGCAAGTCTTCAGGATTTGGCCGCTCAAATTGGTCACATTGCCTCCGCCTTGACCACACTGCAAACTCAACGTCTCCTTGAAGGACGCACAGATTCACAAATAGTTGTTCTTGACAATACTTCTTTTGAACATGGTTTTGATAATAATGTCAAGAACACTATTGTTGATGAACCGTGTGTTGAATTTCCGGACATTCAAGCCTTTTCTGATTCTGCTTATTGTACTATATGTACTGACTGTACTAACACTAACCTTTGTGTGGTGTGTGCTGAGATTTCTGCATGTATAGCAGGTGATGGATTGGATAATGCAGTGAATGAAAATAGTGCAGAAGTTGAAGCAGCACCGGAGGTCCTCTCCACTTGTTTATCACCTCCCACTGTGGAACAACCGGCGATGGAGTTCAAGCCTCTGCCTGAGAGACTGGATTTTGCATCCTTGAATATGAAGACACTATGACCAGTCCAAGAGGTTGAATCCCATTTTTATTGGGAGGACTTTGTTGACCAGGAGGTCAACTTTGACCCAAGAGGGAGTGAGAAGTCCGCCGCACTTGGCGAGGTCACCATAAATGTCAAGCGCTCACTTCCATATTCATGCTGCATGCCATGGGATCCGGGAGGATCATATTGCACTTTGGGCATTCCTTGGCCGCTGTATCACAAACAGTGGGATCCCGATGGAACCGCCTCCATGAGTTTCTCTAAACCCTTTTATTTTTAATTGTCTTTTCCTTGCTTTGTTTTTGTTTTGTTTTCTTTTAGCTCTTGAATAATTTGAGAAGATCAAGAGTATGTGTGTGAGTCTTGTGTCGGTTAGCTTGTTGGTTTTTGATCAAAATTTGCTTAGATGGATTGCATGATATTTGTTGACTGTTGATGATTTTCCCCTAAGTCTTGAAATTTGAAAATTGATCCCCATTTGAAAAATTGAAAATTAAACTTTGAGATATTTTGTTGCGATTGCATGATTTATGATAAGTTTGGGGTGAAGGGATTCACACACTAGGGATTGAATCTCGATCAAACAATTTGCAAAAAATGTCCGGGTGAGGATTTGAGCCTCCAACATGTTTTTAACTGTGTCAATCACTTTTGAGCTGCACTTTCCCGAATTTGTTTGAATCTCTTCATGGTTTGCATATCTATGTGTTTGCATCAAATGATTTAGGCAATTTTCTTTGAATTAGCTACTTGGCCTAAATTGAACCAGTTCCTAATGCATGTTCCCTAGCTAGCCCCGTTGAGCCTAATTAACCTGTTGTTTCTTGATAACCTCATGTTATAAGCCAAAAATCTGAAAAACCATGTTAACCCAATCTTAGGATTAGGAGAGCATGGATCCTTAGCAAGACAAGGTTTGCAAGAAGCTAAGTTTGGGGTGGCTACAAGGGTATGATGTGTTGTTTGGGATTGAGAAAAAAAAATAAAGGTTGGAGCCACTACCAAAAAAAAAAAAGAAGAGAAAAGTGCAAAAATGTCAACAAAGGGTATTGAAGGAAAAGGGCTGTAGTCACCTAAAAGCAAAAGAAAAAAAAATGGAAAAAGGAATTTGAGTGGAAGTTCAACGTGTCAAATGTTCATTCTCTCTTAGTTCCTAGGGACTTAAGCCTAGTATCTTTGAATATCCTACCCTTAGCCAGGCCCCATTACAACCTTAAAAGACCTTTTGAAGTTGCATGCATTTTTTCGAGGGAACCTTGATTGAGATGAAAATCAAATTCATGGGAAGTGCTCTTAAAAGTGAAATTGAGTGAAAGGTTCATATCCTAGACAAATTGAGCGAATGAGTGAACCATTGAATACCCTTGTGAGGAAGGCAATTGTTTGAATTTGGTGATCTCCCTTTTGTGTGTAACTTGGATCCCTCAACTTAGATTACTGATTGCATGAATGATGGGATTCTCAATTGTTCAAAGTAAATGAATGTGGGGATTATATTGTTGCAAGGGGGGAACATTGAATAAAATTGTTTGTTGAAATTGCATGAAATTTGTGCGAATTTGATTGAATTTTTTAAGCTTGCCAAGTCTGAGTCTTTTTGAGTTTTAGTTTGCTTGGGGACAAGCAAAGTTTAAGTTTGGGGTATTTTGATCAGTCTCTGGCTCGACTAGTTTTTGACTAGTAAAGACCATGGTTTTATTCGAGTTTAATCTCGTTTTCGCCCAAATTTGGATGTATTTGTCCTCAAGCAACATTTTGAGTCTCTAAAGTAGTTTTAGGGTAATTTAGATGATTTAGAGTCAAATAAAGCACTTACTGCTATTTCTTGTTTTCAGGTTAATTAAGAGAAGCAATTTTGGAATTATTCGCCTCGCGAGAAGCTACTCGCCTCGCGAGCCTGAAGCTTTGCTGTGCCAGAAATGCCATCCTCTCTGTCTCGCCCCGCGAGAAATCCAAACCCTGAAGGACAGAGACCATCACGGCTTAGCCGTGATGAAGGTCACGACCGTGACAGACTGGAATTTGAAGTCTCGCCTCGCGAGAAAGCCATACAATGAAGATCTAACTCATAAGATTCGCCATGCGAGAGGCTAGTTGCCTCGCGAGCGTGCGGAACCCAGAATCTGTATTTATAGTCTGTTTTAGGACAGAACGGAGGATCCTATTCTTCTCTCCCATTTTGACGGCTGCGAATTTGTTCGTAGGTTTTTTTCATAGTTGTTAATGGAGAACTAGTCTCCTTGGATTGATCTGCTGTAATCGGGTTCCATTGACGCCTGAGGTTCTGTAATTCCTGATCTCATTGCTATTCTCTTTCAATATAGTTCTGTATGTTCTGTTTGCTTAATTCAGGATTATATAGAATATGTATTGATTTGTTTCGATGATTGTGTGTTCCTATACTTAATCGCGTTTTCTTAATTCGCATGTGTTCATTCGTGTTTGCTTAATTCACGAGCGCTTCACCCCGTTTGCTTAATTCGGGAATTAGGAACATATATCTCGTAGTGCTGGTTTCTCTTGTTAATTGTTGCTACAATCGAAAAGAGGTTAGAATCCATTTCGAACTTGGAATTATATGAATCAATGATAGTGGGAAACCGAGAGCGATCCAAGAGTCCTTGTGAGACGATACTCGAGTTGTCGCTCCCTAACTACATATTTTTCCAATCACTCGCATTTTGACGCGTGTGCGACAACGCGTTAGTAACCCTACTTTTGGGAGCTAGTACAAATAGGATTGTGACCTTGCTTTAAGGGGGCTCGTACAGTAGCAGCTGGGTAGAATAGCAACCATCATCTCATTGTCCTCTCAGTAATTTGCATTTACGCATTATGCCATTATTTTCCATTTCTCTTGTTGGTTTTTTCTTTAAGCTCATTATGAGCTAAATTTTCTTAGCTAGGACTCTATGAATTTGTAATTGATACTTATGGGTTGGGTGATTTATGCAAATGGATGTTATTCATTTTCTTTTTCTCTATTTGAAAGTTTAATTTCATTTTAGGCTGATCAACTAATTTGGAATAGTAGCTAGTTGAGTTTGGAAAAACATAATTAGTGGACTTGTTTAGAGGATAAAGATAGAACAATTAATTAGAAAATTAATTGTGTTGAATGAGCTAGGAATAGCCTTCAAGTTTTTAAGTAGCTGGACGCAATTATCTGACAACTGAGGGAAATTAATATGAACTTAGGAATAAGAAGCTTTTAATGAACTCGGTTTTTACTGCTGGAAAGCAAACTTCAATTCCTGGACTAAATGCTGTAGCATCCTGAAGCATCAATTACCCTGAAGTTAAAATTACAAAGGAGTAGAATCCTAGCTATTTCCATCTCTGTTCTAAACACCCATTTATTATTTCTATTAATTCTTTGTATTTATTACTTACTGTTCTGACACCCAATTACTCCATTTAATTTACATGCTTAAAGTTACGTTTTATTTTCTTAAGCTAAATAGGGAAGGTTAATTCTAGAATTTATATTCAATACATTTAAATCCTCGTGGGAACAATCTCTACTCACTCTTTATTACTTGTTTGACTGTTTAAACTTGCACATCACATTTACGATCACAACAAGTTTTTGGCGCCGTTGCCGGGGAATTACAATGGTGTTGAATATTTAAATTCTTTTGTCAACTTTTTCTATTTAGCTAGTACTTAAAGCTCTGTGTGCTCTGCTTAGCTACAGGTACATTTGTATGCGCAACAAGGGTACACCTGAGTTCCAATTAGATTTAGAAATTGAAAAAACCGCAAAGAAGCTAAGGAAGAGAACTAATGAACAGAGAGCACGAGATCAACACTTTGACTTAGGCTTCATGGCTCACTTTCTTGGAGATGAAGAAGAGGATCAACCGCAAATGATAGAGATAGGTCCATCAGGGACTATGCTGTCTTTGATCCCCAAACGATGAACACTGGGATTGTGAGACCAGAAATAACTACCCAGCAGTTTGAGTTCAAACCAATGATGTTTCAAATGCTGCAAACTGTCGGGCAGTTTGGTGGTGCCCCTACTGAAGATCCACACTTGCATATGAGGTAATTCCTAGAAGTGGCAAGTAATTTCAAGATCCCTGGAGTAAGTGATGACGCTTCCAAGTTAAGGATCTTTCCTTATTCCTTGAGGGACAGAGCCAAGACCTGGTTAAATTCGTTAGAGGCCAACTCCATTACTTCATGGAATGACCTAGCTGAAAAGTTCTTAACTAAGTACTTCCCTCCTAAAAAAAAATGCACGAATGAGGAGTGACATAACTTCATTCAAGCAAAATGATGAGGAATCTCTGTATGACTCGTGGGAAAGGTTCAAGGAGCTGTTGAGGAGATGTACTTATCACAGCATCCCTGTATGCATCCAAATGGAAACCTTCTACAATGGACTCCTGCCTCCTTCAAGATTGATGTTAGATGCTTCATCTAGAGGGACATTCTTAACAAAATCATATAATGAAGCTTATGCATTGGTTGAGAGCATAGCTGCAAACAGCTATCAATGGCCAACCGTGAGAGCCAATTCGGCTAAAACTTCTGCTGGAATACTTGAAGTGAAGGAAGCAACTGCCCTTTCTGCTCAGCTTGCTTCCATTACTAACATGCTGAAAAATATGACTGCTACTAATGCCAGTAAAGAACCTGCTATGGCAGAACCTATGGTGGCTCGACTGAGTTCTTTTCATGCGTCTTCTGTGTGTGGGGGGGGGGGGGGTGGGGCATTTATTTGAAGAGTGTCCCAACAACCCGGTCTCAGTGAATTATGTGGGTAATAGAGGAAATAATGAATACTCTAATACTTATAACCCGGGTTGGAAGCAACATCCAAATTTCAGCTATGGGAATTACAACAACACATAGAATTCCTCAGTTGGAAATACTCCACCACAATACCAACAATAGGGACAAAGCAGTCAGGAGCATCAGACCCAAGACCCAACTAAGGAACCTTCTCTGGAAGCCATGCTAAAAGCTTTCATGACTCAAACCATGGCCCAAATTCAGAATCAAGGTGTAGCTGTGAGGAACCTGGAGAATCAGGTAGGTCAGTTGGCTACTGCCCTCACAAATAGGCCAAATGGAACCCTGCCTGCATCCACAGAAAGTCCATCATCTTCTGCTGACAAAGGGAAGGAACAGGTTAAAGCTATAAATCTGAGAAGTGATAAAGAGTTGCAGGATACGGTAACATTTAAGTAACCAACAACAAGAAATTATGATACAGAAGAACCAGAGCAAGAAATTCCCAAGCAGAAAGAGGTCAAGTTAATTCCGGAAAGGCCACCTCCTCCTTTCCCACAAAGGCTAAGGAAAACAACTCAAGAAAAACAGCTCAACAAATTCCTAGAAATCCTAAAGCAACTGCATATTAACATACCTCTGGTTGAAGCCTTACAGTAGATGCCTAACTACACCAAATTTATGAAAGATATTCTTACAAAGAGAAAGAGGTTGGGAGTGTTTGAAACTGTGGCCATGACCAAGGAGTGCAGTCAGATCTTGCAAAATAAGGTTCCTCAGAAAATGAAAGATCCTGGGAGTTTTACAATTCCATGCTTAATAGGTAATACTTATTGCGGAAAAGCTTTGTGTGACCTTGGAGCTATCATAAATCTGATGCCAATGTCTATTTTCAAGCAACTGTAGATTGGAGAATCTAGACCAACCACTGTTACTTTGCAGCTCGCTGACAGATCCATTGCGTACCCAGAAGGAAATATTGAAGATGTTCTAATAAAGGTGGACAAGTTTGTGTTTCCAGTGGATTTCATTATTCTGGATTTTAAGGCTGACAAGGAAGTTCCTATCATTCTCGGAAGACCCTTCCATGCCACTGGAAGAACATTGATAGATGTGCAAAAAGGAGAGCTCACCATGAGGGTGAATGATCAACAAGTGACCCTTGATGTGATAAATTCCGCCAAGTGTACCATATTCGTTGCCAAGTTATAAAAAGATCGATCCCACAGGGACCGTGATCCCGAATCACAACTAATTATCAAATCAATTAAACTGGACTCTATATAAAAAAAAGGTTTTGAAAAGGTTTTGGTTTTTGAAATCAGAATCAAGTAGCAATCAAATTTTAATTTCGCAATTAAACAAAATAGAAAGCAATTCAAATTGGGGATTTTCAAATTCAAATGGGTTCCCAGGAATTGGGATACCACAAAACTGTTTAAGTTACTGAATCGATTCCTCTCCTTGTTAATTACCAAATTTTGTTTTGAAGGCGAATCTGTCCTAAATTAGCTAATGCTCCCTCTTGGGTTACAAAAGCCGTGCCCGATTAAATCAATCCCTACTCTCGTGGTAATTGAATTTAAATCGGACCCCTTGAGTTTTGTGACGATTCGTGAATCCTCGAAGGACCGCTTCTAACTCTCGTGATTTAAGTCCTAAGTTCGATTCCTATAGATCCGATACCTAAGTTCACCGCTAGGTTCGTCCTTAGTGTATCTATGGCACGCAAACAAGTGGCCACCGAATTCGCGAGTTATTAAAGCAACAAGGATCGAATCGAAAACAAATCTAAATTAACAAGAAATCAAAATCAATACATCACCATTAACGAGTTTTGGGCATAGCCCCAATTCCTGGAAACTAGACTACTACTCAAGCCTTGCCATGATTGTAGCAAGCTTGGTTAAAATAACATGAACAGAAAAATCCCTAGAGAAGAGGAGGAGAAGAAGAAGAAGATTTTCTCAATTATCCTAAGGTAATCAGCCCACAAAAAGTTCAGTGCCCAGACTTGAGCCCCTAGGTCCTATTTATAAGATTGGGTAGTTTGAATCCTAAACCAATACAAAAACCAGATTAATGGAATGCGCATCACGGCCGTGATGGCCATCACGGCCTGGCCGTGATGGCTTCTGCCTTGAACGCTGCTTCAATAAATGGTCTGTCACGGCTCACGGCCTGGCCGTGACAGATTCTGCCTAGAAGGGATCTGGCTCAATTGTCCTGTCACGGCCGTGATGGGCATCGCGACTAGGCCGTGACAACTTCTATCTTTTTCCTTCTTCTCTTTCAGCTTCCCTTGATCACGGCCGTGATGGGCATCACGACCTGGCCGTGATCAGCTCTGTTTGCCCCCCTTTTCTTGTTTTCCAAGCTCCCATCTTCGTTCCAGCTCCAACGCGACTGATCCTGAGCATTTTAATCTTCTTTTCCTGCACACAAGCACCACCAAACCACCTTACTCGTTCCAAGGTAAAATTAACAATTAAACAAATAAAATAAGCCTAAGCTATATGAAAATGCATGCAAAATGTCATGGAAATATGAGGTGAAATCACACTCATCAAACTACCCCAAGCTTAAGATTTTGCTTGTCCTGAAGCAATAACTAAGGCCAGAAAAAGATAGTCAATCGAAGCATGGACAGTGAATCTAGAACCCGAGTAGTGAATTCAAGCAACATGCATATTCAATAAGAAACCAACAGACAATCGATTTTAAGTCCAATTAGGAGCTTAGGTTCCCCAGACTCACATCTCTCACCAATTCAGGTACTCTTCTCACCTCACTCATGTGTTTGAGGGTATGTGACACACGCTCTCAATTTCCTCAAGGAAGGTGCCCTACCATAAGCTTGACTATTAACCAAATCTCTACTTTATTAATGAAAGCACATAAGAATCAAGAGGTCTTTTATTTTGGTTGTAACGGGGCCATGGGATTAATTGTTAGGTGGGGAAATCAAGAAAAGGAAAATTCTAGAGGCTAAACAAAATCAAGCAGTGCAAAGCGTGACACCTCCTAAAATTCCTTTTTGGGCTTCAGTTTTCCACCTTTCTTTTTTTTTTCAACTTTTTGCTTCTTATTTATCACTTTATTTTTTCATCCCCTTCTCCATTTTTTTTTGTTGTTTGGAGAAGGGGAGATTTTTAACATTGGAGAAAATTTTCCAACTATTTATCCCACAATTTATTCTTCAAATTACCCTTTTTGCCCTTTTACAACACTTTAAGAGGTGCCATACTAAGCATTGTTCATTAAAATAGATCAAGGTACCAAGAAAAGTATTTTATTCTTTTAGGCTTAAAATTGGGCAACAAAGGGGGGGGGGGGGGGGGGCCATTTATCAGTCGAAGTTCAGGAGGCCAGAAAAATACCTAGTGCCTCAATCATTTTCAAATGTGTTTTAAAAAAAATTTAAGCTTCGAAACGGTTTCAAGTCAAGTTCTAGAGGGCACAATCCAAGAGGAATAAATCACTCGATCACAAGGAATGTGGTAGATTTAGTGAGTACCCCTTTTTGGCTCCAAATCTCTCATTTAGTGGTTTAGAATCAATGAGAAACCTAAATCTAAGGAACCATATGCTAATTATTAACTTTCAAAAGATTGTCTCAAGCATTTTTCATTTTTAGCCTATCACAAGAAATCAAAAATTGGGTTCAAAAATCCACTGTCATAATTCAATTGGCTGTCCTATTTCGATTGGCACAAAGTTTTACACTATTGGGGGCATATCCTAAGCAGGGGGCAGTTTAATCATGTGATTTATGCAAAATTAATCCTAAATGAATGCAACATGCAAGAATACAAAGTTGATACCCCTACCCCAAGCTTAAAAACTTACATTGTCCCCAATGTAAATAATTAAGTCGTAGGGAGGATAAAATAAAATAAAATAAAAATAAAAAGGAAAAGGAACAAAGTAACTCACTGAGGTGGTGGGTGCTGGCTCAGATGCCAGTCGTAGAGCTGCTGGAGCATAGCTCTCTGCTTGCGCTGCTCCTCCATAATTCGCTCCTGGTTCGCTAGGATGGTGTCAAAAATGGATGCAAACCACACGTAGGGGTCATCGGATGACGAACCTGCGAGGGAAGAAAATGGGTGCCCAGACGGCCTAGCCCGCGGTGGCGGGTGTAACGGCTTTTCTACCCTAATAGGCTGAGGCTCCTCTCCCACCGACACTTTCCAATTTGTTGGTTTTGTTACATCTAGAAGTGTGGGGTCAGGGAGAGGAATTGGGTGCCTGAGCCTGGGGTGTTTTAGGCAGTATATGTCATCCTCCTGGACGATCATCCCCATAGCCTCACAAGCCTGCAAGGAGATACGGGTCCATCCAGGGGCGGCCTCAACACCATCCAGATCAAAGTTGAAGTGGTGGCATATGGTGGTGATGAGGCCATCAATGACAATAGCGCCACTGGAACTCTTGGCCACCTTTAAGAGGTGCCTAGCCAAGAATGACCCTGTGTCCACGTTGCTCTCAGGGTGGAGCATGGCCCATAGTATAAAGACCTCGTCCTGGCGAACGGATCCGTGACTCTCTCCACGGCCAAACAAGGTATTGGCTATGACCCTATGCATATACCTGATGCTAGGGTTAGCAAAGGCTGTGGACTTGGATGCCCGAGGGTCAAAACTTCTGCCCTCAAAGTCTATTACTGACCAGAAACTATGCGCACTAAACCCTAAGGTGTATCTTCGGTCACCCCTACTGGTAATCCAAAAATCTCATTAAATTCATCTAGGGTTAGTGTGAAGTCCTGGTTGAAGAGTCGGAATGTGATCCGTCCTTCTTGGCAATACGGCCTTTGGAGAATTTCCGCATTCAGGGAGCTTAGGAACTCCAGAGTAGGGCCAATATATGCGGGGGTATCTAGTGCGAGCGAACTCGCTCCACCCTATGTTTTGCAACATCCAATTGATGTCCACAGTCAAGCCTAGGGTATCTAAGCATGCATCATCAAGATATTTGGTCTGGACTATCTTCCTATTTTTTAAAGCATTAAACCTATCTTGCTGACCAATATCCTTAAAAATTATCCCATACCCATATCCATCAGTATCAGAGTTAGATGAGTCAGAGTCAGAGTAATTACCTAGGTTTCTGTTTCCTCTGCTGCAAGTGCGTGAGGCCTCTGCTGCCCTTTGCCATTTGGTTGCCATGATCCCAGAGCTCCAAAATCCAAAATCCCTTCCACTGTTTCTGAGATTCTGCTGGTTAGGGTTTCAAAATTGGGAATTTTGAATCTGCCCAAAATTGAAGGATTTGCCCTGTGGGGCTGTTTGGGTTAGGTCCAGAGAGTAAGGAGTGGGGTTGGTTGCTTGTGGGTGTCAAGGGGGAGTGTGATTTTCGAGCTTTTTGGAGAAGTGGTTATGGAGGTGGGTGTGAGAGGAAGAAGAAGAAGAGAAGGATGGTGAGGAGGGTGATGGTGTTGATTTAATGGGGGATAGTGCGTGATGAATGATATGATGGAAGAGAGGAGTTGGGAGGAAGGAAGTAGGGTTTGGTGGCTATGGTAGCTGGGAGAAGATGGAGAAGATGAAGGAATGAACGGGGGTTTGTAGCAGAAAGGCGTTTTAAAACCTAGGTTTGGTACGCGTCACGGCCATGATGGCCATCACGGCCTGGTCATGATGCGTTCTGTTTCTTAGAAAACCCTGAGTCACACACGTGATGCGTATCACGGCCTCCCCGTGATGGCTTTTGTCCTGCTCTAGCTACCTGTCACGGCCGTGACCTATATCACGGCCTACCCGTGATCCTTTCTGGCCCTCTTGGTCTTCACATCATGGCCGTGATGTGCATCACGGCCTGGCCGTGATGGACTCTAATCTTCTGGGGATTATCTGTCACGCCCGTGATGTACATAACGACTGGGCCGTGATGGGTTCTGACTTTTAGCTGTTGGTTCATCACGGCCGTGATGGTTGTTGACTTTACTTTTCCATCCTCTCTTCACTCTCCATCACTTCCTGACCTGAAAACACTTGACAAATCTATTAATTTATGATCTTTTTCCTCTTGATCTTCTCAATTTATTCAAGAGTTGAATTTAAAAACAAATTAAAAAAAAAGGAAAGAAAACTTGGGTTGCCTCCCAAGAAGCGCTTATTTATGGTCTTAAGCTTGACCATAGTCCTTTCGGTCCTTCGTTGTTGGATCTAGGAGGGGAATCGTAACCTCCTTTTCAAGTGGATGTTCTCCAAGGTAGTGTTTCAACCTCTGTCCATTGACCTTGAATGCTCCACGTTCTTGGCTCCAGACCTCGACGACACCATATGGGAATACTTTCATTACTTTAAATGGTCCGAACCATCTAGACTTGAGCTTCCCTGGGAATAACCGCAACCTCGAGTTATAAAGCAGCACTAGTTCTCCTTCATAGAATTCTCTAAGAAGGATATGCTTATCGTGCCACTTCTTTGTTCTCTCTTTGTAAGATCGTGCGAACTCGTAGGCATCCAATCTTAGCTCATCAAGTTCTTGAAGTTGAAGGATTCTCTTTTCCCCAGTGGCTTTTATATCAAAGTTGAGCATCTTAATAGCCTATAAAGCTTTATGCTCAAGCTCGACTGGTAGGTGACATGGCTTACCGTAAATAAGTCTAAAGGGTGTCATCCCGATAGGAGTCTTGTAAGTTGTACGGTAGGCCCAAAGAGCGTCATCAAGCCTTAAGGACCAATCCTTTCTCGAGCCCGAAACAGTCTTTTAAAGAATGCTCTTTATCTCTCGATTGGAAACTTCGAATTGCCCACTCGTCTGAGGGTGGTAAGGTGTAGCTATCCTATAAGTGACTCCATATTTGAGTAGGAGTTTCTCAAATTGTCTTTCAACGAAGTGCGATCCTCCATCACTAATGACTGCCCTTGGAATCCCAATCCTTGGAAAAATCACCTTCTTGAATAGTTTGATTACGGTTCTTGCATCACTTGTTGGGGAAGGAATGGCCTCCACCCATTTAGAGACGTAATCAACAGCTACAAGAATGAACTTATTATTGCAAGATGAAGGAAAGGGTCCCATGTAGTCGATTCCCCAAACATCAAATATCTCCACTTCTAGCATGGTGTTGAGTGGCATTTCATGCTTCTTAGAGACGTTTCCCGTTCTTTGACATGGATCACAAGCAAGCACGAACATCTGGGCATCTCTGAAAATATGAGGCCAATAGAAACCAGCCTGAAGCACCTTGGCTACTGTCTTCGAGGCACTAGCATGTCCCCCGTAAGATGAGGAATGAAAACAACTCAAGATACTTGGAACCTCGGCTTCCGGAATACACCTTCTGTATATGTTATCTGCACACTTGCGGAAAATGTAAGGCTCATCCCATACGTAGTTCTTGAGATCAGAAAAGAACTTCTTCTTTTGTTGATAATTGAGCTCCGGTGGTAGAATCCCGCATACAAAGTAATTCACAAAGTCCGCATACCATGGAGCTTCCTCTCCCAAGATGGCAAACAGTTGCTCATCGGGGAAAGAATCATCTATCGGCAGGTTGTCCTTCTCATGTTCAAATGGTTCAAGTCTGGATAAGTGGTCCGCAACTAAGTTCTTCGTCCCTTTCCGGTCTTGAATCTCCAAATCGAATTCTTGAAGAAGTAGAATCCATCAGATGAGTCTCGGCTTTGCTTCCTTCTTAGTCATGAGGTGCCTTAGTGCGGAGTGGTCAGTGTACACTATGACTTTAGACCCCACGAGGTATGATCTGAATTTCTCGATTGCAAAGACAACCGCAAGCAACTCTTTCTCAGTTGTGGCATAATTTGCTTGAGCTCCATCTAGAGTTTTGCTTGCATAGTATATTGCATGGACCTTCTTGTCTCCCCTCTGTCCCAATACTGCTCCCACAACGTAGTCACTAGCATCGCACATTACTTCGAACGGCTCATCCCAATTCGATGTTTGCAGAATGGGAGCGGTGGTCAGAGCTTCCTTCAACCTACAAAATGCACTCAAACATTCCTCATTAAAATCAAATGGAGCGTCTTTCATTAAAAGGTTTGATAAGGGTTTAGAAATTTTTGAAAAATCTTTGATGAAACGCCGGTAAAATCCGGCGTGTCCCAAGAAACTTCTAACTCCTTTCACATTTATTGGTGGGGGAAAATTTTCAATAACATCTATTTTGGCCCTGTCCACCTCAATACCTCTACCAGAAATCAAGTGCCCAAGCACTATCCCTTATTTTACCATAAAATGGCATTTCTCCCAATTCAATACCAGATTGGTTTCTTCACATCGCTGCAAAATCTTAGACAAATTTGTTAAACAATCATCAAAGGTAGTTCCATATACAGAAAAATCATCCATAAAAACCTCCATGATGTTTTCAATAAATTCAGAAAAGATTGCAGTCATGCATCTTTGAAAAGTAGTCGATGCATTACATAGACCAAAAGGCATTCTTCTATAGGAAAAAGTGTCATAGGGACAAGTAAACGTGGTCTTTTCTTGATCACTAGGATGTATAGGAATTTGATGAAAACTGGAATATCCATCCAAGTAACAAAAGTATGAATGCCTAGCTAACCTTTCAAGCATTTGATCAATGAATGGGATAGGGAAGTGATCTTTCCTTGTTGCCTTATTTAGCTTCCTATAATCTATGCAAATTCTCCAACCGGTTACTGTCCTAGTAGGGATTAGCTCATTATTTTCATTTTGAATAACAGTCATCCCCCTTTCTTAGGAACCACATGCACCGGACTAACCCATTCACTATCGGAGATCGGATAAATAACCCCCGCATCTAACATCTTAAGCACTTCCTTTTTAACCACCTCTTTCATATTAGGGTTCAACCTACGTTGATGCTCAATGGGTGGTTTATGCCCATCTTCCATTAGAATGCGATGCATACAAAAGGAAGGATTTATGCCTTTAATATCATCAATTGTATATCCTATCACTTTCCTATGCATTCTAAGCTCCCTAAGTAATTTCTCAATTTCCAACTCATTCAAGCTAGCATTCACAATTACCAGATAGGAAGAGTTAGGACCGAGAAATTCATACCTCAATGTGGAGGGAAGGGGTTTTAGTTCTACCTTAGGGGCTTCTTCATCTTTCAGATTCTTTTTCTCTGGTGTCAACTCAAGTTTCCCTTTCTTTGTTTTGTTGGGAGGAATTTCTAGACTAGCCTCCAGAAAGCGGGCGTAATTCCTTACTTCTCCTCCATGAGCGTTTAAGTCTCCACCGATCAAACACATTTCCAACGGGTCATCAACACAAGCTTGTATAGATTCTTCTTTCACCACTTGGTGCATTAAGTCAATCCTGTAACAAGAATCTTCAAAAGAAGGGTGTTTAATAGATTTAGCTAAATCAAATTCAACTTTATCATCACCCACAGTTAAGGTTAATTTCCCATTTTTAACATCAATAATGGCTCCTGCGGTAGCCAAGAAAGGCCTACCAAGAATAATGGGGATTTGAGAATCCTCTTCCATTTCAAGTACTACAAAATCCGCAGGAATGAAAAATTTACTCACTCTAATAGGAACATCCTCCAAGATGCCTATAGGGAATTTGATGGACCGATCCGTCAATTGAAGGGAGATTGTTGTGGGTTTTAGTTCACCCATCTCCAACTTCTTGCAAACAGAGAGTGGCATAAGACTAACACTAGCCCCCAAATCACAAAGAGCTTTATCAAAACTAGTGTTACCAATTAAGCATGGAATAGAGAAACTACCTGGATCTTTCAATTTAGGAGGCAATTTATTTTGAATTAGAGTGCTGCACTCCTCAGTTAAAGCCACTGTTTCATAGTCCTCTAGCTTTCTCTTATTTGACAAGATATCCTTAAGAAATTTAGCATATGTCGGTATTTGTTGTAATGCCTCAGTGAAGGGTACATTAATATACAATTTCTTAAGGACATCTAGAAATTTTCCAAATTGCTTATCCAACTTGGCCTTAGCTAACCTTTAAGGAAAAGGTATCGGAGGCTGGTAAGGTGGTGGAGGGACATACTTAGACACATTTTCACTAGGCTTTTCCTCTCCTGAAGGTTGTGTCTCAGTAGGTTCCTCCTCCTCAGCTAAACTCTTGTTATCGCTCTCCCCTTTAGCCTAGGGGTTTTCAAGTTTCTTACCACTCCTTAGACTCACGGCTTTACATTGTTCATTATTTGGGTTCACCTCAGGTTGTCCAGGAAACTTGCCCGGTTGCCTCATCGAATTTCCAGCTTGTTGGGCAATTTGAGTTTCTAACATCTTGTTATGAATGACCAAGTTATCTACCTTAGATGTTAGTTCTTTTATTGCCTCATTAACTACCCTACCTTGTTGCCTAAATTCTTCGTTCTGCTTAGTTTGAGTAGCAACAAAGTTTTCCATGAGAGACTCGAGTTTAGATTTTTGTACCTGAGGATACCCAGATGCGGGTTTCCTATTACCTTGTCCTTCTTGGAATTCGTGATTCAACATGTTATTGTAGTTTCCGTAGGAAAGGTAAGGACTATTCCTCCTCTGGTTGTAGGGATTTGGGGGAGCATAATTTGGTATCTTAGGGTTTGTGTCGTAGAAATTGTGACAAGATTTCACCTGTTCTCCTGAAGCACCGGACTCAGAAGCGATACCATGTGGGCACTCCATTATGTCATGTCCCTGTATTCCACAAATCTCACAAACAACATTAGTAGCACCGATTGAACTCACATGAGCCTTTTCAAGCTTATCAAATCTTTTATTTAGTGAGTCGAATTTAGACATAATCAGACCGATACTATTCATTTCGAACTTACCCCCCAAAAGCTTTTTCGGATTATTACCTCTTTCTGAACTCCATTGGTGGTAGTTGGTGGCCACGTTCTCAATGATGTTGAATGCTTCAGTCAGGGGTCAGTTCATGAAGGCTCCACCAGCTGCGGAGTCGAGTGACACCTTTGATGAATAATCCAATCCGTTGTAGAAGGTATGCACTAACAACTACTTTTCCAGTCCATGATGTGGGCAAGACTCCAGCAACTCCTTGTAGCGATCCCGAGCTTCGGATAAGCATTCTCCGTCTTTTTGGAAGAAGTCGATGATCTGAGTCCTTAGGTAAGCAGTCTTGGATGGAGGGAAGAATTTCTCCAAGAATGCTTGCTCTAGTTGGTCCCATGTTGTCAAAGTGTTAGCGGGCACTTGCTTCAACCAAGCTTTCGCTTTTCCAGTCAGATAGGAGAGGAATAACCTCAGGCGTATAGCATCGATCGAGGCACCTTGAATCCTTATCGCATTGGTGAATTCCAAGAATGTCTCCACATGATCCGTCGGGTCCTCCGAGGGTAATCCTCCAAACTGATGCTGCCTAATCATGCTAATTAAGTGAGGCGGTATAGTGTAGTTTTCCGCCTCAATTTCCGGCCTTGCAATCCCAGTTCGCAGACCCCTAGCATTTGGGGCTGCATAGTCCTTCAGTGGCTTTGTATCTGGTAGATTCGCCATGAGTGGAATGGGAATCAACCTCTCTATCTCTCTTTGTAGTCTCCTACATCTATGAAAGGTCCTTTCGATCTCGGGGTCGGCTTCAATAAGGTTTCCAAGACTTAGGGATCTTTGCATAAAAGAGAAAAATACCTATGGTAGAGAGATAGATACTCCAAAAAAAGAAAATAAAAATAAATAATTAATAAATTAATATATAAAAAAAATGTCCAGAAAAATCAATTTAAAAATTAAATTGAAATTCAAGAAAACACAGTCCCCGTCAACGGCGCCAAAAACTTGATGTGATAAATTCCGGCAAGTGTACCGGATTCGTTGGCAAGTTATAAAAAGATCGATCCCACAGGGACCGTGATCCCAAATCACAACTAATTATCAAATCAATTAAACTGGACTCTATATAAAAAAAAAGGTTTTGAAAAGGTTTTGGTTTTTGAAATCAGAATCAAGTAGCAATCAAATTTTAATTTCGCAATTAAACAAAACAGAAAGCAATTCAAATTGGGGGTTTTTAAATTCAAATGGGTTCCCAGGAATTGGAATACCACAAAACTGTTTATGTTACTGAATCGATTCCTCTCCTTGTTAATTACCAAATTTTGTTTTGAAGGTGAATCTGTCCTAAATTAGCTAATGCTCCTTCTCGGGTTACAAAAGTCGTGCCCGATTAAATCAATCCCTACTCTAGTGGTAATTGAATTTAAATCGGACCCCTTGAGTTTTGTGACGATTCGTGAATCCTCGAAGGACCGCTTCTAACTCTCGTGATTTATGTCCTAAGTTCGATTCCTATAGATCCGATACCTAAGTTCACCACTAGGTTCGTCCTTAGTGTATCTATGGCACGCAAACATGTGGCCACCGAATTCGCGAGTAATTAAAGCAATAGGGATCGAATCGAAAAAAATCTGAATTAACAAGAAATCAAAATCAATACATCACCATAAACGAGTTTTGGGCATAGCCCCAATTCCTGGAAACTAGACTACTACTTAAGCCTTGCCATGATTGTTGCAAGCTTGGTTAAAATAACATGAACAGAAAAATCCCTAGAGAAGAGGAGGAGAAGAAGAAGAAGATTTTCTCAATTATCTTAAGGTAATAAGCCCACAAAAAGTTCAGTGCCCAGACTTGAGCCCCTAGGTCATATTTATAAGATTGGGCAATTTGAATCCTAAACCAATACAAAAACCAGATTAAATCAGTTGCTGAAGATCCATGGAATGCGCATCACGGCCGTGATGGCTTTTGCCTTGAACGCTGCTTCAATAAATCGTCTGTCACGGCCGTGATGGTCATCACGGCCTGGCCGTGATAGATCTGCCTAGAAGGGGTCTGGCTCAGTTGTCCTGTATCACGGCTAGGCCGTGACAGCTTCTGTCTTTTTCCTTCTTCTCTTTCAGCTTCCCTTGATCACGGTCGTGATGGGCATCACGGCCTGGCCGTGATCAGCTCTGTTTGCCCCCTTTTTCTTGTTTTCCAAGCTCCCATCTTCGTGCCAGCTCCAACGCGACTGATCCTGAGCATTTTAATCTTCTTTTCCTGCACACAAGCACCACCAAACCACCTTACTCGTTCCAAGGTAAAATTAACAATTAAACAAATAAAATAAGCCTAAGCTATATGAAAATGCATGCAAAATGTCATGGAAATATGAGGTGAAATCACACTCATCAACCCTCAATGTCTTTAATGCATTACACTATCCCGATGAAGATATGGAGAGCTGTTCTTATCTTATTGATATGGAATCTCTGGTGCACGAGCATATGATAGCATCCGAAGGAAAATGGGAGCATGAATTTGAAGTGAATGAGGAGATTATTCCTGAAAATGAAGAACTGAAATAGATAGTAGAAGGGAGTGTAGCATACAAATCCTGGAATAAAAAATATGAATCATTGGATGTATCTTCAGACACCTTCAAAGAAAATGTACCCTCAATTGAAAGACCTCCCACCCTTGAATTGAAGCAGTTACCTTCCAATTTGAAGTATTCTTACCTTGGGGAGAAAGAAACTCTTCCTATTATCATTTCTTCTCTCTTAACTTTTGAGCAAGAAAGTAGTTTAGTTTCAGTTTTGAAGAGGCACAAGAAAGCTATCGGGTGGCAAATGGCAGACATTAGAGGAATCAATCCTAGTCTTTGTATGCACAAGATTTTGCTAGAGGAGGATGCTAAAACAGTATCGAGGGCTAGCAAAGACTGAATCCAATAATGAAAGAGGTTCTAAATAAGGAGATCATTAAATGGCTTGATGCAGGAATTATTTATCCCATTTCAGATAGTGCATGGGTGAGTCCTGTGCAATATGTTACAAAGAAGGGAGGAGTGACTGTGGTGAAGAATGAAAAGAATGAGCTCATTCCTACAAGAACGGTTACCGGGTGGAGGATATGCATGGATTATAGAAAGCTGAACAAAGCCACAGGGAAAGATCATTTTCCACTACCATTCATTGATCAAATGCTCGATAGATTATCTGGAAGATAATTTTATTGCTTCTTTGATGGTTATTCGGGCTACAATCAGATTGCAGTGGCACCAGAAGATCAGCAGAATACCACATTCACTTGTCCATATGGTACTTTTGCTTTCAGAAGAATGCCATTTGGGCTCTACAATGCTCCTGCGACATTCCAGAGATGTATGATGGCTATCTTTTCTGATTTCATTGAGAAGACCATGGAGATATTCATGGATGATTTTTCAGTGTTTGGAAACTCATTCATGGGATGTTTGGATACCTTAGAACAAGAGTTGTACAGGTGCGAGGAAACTAATCTAGTGCTGAATTGGGAAAAGTGTCACTTTATGGAAAAAGTGGGCATTGTGTTGGGCCACAAGGTATCAAAGAAAGGTTTGGAGGTGGATAAAGCTAAGATAGAAGTGATTGAAAAGCTCCCTCCTGCTAATTCTATGAAGGGCATCAGAAGTTTCCTAGGTCATGCAGGCTTTTATAGAAGATTCATCAAAGATTTCTCTAAAATCTCCAAGCCACTATGCAAATTGCTGGAGCATGATAGTGCATTTGAGTTCACAGCTGAGTGGTTATCAGCTTTTGAAACTCTGAAGGAAGCTTTAATCACTGCACCTGTGATAGTAGCTCCTGATTGGGAGAAACCATTTGAATTGATGTGCGATGCAAGTGATTTCGCAGTGGGAGCTGTATTGGGGCAGAGGCATAACAAGATGTTTCACACAATCTAATATGCTAGCAAAACTCTCATTGATGCTAATATTAATTACATCACCACAGAAAAAGAGTTATTAGCAGTAGTATTTGCCTTTGACAAGTTCAGACCCTATCTGGTGGGAGCCAAGGTAGTGGTATACACAGACCATGCAGCCATCAAGTACCTCATTGACAAAAAGGATGCAAAGCCTAGGCTTATTAGATGGGTTCTTTTGCTTCAAGAATTTGATTTGGAAATTAAAGACAAAAAGGGAGTTGAAAATCAGGTAGCTGATCATCTTTCCAGAATTGCTGAAGAAAGGGGTGCCAAGCCTCAAGGTGAAATCAAGGAGCATTTTCCTGATGAGCACCTTCTAATGCTGGAAGATGCTGCAGCACCATGGTATGCAGATGTTGTAAACTTCCTGGTTAGTGGAGTGACTCTACCAGATATGAACCCACAACAGAAAAGGAGGTTTTTGCATCAAGTAAATCACTTTTATTGGGATGAACCCTATTTGTACAAAAGATGCCAAGACCAGATCATGAGGAGGTGCGCTGCTGAAGAAGATATGAAAGACATCTTAAGTGATTGCCATGCTGCACCTTATGGTGGTCACTTTGGAGGAAAAAGAACAGCTGCCAAGATCTTGCAATCAGGGTATTTCTGGCCCACCTTGTTCAGAGATGCACAAGAGTATGCAAGGAGTTGTGATAGGTGTCAGAGAATTGGGAACATTTCAAATAGACAAGAGTTGCCACTCAACACTATTCTGGAAATAGAATTGTTCGATGTGTGAGGAATAGACTTCATGGGACCATTTCCTATCTCTTATGGGAATGTCTATATCCTATAGGAAGTGGATTATGTCTCAAAATGGGTAGAAGTAGTAGCACTGCCTTCCAATGATGCCAAGGTAGTTAAAAAATTCCTACAAAAGAACATATTCACCAGGTTTGGTACTCCCAGAGCTATAATCAGTGATGAGGGCTCACATTTTTGTAACAAGATGTTTGCCAATTTGCTTGTGAAATTTGGGGTGAAACACAAAGTGGCTACTACATATCACCCTCAGACCAGTGGACAAGCTGAAGTGTCCAATTGAGAAATTAAAAGAATTCTAGAAAAAATGGTGAATCCTTCTAGGAAGGACTGGTCTTTACACCTAGATGATGCTCTGTGGGCTTACAGAACGACTTTCAAGACTCCAATTGGCATGTCCCCTTACAGGCTGGTTTATGGCAAGGCATGCCATTTACCAATTGAACTAAAACTTAGAGCATTCTGGGCCATTAATAAGTTAAATTTTAATGCTCAAGCAGCTGGTGAAGCAAGACTACTGTAGCTGAATGAACTTGAAGAGTTCAGGCTTTTTGCCTATGAAAATGCTGAAACATACAAGAGCAAGGTGAAGGCCTGACATGATTAGAAAATTCAACCCAGAGAACTAGTTGAGGGCATGCAAGTGTTCATATTCAATTCCAGGCTGAAACTATTCCCTAGGAAACTGAAATCGAGGTGGTCAGGGACTTTCAAATTGATCAAAGTTTATCCTCATGGAGCTGTGGAGTTGAGAGACGAAAATTCTGGGAGGGAATTCAAAGTTAATGGTCAAAGGGTGAAACAATATTGGGATGAGCCTTATGTAAGGATGAAGGCCACCACCCAACTTAGAGACCCTTAACCACGAGTGTGGGGTCAGGCTGAAAGACAGTAAACCAAGTGCTCCTGGGAGGCAACCCAGTTTTATATCCTTTAAATAGTTAGTTTATTTTAGCTTTTAGTTTTATTTCATTTAATTTAATTTCAAATAAATATATGCTGTTAATGCAGGCTGCAACAATATAGTCGTTGGGATGTGCTAGGGGTTGGGTCAATTCAGTTTCAGCCCATTGATCAGGTGCTGGGAGTTGTGGCAGTTGGATAGTTGCAAGGCCCAAGTTCAACTGCAAGCATTTTGAAATTCTAATTCAGAAAGCTGAAATGTTTTGGGGAGAAGAAGTACAGGAAAACGTGGGGAGTGTATTTTGTCATTAAATTCCCATTAATTACCACCATCTCTCTCCACCACTCACATCCATCCTCAACCTCTCACCTCAGCTCACTCTTCCCTATTAAAGCTACTACACCTATTACCTAAACCCCACACGCTCTTTCTGCATCACTTGTCTCTGTCTATCACTATCAATTGAACCCCACCACCGCAATATATAATGGGCAAAACTCCAGCTCAACCTTCCAAAAATCCGTCCATCGCCATTTCCCTCTCTTCTGAAGAAGAATTCGAACAGCGTTTTGTGGACGCAGAAGGGAGACTGAAGTATGAAAAAGAAATCAAGAAGCGGAACTTCCACTTAGAAAAGGGTTTCTTCTTTTTGGACTCCACTCATTATGGGCTCACAGAGGAAATTACTCAGCTCATAGACAATCACAACAAGAAGAAGTTCGTGGCTCATCCAACAGACCCTATAATCCCTTTTGTGCGCGAGTTTTATGCCAATCTGACCTCACCCCAGCAAAAGCATGTCATGGTTAGGGGTTCAAAGGTATCGTTCTCTGCTGCTATGTTGAACAAGAGGTGGGGCTTGAAAGATGTTGAGGATGAGTACTCAGATCTTTTAAAGACTGCTGAGGAGACAGAGCTGAATGACATGATGAAAGAAGTCACAATGGAAGGACCAGCATGGATACAGACGGACGAGAACTGGAAAATAGCAAGGCCTGATCTCACCCCATTAGCTAAGGTGTGGTACCATATCATCAGAACCAAAATTATTCCTACCGTGCACTTAGAAACAGTGAACAAAGAGAGGTTAGTTCTTTTGTTTTGCATTTTGAAGAAGAAGAGAATAGATGTGGGGCAACTGATTGAAAGGGAAACTATTACTTGCGCATTCAAGAAGATGGGACTGCTGTTTTTCTCGTCCTTAATCACTTCTTTATGTCTGAAAAGTGGAGTGAAGGCTTTCCCTGAAGATGAGATCAAGGAAAACAATGGGGCCATCGATTGGTTGGCTGTTAAGAGTTTTGAAGCATCAACATCAAGGGTACAAGGGTCAGCCCCTCCAGTTGAGCATAAGGAACACCCAGATGATTTGAACAAGATGGAGCTGTGCTGTCAAATGCTACAGCATAACATGCAGCAACAACATCTCTTCTCGGAGTTTTCCAAGGAGAAGCATTTGTGGTTGTAGAGAACCCTAGGAATCAACAAGATGAGACTAGGAAGTTCCCCTCCCTAGTTCCCTGAAGCATTGTTTGAACCCTTCAAATACCAAGCCCCTGAACCAGTGAAAAAAGATGTTCCTGACAACCCCAAGGTACCAGACCCTGTTCCTGACAATCCATCTGTGCCAGATCAAAATCCTGAAGCCCCCTGCAAATCCCAAAGTAAGTGAGCACTCTGTGAACAATAATGAAGTGAGTTCTGACTGGACACAACCACCACCACCAAGGGATCCCACCCCACCTCCGGCACAATCCACCAGCAAAGACAAAGGCAAGAAGAAGGTGGTTGAAGCTAAGCCTGAAGGCCCTCCTCCAACCAAAAAGGGCAGAATCAAGCACACAGCTCCCCCTAGGCCAAGAAAAACAAAGGGAGAATTGGCGGCTGAAGTATATTCTGATCCACTGAAGAATCGGAGGATAACATACCTCTGAGTAAGAAAATTGCAAAAGGGGCCAAAGCTAAGGCAAAGACCGGTGGAGGGGATGTGGTGGAGGTAGCAGGAGATGTAAGCCCGAAGGTGGCTATTACCAGAGAAAATCCAGCAACAAGCAAACCCATCATGAGGAAGATGACAAGAGGAGGAGGCACGAGGAGCAGTACCAGAATTGCTCAGCCTTGAGCAGAAGTCCCAACCCAAGGTGTTGCAGCTTCCTGCAACACCAGATGACCAGGACCCTTTTCAAACTTCTCTTTAGTGTTATTAGTTTTCGTTTTTCATTTCTGTTATTGGTTGCAATAGTTTGTTTCTGTAGTTGATTGAAGTTTGCAATGCCCCCACTCTTTCAAAAGAATTGGGATTAATGGAAAGTGGGGGCCTTTTTGAAAGAAAAAGTAAATGAATGAATGAATGAATGGTTTAGCTGTCCATGTGCTTCTGATGAAGACCCGTTGTTTGTGTATGCTGTGTTGCATGTACAATACATGAACACCCTGAATTAATCCTTTCTCAGCACAAAAATTCCCTACCTTAAAATGGATTTCAAAAGAGGATTTCATTCAAAGTCATCATTCAATTTGGGAATTGGGTTGCAAACCCTTATCCGAGGATGAGGTATGAATTAGATTTCAACTTAAGTTTGGGGGTGTATGAGACTAAACAAGATGTTGTAGCACTTTGCAGCATAAGTCCTGTGAGCTCTTGGGCTTCAACATATTCTTTCATCAGGCATTCGATTCATGTGTTTTCTCTGCAGAACTTGCCTTATTCTGTGATTGATTGCACATTTCATTGTTGCACACAAATTGGCTTGAGGCACTTTTGTTGATTTAGATACTAAAACTTAAAAGGCCAATACCCTTTGTGAACCCCTTTGAGCCTGTGCCCTTTTTTCTGTTTTAAACCAAATTACAAACCAATCTCCATGAAAAAACAATGTAATACCTTTTTAGGTGGAGTTTGAGAATGTTGGTAAAATCTTTTGAAATGTGGGTCCTTACCAAGATGGTTGAGGACAACCATTAACATAAGTTTTTTTTTTGGGCGGGGGGGGGGGGGGTACATGCAACAAAAGGAGAAAAAGGAAAGGCACCAAAAGAACAATGTGAAATATGTAAACTGTAGAGTGTGTTACACTCAATTTGCCTTGCCTTTCCTTCCTCTATTCTGATTTTTTATTCAAAAAGAGCAAAAAAAAAAAAAAAAAGAAAGTAAAAAAGTACCCCTCCTTATCATTAGAAATGTGGGCAGAAATACATAAATGCCTAAGTTTGGGGGTGGGTGATTTGGACAAGAGGTCTTGAACTCCACCTAAGTTAACTACTTTCCAAAAATTCCACACCTGAACCTTAGCCCCATTACAACCCATTAAATTCCTCTTGATGTGTGCAATTTGTGTTTGTGCTTTTGATTGTTAGAAATTTGGCAAGCCTATGATAGAGTTGCATATGAATGAAGATTAAGTGAAACACCAACACAGAACATAAAGTAGAGTAAATTGAGTGATATGACAAATTCAATAATGTGTCAAGCCCCTATTCTTAGGAAGATAATCTGGTGAGTCTTCACCCTCGCATCCAAAGGATATTTGAAAAATGCACCTAAGACTCTGTTGAGAGGTGGTTTGGGTGGAGTCTTTTTTATTAAGATGAATTGAGAAAAAAGGGAAATCACACACACACTTGGAAGGTGATTAAAAAAGGGTGTTTTGTGTTGAGCATGTCTTTGAAAAATGCATCTGAAGACTGCCATGGATTTTGCTTATGCTGTTCGGAGTTTGTTTTTAGTTTGCTCAAGCTTTTGAGTATCATTACTTGAGGACAAGCAATGGTTCTAGTTTGGGGGTGTGATAACTCATAGAAATAAGAGTTATTACTATCATTTTAACTTTATCATTGTTCTTGTTTTGATCAATTTTGGAAAAGAAATTCAAGTTTTGCCTTATTTAGTAAATATCTGTGTTGAATTGTTAAAATGCTGAAAAAGTTGTGAAGTCTGAATTGTTTTTGCTGAAGGTTTGTTTGAGTTTTGAGCAGGATTTAGAAGTGCAATTACTGCAAGAGAACTTGCTGCGCTGTCCCAAAAAGAGGAAAGAGGAAACGGAAGGCAGCAGCTGTGTGTACTTGGGAATTGGGCTAAGGACTATTTTATTCTTTGAATTTTTATAAGCCCAAAAAGTGAGGCAAGAGAAAGAGAGTGTAACCCTACTTTTGGGAGCTAGTACAAATAGGATTGTGACCTTACTTTAAGGGGGCTCGTACAGTAGCAGCTAGGTAGAGTAGCAGCCGTCAGCTCATTGTCCTCTCAGTAATTTGCATTTACGCATTATGCCTTTATTTTCCATTGCTCTTGTTGGTTTTGTCTTTAAGCTCATTATGAGTTAAATTCTCTTAGCTAGGACTCTATGAATTTGTAATTGATACTTAAGGGTGATTTATGCAAATGGATGTTATTCATTTTCTTCTTCTATGTTTGAAAGTTTAATTTCATTTTAGATTGATCAACTAATTTGGAATACTAGCTAGTTGGGTTTGGAAAAACTTAATTAGTGGACTTGTTTAGAAGATAAAGATAGAACAATTAATTGGAAAATTAATTGTGTTGAATGAGCTAGGAATAGCCTTCAAGTCTTTAAGTAGCTGGACACAATTATCTGACAACTGAGGGAAATTAATATGAACTTAGGAATAAGGAGCTTTTAATGAACTTGGTTTTTACGGCTGGAAAGCAAACTTCAATTCCTGGACTAAATGCTGTAGCATCCTGAAACATCAATTACCATGAAGTTAAGATTACAAAGGTTTAGAATCCTAGCTGCTTCCATCTCTGTTCTAAACACCCATTTATTGTTTCTATTAATTTCTTGCATTTATTATTTACTGTTCTGACACCCAATTACTCCATTTAATTTACATGCTTAAAGTAACGTTTTATTTTGTTAAGCTAAATATGGAAGGTTAATTCTAGAATTTAGATTCAATGCATTTAAATCCTCGTGAGAACGATCTCTACTCACTCTTTATTACTTGTTTGACTGTGTACACTTGCACATCACATTTACGATCACAACATTAGGGCCTAGTTTTATGTGGTTTACAAAAAATAAAAAAAAAAGACATGGAGATTTTATAAACATGAACATGAATGATCATTAGCAAATCAACTTTTTATTTCCTTTTAGTGATTCTTAGCATTGTCACTTTGAATTTGAATGATAAGCAGTGGATATTGCATGACTGGAATGATAAGGAATGCATTATTATACTGAAGAAATGCAAGGAGGCAATCATGAACAAAGGGAAGAAAGCAAAGGTGATAATCATAGATGTGGTGATGGGGAATGAGAAGGTAGATAATGAAATAGTTGAAGTGCAGCTCTTCTTTGATATGGAGATGATGACATTGGCCACCGGAAAAGAGAGAAATGAGAAAGAATTGGCCAAACTTATTTTTTCTGCAGGTTTCAGTAGCTACAAAATAACTCCAATTCTAGGTTTCAAGTCTCTCATTGAGGTTTATGTGTAATATCAACAGTTGACAAGGGGTCGGGTACACAATGTATTGTTCTATTCATACTCTTCAATAATCACTCATTATGTTATGACAATAAAAAAAATATTTAATAATGTGGATAAGCAGGTAATTGAGTCCTAAATATATGAAAGGAAGTGCTCCTGAACCCATGTAAAATTGTGGGTTTCGAAACCCGTAACTTATGCATATTGAATAAATGACAAGTGGATAAAGTCATCTCATCTTATTTATTATTTTGATATATATGTTTTTTTTATTGCATTGAAGTCCATACGACTATTTTTTTCCATTCCTCTTAATTGAAATGAGATTTTTTAACCTTATTTAATTCCCATATGGAGTCGAGGATCAACTCTCGGATCTGGAAAGTGGTCGTCCACCCCCATATTCCATCTTCGTTTTTTATTCGCTCCATATAACTGGAAAGCCGTCATAGAGGATCTCAATCGAGGACATAACCTGGCTATCAATCCGTTCCAAGAATAGCTGGGCCATCAGATAGAGATGGTGGCTTTCGTTATGTGAATCTGGTTTGTTGCATATAGAGCTTTTCCTGGTCTCTCGTATCTGTGTTGGTCAGGATCAATTGTGGATAGCAGCCATATGATAAGAGTTGTTGGTTGGTTTTTGGCTTTGCAGTTCCTGTTCTTCGATTTTTGTTTTTTTTGGTTTTTCTTTATCCAAGCTTAGCATTCAAGTTGTTTGCAGGGTCATGCTTCTCATATCAGCATTTTGCTGGTTGTATCTCTTTTTTTAGTTCCTCGATTGGGGCTTGGATTGGTTTTATTCTTTGTTGCGTGGGTGATGTATGGTTCAACTCTTGTATTATTTTTGCTACGTTATTGTTGTGGTACATTGTCACTAATGTGTGATCCACTGAAATTGTTTATAGAACATCGAAATCTATATACATATGTATCTCTCTTTCTTTATATGTATGTTCATATCCCCTGCGTTCGCCATCAACCACCCGAACAGATGAAAGCTGTTGAGCTCGGTGGATATCAATCAAAAACATATATTCTGAGATTTAGCAAAGAAATAAGTTCTTAACTTTCATTTTTTATTAAAATAATTACTTGCATATGGCAGTATGACTAGTAAATTGTTGATATGTCCTACGTCAATTCTTGCTCAATTTCTAATTGCTAATTTGCTAATAATGAATTGCATTGTTAATTTTATATTTGCCTTTGTTGCAACGTTTGGATTCACGTGTTCTGTTTCATGACTTACACAACACAACGATATTCAAATCTCATCTTTTCATTTCGTTTTTTGAACTTGGGTAAAAATTATGGAAGTTGTAATACTAGGCACGTGGCCCATTACTTTCTTATTGTATTACTAGTCTGTGTTTGTAATCCTGTTAAGGACGGGTCACTGCACATTCCCCATGACTTTATTATATTCCCTGCCACTTGATATACCTTTGAATATCTTATATTAAAAACACACGAGAATAGGGATGACAATTGATAGGGTTTGGGTAGGGTACTATAGTACTCGTCCTCATATGTATACACGCATTTGAAAAAATTACTCATACCCGGACCTGTACTCGTGTGGGTAACAATTTTAGTACCCTTATCAGTACCATCTAGGTACCTAAGTACTTGAACCCGCATCCGTTACCCATAGTTTAAATGTGAAAAATCAATAAATAACAAAAGAAACGTTATAATAATTAAAAAACGATTCAAAGGTCTTTTAAATCTACTCATAAAATATTACAAATCAAAATATTTAAATAAATAAAAACATCCAAAAAGGAATTGTAGATGCAATTAGGTTATGAAAGTTAAGAATGTTTAGATTAATTTTGGTTTTAAATTTTGTATTATAGTTAAAATTATATATATTGGTCATATAAATAAACAAATAATTATATACGCATATACATATGTGCGGGTATGGGATGGGGTGGGTACCATAGTACCCCTACCTACACCCATACCCATTCAATTTTACGGGTAATTACCCATACCCGGGTCCTAACCCATTGTGTGGATAATTATCCTACCCATTGTAGGTAATTTTTGCGGGTACCCATTGTATAAGGTACAAATTGTCATCCCTACATAAGAATACGAGGTTTAATGCAATTAGAGAGTAGTCATTTTCGAAAAAATTGGCTTTGATGAGAAAATGATAAACTTTAACTGTTGATTGGTTTGGGAAGTTGAATTGCCAAAATTATTAGGTCGCATCTAGGGTGAAGTACCCAGACAAATGCCTCATGGTGAGCACTAATTTTAACCATTATATATAATACTAAAATAATGAATGGTTCGGATTTGATTGTCGAAAAAAAAAATTTAATCTCCAAAGACAATTTTACCCTTACAATCTTATCCCTATCCATACACTCAGCCACTCTGATCCGTAAGCCAGAACCGCCGTGCCACCACCATTACCACCGTATCCGGTTGTCACCTATCCCACCACCAGCCATCCTCCCACCCCACCGGCCACCATTCAACTTCAACATTTGGTTCTACACCCATATTCACTGCCACCGCCATCCCCAAGCAGCACCCTCCACACTGATTTTTCCATATCTGTAAAAATCTTTGAATTCTTTGGAACCCATTTGTAAAATCTCTCTTTTCCAAATGAGTATATCCTAGTCAAAAAATTAAACTTTCAGAGTTTTAGAACAACCCAGAAATTTAAATAACGGAATGCACAATGAAATTAATAAACCTGGAGATAGGATCACGACTTGTGCAAAGAAAACAGAAGGAGGAGGATTGAGATAGAGTGGTTGGGAAGCGTAGGAGGTGACTATTGCAGTCCACTATCAACAGCCGCTCTAGTCTCCACCACGGCGTCGTCAGGCCTAGATCTGAGGGAACTGACCGCGATGGTGCTCGAGTTGCCGGCGAACAGCGTCGAAGGTTGGGTTCTGTGATGGCGGCGAACGACGGGACTGTTGGTGTGCGGTTGGATGGGTTGGCCGGCATCGAAGGTTGAAGAGTCGTAAGGGAGGGAGTCGAGGTTGGCGGAGGAGAAGGGGAGGAAGGAGGGTGTGCGACAGTGGCGACAACGATGGAGGATATGAGGGAAGGTGGCAGTTTGAGGAGCGCCGACAGAGGAGTGGTGGTGGCGATGGCCGGATCTAGAAGCAGCGGGTGTCTGTGGTGGAAGTGGGCAGAGGGGTCAATGGTGAGAGGTGGAAGGCAGACAAGAAGACAAGGGCACAAGTGGTATTTACACAATATTAAAAAAAAACTGGTAAACTGGTGCCTCACCATGAAGAACCTACTTTGGTACTTCATGGTAGACACAACCAAATTATTATGGTATTAGACTATTACCTCAATCATTATTTTTATGGTATATCATTATATCAAGTATCAAAATTTTGGCATTATCTATATTTTATTTTATATCATTGTCTTAAAATTATGCTCTCTATGCTTGTCATCCCTATCCTCATTATCTGAATTGCGGAAAGTCCAGTGTTTTTTCATTATCGTACCTGAAATTATAGAAGCAATGGGCAAGATATTCTTCCAAATCTCACCAACACTGGACTTTGGAGAAGATCTCAACATCAAATTTGTACGGAAAACCAAATCAGGTGGCAATAGTCGATCACAAGAAAGTTCTCTTCGTCAGTTATAAGTTATCAACTAAAATTAGTTTATCAGTTATAAGCTAGCTTATCAGCTTACAAAAAAAAAACTATAAATCAACGAGATAAATTTGTTTACCAACTACTTTTATTTTAGTTAAACAAATTTATAAACTAATTAAAATTATAACTAACTTATTAGACTTGTCAAATAAAGATTCAGTGTAAATTGACATCATTTTTTCCTATATATGTTAACGTTGGTTTTTGGTTTCTGACCAAAATTCCTTCGTGACAAATAATTAGAGATCAAACGAGTATGGGACCTACGAGTTATGTGGTAATCTTGACAGGAATGTGCTATTTTGAAGGTAATGTCTGTCAAGTATAAATTTGACAAATTACTCAAATATAGTAATATACTGGCAAAGACTTAATGTTATGATAAGTTTATGAGTTTGAAAATGGTGTTTAAGATTGTCGTCAACAAGGAAACTTGACAATGAAACTGCATGCATTTAAAAGAAGAATAGAAAAGGGAACTTTAAAATTTAAGAGATGAAAATAGTTCCTATTATAGAAAATAACTTCTTAATTGAACTCAGTGTATAACGATCAAGAAACAAAAGTCTTGAAAAGAGAGGTTAAGTAAAGTAAAATCTAAGAACAAAAATTCAAAATAAGGGTTGAAGAAAATAAGATCTGGACAATACTACTTGCGGAAAGTGAAAAAAAAAACTTAGATGAATAACTTGAAAGAAATACTGGAAATAATGAAGAACAAGTAAAGAACTTGAAGAACACAACCAGTATTGCACTGGGTTTTCATATTCAATTGAAATAAGATGGGTGGAGGGAACACTTGAATGTTATCCGTCAATCTGCTGTGTGATCGAGATGTGTAGGATGTGTATCAAGTAACCGACCCTTATTACATTGTGATTGCTAGTATTTATAGGCAAATAAAATAACTACCTAGAAATAACCCCCTATCAAAATGACTGCCACATGTCTTTGGCGGTTCTCTTAAGTTTTATACTTAAACTGTTTTGTCAAGTAATCCCACTAACTGCTCAATGTCTTGAATCGTTCCGTGTCAATTTGCTTATCTTCGACGGTTTAAACTGCTTGACAACTTGTATTGGTACCTTTCGTCGGATTGGAGACTTAACCAATTTCTTCACTTTTCTATTTCTCTTGACAACTCTTCCTTCGACTAAGTCTTCCTTTATTATTTTGTCAGGAATTTGATTGTCGAATCTTTTCCTCTGTCGAACTGTATTTTCTTGTCAAACCCAATATCTTCAATACTTAGAAAATATTGATTACCTCCTCAATCCCTTCATCATCCTATCAAGAAAACATCTGCCACAAATCCAAAATTTCATCCTCAACAGATGCCCCCCAAGTTTTACTTTTCGACGGCTTTGTCCGAAATAATAGAAAAATTTGAATTTTCAAATCCTTAACAGGTTTTCAATTCTGGGTTTAACCTCAGTAATTAAATCTTATCAACTTAATCATATCCCTACTTAATAGGGATAATCATAACGTTGCAGCCGTCTTGGAATACTTTTGACAATGTATGGTTGTATTACCAAGTTAGTGAATAAAATATTCTCATTTCTTTTCACTTGTTATCAATCTTTACTTCCAATATTATCGGTTGATATTTCTTCAAATACTTTCCATTAATTAAATTAATTCTTAGGCTCGTATTGGCATCGACAAGTGCATACGTATTTCCAGAAAATGCTATAGAAATCTTAAATGGTCCTTCCCATTTTGGTGACCACTTACCATACTCTCAACAACTTTTATCCATAGGCAAAATGACTTTTCACACTAAGTCATCTACTTTGAATGATTTAAACTTAACTCGATTATCGTAGAATTTTGAAATTCTTTCTTTCTGTCAAATCAAGTTTTCCAATTCAATCAACCTTTCATCGCTTAATTCGTCCAATTCATCCAACATTGCATCCCAATATTGGTCAACAGGCAAGTCATCTTGTCTTTGAATACGAATTGATTGAAGATTGATTTCGATAGGCAATACAGGATCATGTCCATATACTAACCAGTATTGTGAGTTTCCTGTTGATTGTCTGGGTGAATTCCTATATGCCCACAGTATTTGGTCAATAGTGTTATGTCAGTTCTTAGGTTGTCGACCCGCATGCTTTTTAATAAGACCAATAATAATCTTATTTATGGCCTCAACTTGGCCATTAGCTTGTGCATAGTATGAAGTAGATGTAAGCATCTTTATATACCTAGAGTTGGCATATTATATAATTTTCTTTCCGGTAAAAACTGATCCTTGATCAGTTGTCAAGGTTTGTGGTATTGCAAACCGACAAACAATGTGATTTTCAATAAAGTCAATCACATCTTGTTGGGTGACTGCTTTGAGGTAAACTGCTTCTACCCACTTGGTAAAATAATCAACCCCAACCAAAATGAATTGATGTCCTTTTGGTGAAGATGGGTGTATTTGGCCAATTAAATCCAAGCCCATCCTCTAAATGGCCATGGTTTGACTATAGAATGTAATTCGCTGGCCGGAACATTCTGTATGTGGCTATGTTTCTGACATTGCTCACAAGACTTGGCAAACAAAATACAATCCCTAACCATAGTTGACCAATAATACAAACTCTGTCGGAGCACCCATTTCATTTTCTCTCCTGCTTGGTGGGCCCCACATATGCCTTCATGGACCTCTGATAGAGCCAAATAAGCATCTTGCTCACTTAGGCACTTATGTAAAGTTCCATCGGCATACCTTCTATGTAATAGTCCACCCTGCATAGTATAATTCAATGCTTTATATTTTATCTATATATCTGCATTCTAACTTGGGTTTTCCAAATATTTAATTATTGGTATACAGTCATTAGATAGAGTTACATCATTGACCAAGACATCTCTTTCATCTAGCGGATATAATAATTCTCTAATCTCCATTAACGCTGACAAAGTCTTTTGAGATATCTTGTACCCTGAAGCTATTTGAGCTAACTCATCAGCCTCTTGATTCCGTTCTCTGGGGATATACTTGACAATTACATCATCGAATTTTCTCATTAACTTGCTTGCTATGATACAATATTTTGTCAAATTATAACTGACACATTTATATTCTTGAGTAAGCTGTTTAATAACCAATTGGGAATCCCCAAATATCTGCACATTTCATGCCTTCATTTCCACTAGTACCTCTAATCCGACAATCAAAGTTTCATACTCAGCTTCATTGTTAGAACATGGATATTTAAGCTCAAACATGAACTTAGTAGGAGTTCCTTGTGGAGTCACGATTAAGATTACTACTCCACTACCTCCTTGATTCCTTGACCCATCAAAGTAAAGTTTCTATGGTTGTAAACTGACAAAGTTTATTTCCAGCACATCCAATCCTGGATGTTCTACCAAGAAGTCAGCAACTGCTTGACCTTTAACAACTTTGGCTGGCACGTATGGTAAAGAATGTTCCGACAAAGCAATGGTCCATTTACCAATACGCCCATTAAGGACTGGTTTTGATAACATATACTTTATTACATCAGTCTTAGAAATTACTAATACATTACAAGGCATCATATAATAATTGAGTTTGGTACATGAAAAATACAATGCTAGACATGATTTCTCTGTAGCACTATATCTTTTCTCAGCATCATTGAGAACTCTGCTTAGATAATACACGGCTCTTTCGACATTGTCATAGTTATCCCGGGCCAAGAGACATCCTATAGTATCTTCAAATGCTGATATGTACAACTTCAACGGTCGACAAGGCATAGTAGGCATCATGACCGGTGGATTGACTAAGTATTGCTTGATCTGGTCAAAAGACTCTTGATGATAAGATTCCCACACAAAGCCCTGTTCCGCTTTTAACTTGACCAATGGTGCAAATACTCTTGTTCTTCCTGACAAAATTCAATATAAACCTCCACAGAAAGTTAACCTTTCCTAGGAAGGACTGTAATTATTTCTTATTTGTCGGTGCTGCGGCTTCCATAACTGCTTTGGCTTTATTTTTGTCCACCTCTATTCCTTTCTTATGAACTAAAAAGCCCAAGAATTTGGCAGCCGACACCCCGAAGCTGCATTTTTCCGGGTTCATTTTGAGATTGTGTTTCCTCATCCTTTCAAACCCTTGCTTCAGGTGCTCTAAGTGATCATCTTTAGTTTTTGATTTGACAACCACATCATCAATATATACTTCTATAAATTTCCCAATCACATCATGAAAAATAGTATTCATTGCTCGCTGGTAGGTGGCTCATGCATTCTTTAAACCGAAAGGCATGACAATCCATTCATATGTCCCAATTGCTCCCCGACACTTGAAGGCAGTCTTTGACACATCTTCTTCGGCTATAAAGATTTGATTATAACCTGCATGGCCATCCATACAACTTAAAATTTCATTTCCCGATGCTGAGTTGACAAGCATGTCGACTATTGGCATTGAATACTCGTCTTTGGGGGTAGCTGTATTTAGATTTCTAAAATCTATGCATACCCTCATTTTGCCATTATTTTTATTAACATGAACTACATTATAAAGCCAATCGACATACCTGGTTGTTCGAATGAACTTTTCCTTAAGCAGTCTTTCTACTTGCTCTTTAATTCTGTGTACCACCTCTGGGGCAAATCTTCTGCTCGCCCGTTTAACAGATTTGCAATCCTCCCTGAGTGGTAACCGGTGTTCGACAAGATCCTTGCTTAAACCAGGCATTTCATCATAGTCCCATGCGAAGCAATCTTTATACTCAGCAATTAATCAGACAAGTTTTTGTTTGTAATCCTCTAGTAGGTAAGCACTCACAAAGATAGGCCTTTTCTTTTCCTCCCTACCTAAGTTTATTTCTTCCAGAGGATCTTCCACTTCCACATTTTGCTTAACTTCGGCTCCCTTTTCAAAACCCAAAGGGTCGTCGTCAATGATACAATCCGCTAACACACTTTTTGAAGTGTGTACTTCTCTGTCTGCTAGATTGGTCGACAACCTTCTCTGCTGTATTTCAAGGCTCATTGTCGGAATGTGACAGAGATTTGTCGGCCTCTTCCTTTATCTTAATGCCAAATTGACTGGGAAGACTCGCTTCCAATGCATCCTTGTCAATGACCCTTTCGTTGGCAGTTATAGGTCTGACGTTTGGTGAATATACCTTGAACTCAACATGTAATTGCTGAGCATAACAAGCGCTGTCATCTGCTTTGACTATTTCTACCTGATCATGTGCATTCCACAAGATTACTTTCTGATGCACTGTTGACGGAATTGCTCCCACAACATGAATCCAATCCCTGCCAAATAATAGGTTGTAGCTTGACTTGGCGGGGATTATCACAAACACTGTCATCCTTTCGATGGTGCCAACTTGAATATTCAACAAAATGACCCCATCTGATGGAGAAGTTTTGCCACTGAAATCAGTGACGACCATATCTGTCAGAATTAAATCCGACTGATCATTCCCTAGATTTTTGAACATTTCTCTCGGCATCAGATTCACAGCAGCTCCCCCGTCAATTAAAACCCTGTTGGTAGGTCTTCCATCTATTATGACCTTCACATGCAATGGCCTTAAATGGTTCCTCTGCTCATCGGTTGGCTTTTCCAACTGGGCCACGTTATCAAACACAATAACCAAGTTTTCTTGGATATACGTCCAAAAATCACTTGGATCTCTATCATTGTTGACAACATCATCATCGTCGGAGAAATCAACTTCGAGATATCCCTCATATTCTGCTTGGATAAACGAAATCAATCCTATCTTCATTCTACTACCTGGCTCCACTATGACTTAAATTTCTGAATCTTCATCCAAAAACGTACCTCCAACCATTCTGCCATGATTTCTTTTTAAATCACTTTCGTCATCTGATCCTGACCTATCTGACAGCGGTCGGGCCACTCCTGTGCCACAATTATCCAGTGCTTCAATGATGTCAGCCAGATATTCATTTTGGCTATTTATGTCCATGTCTTTACCGATGTTTATATCATCGTTTGGATCATTCAATGCCTCGATGACAACATCGAAAGACACTTCTTCTTTGGCTAAATCGCACTCAGGCTTTAACGTTTCCAACTGTTGTTTTTCCATTCTTGCCTCAAACTCTTTCTCGAGTCCTACAACCCTTTTCCATGTCTAGCAGCCTAACAGGCCATGTGCCTATGGATCTTGTTGGTGGTGATACATGCTCTAAGGTCTTCTTCTCTACAAAAACCTGTGACATATGCTTATTCTGGCTGGCTTGATTAATAGGCCCCATCATATCAACTTCCATGGGATGGGTCTCTATCATGCTTTTCATTTTGGCATCTCCACTCTTGTCAACTATGTTGTCAGCCACTGCTACTAGACAACTAGTATCCTGTGAAGGCATTCGCTTTATGGTGATGCCCTCTTGCTTGGCAAGCTTTTTCTTTTGAGCCTGTCGGAGCCTCTGTAGCCTCTTTTTTTGACTCTTAGATATAGCCGGCTGACTTGACGATCCTAACAAACCAGTATGGCTATTCGGGTGTGAAAACATGCCTTGACTATTACCCTCAAAAGCCTCAGTTCTGTCTTGTGGGTGATATGATGGCGTTTTCTGTCCCCTAGTCGTCTTGGCGGCGGCATCGTCATAGAATTCTTCACATCTTGGGCAAACTTTGAAGATACCACCAGATTTCTTGCGTGTCATGAAGTCGAAAAACGGTTCCCCTGGCTTCGAATAGATATCAAATGAATCCGTCAGGTCCATCTGGATATTCTATCCAGCTCTTATATTGACCATGCCTATTCCCATAGGGACTTGGCGGCCAGTTTTGTTAACTTCAGGACCGAATGGTTCTGTATCAATCTTCATGTCTGGTTTCTTGTCTGAAAACTTTAGTCTTCCTTCTGTCAAACTTTTCTGAATGATGTGCCTAAAATGCATACAGTTGTTAGTTACATGACCAAAAGTATTAAGAAACTTACAATACTTCCGTTCTTTTATTTCATGGGCTTTCAATAGCCTATGATCATCTGACAACTTTAACTGCTTATCTTTGAGCAGTATGTCAAATATTTGGTCGACTTTGGTCACATCAAATGTATACACTTTCTTATTGATGAAAGGAATCCTTTCTCTGGCCCTTGCAGGCCTCAAGGCTTGACATGTATAAGGGGGACCATTTTTCAATTCAACATAGTCTACCTCAAATTCTTCAGAATTATTTCCCTCCTCGTCGGAATCACTACATCCGACAAAATCAATCTTTTCTCTTTTGAGGAATTTCCTCTGCTTGAAAACCTTTTCGGCCTTCAGTTGTTCAATTTATCGGACCTTGCCACCCAACTGGGCAAGATCAATCAGGTGTTGGTTGACCAATTTCTTCCTAATATAATAATCTAATCCCCCGGCAGCAATCTTTACTATCTCTCGCCTCGAGAATAGGGGTGAAGCAACGACTCCGAATCTGACGGAATTGGGCAAGGTAATCATCGGTAGACTCGTTATTCATTCTTTTAATACCGAATAAGTTTGTCAACCCAATTTTTAAATCACCCCTAAAGAATTGATCATGAAAGCTCCTCTCTAATTGATTCCAGGAATGTATGGAATTAGGTCTCAAAGTTGAAAACCAAGAAAAAGCATTCTTAGTTAATGAACTAGGAAAGAACTTCGTTTTTAGTCCCTCCTCTAAAGTCAAATCTCCTAATTCGATCGTATATTGGGCAATGTGCTCGACAGTTGACTCTCGAATTTCCCTCGAGAATTTTGACAATTTGGGTATTTTGTATCCTCGAGGCATTTCTGCCTGTTGGACCCAGTCAGGAAATGCAGATGCAAAAAATGACTGATTAGCAAAACCTATGTTAAAACCAAACCTATTCAATGCTTGTTCAACAACTTGGTTAACATTCTGGTTTAGAACATTTTGATGAAGCACTCCAAGAGCATCCTGGTTTATGACAAATTCTTCGTCTTCCTCTGGCTGTAGAATATGTACATTTCCACATCTCAAAGGGACTCGATGATGGGGTTGTGGCCGCTCGTCATCTTGTTCGGATCCATCAAGTTGGATAACTTGTGGTGGTTCAACCTGTGGTTGATTATTTTGACCGTGGTTGACATTCCTATTGGCATTTTGGTTGTCGTCTGGGGCCAACACAACCAAGGCTCTACTTAACCTACGTATCTCATTTTCCAATGTCATGTATGCATTATTTATGTTTTGCATTAATGGCGTAATCACTGTACCCATTTTCTGAGTAAATGCATCCACCATGTCAAAGTTACTAGTGTCAATTTAATGTCGAACATTGGCTAATGTAGCCTCTGACAGACCAACAATATTTTACGGGGGTTGTCTAAGTGGAGATACTTGTGACCTTACTACTGGATGCTCTTGTCGAGTATGGGTCATCACCACTGACCCTGTTATCCCATTCTTTTGACTGGGGATTTGCCCCCCAGTCGACGATCCTGCCTGTCCAGATGTATGGGCGGCCGTCGTTACTCCATTTGGATATGGTATGTATGAAAATGGGGTATTTGGGTTGACAGTGATCGAACTGTAAGGCATTCCATACAAAGGTTATGGCAGAGGTTGCGTAGTCCCTCTTGGGTTTGAATTCACAACACTCCGTGGAGACAATCCGGTAGTTGGCGGATTTATTTGTTGTAAAAGTGGGGAAGTTGGTGACGGGAGTGTTCCTTGGCCAACTTCGTCAAGCCTATTGACAACTTGAGAATAGGAAATGCTTCTTTTCGCCACTAAACTATCAGTGTTATTATTTCCTGCATTAGTAGCGTTAGCCATGGTTGCAGGAATATTATCAACTGGCGCAACGGTGGTTATAGGATTAGCATCCATCGTTGACATAGCGGCGTTAGTGCTGACTACGCCCGCATTATTTGCACTACTCATATTAAGAGAGTTTTGGGAATTAGATGATGTTTGAATCACTCTCCCACTCCGTAGACGCATATAATAAATTTGTATGTCAGAGTTTGTGACACTATACGAGTTACTCTAAACTCGTCCCACCGGGCGTGCCAATTTGTTAACGTTGGTTTTTGGTTTCTGACCAAAATTCCTTCGTGACAAATAATTAGAGATGAAACGAGTGTGGGACCTACGAGTTATGCGGTAATCTCGACAGGAATATGCTATTTTGAAGATAATGTCTGCCAAGTATAAATTTGACAAATTAGTCAAATCTAGTAATATACTGGCAAATACTTAATGTTATGATAAGTATATGAGTTTGAAAATGGTGTTTAAGATTGTCGTCAACAAGGAAACTTGACAATGAAACTGCATGCATTTAAAAGAAGAATAGAAAAGGGAACTTTAAAATTTAAGAGATTAAAGTAGTTCCTATTGTAGAAAATAACTTCTTAATTGAACTCAGTTTATAACGATCAAGAAACAAAAGTCTTGAAAAGAGAGGTTAAGTAAAGTAAAATCTAAGAACAAAAATTCAAAAGAAGGGTTGAAGAAAATAAGATCTAGACAATATTACTTGAGGAAAGTGAAAAAAAAAACTTAGATGAATAACTTGAAATAAATACTGGAAATAATAAAGAACAAGTAAAGAACTTGAAGAACACAACCAGTATTGCACTGGGTTTTCATATTCAATTGAAATAAGATGGGTGGAGGGAATACTTGAATGTTATCCGTTAATCTACTATGTGATCGAGATGTGTGGGATGTGTGTCAAGTAACCGACCCTTATTACATTGTGTTTGCTAGTATTTATAGGCAAATAAAATATCTGCCTAGAAATAACTCCCTATCTAAAATGACTGCCACATGTCTTTGGCGGCTCTCTTAAGTTTTATACTTAAACTGTTTTTTCAAGCAATCCCACTAACTGCTCAATGTCTTGAACGGCTCCGTGTCAATTTGCTTATCTTCGATGGTTTGAACTGCTTGACAACTTGTATTGGTACCTTTCGTCGGATTGGAGACTTAACCAATTTCTTCACTTTTCCATTTCTCTGACAACTCTTCCTTCGACTAAGTCTTCCTTTATTATTTTGTCAGTAATTTGATTGTCGAATCTTTTCCTCTGTCAAAATGTATTTTCTGGGCAAACCAAATATCTTCAATACTTAGAAAATTTTGATTACCTCCTCAATCCCTTCATCATCCTATCAAGAAAACATCTGTCATAAATCCAAAATTTCATCCTCAACAATATCCTCACGTCACATGTGACGCATCAAAGTTAGGCACCTATTTCTTTGTCTATCCAGTTCGCCCCCTTTGCGGCCCCTTGCCCTCTTGACCATTCTAAGTGCCTTTCAATTGCTGCCTTGCTATCCTGATCGTAGAACCATATTTACTATTTATATTTGCTTAACTTCTTTCAATTGCAACCACCAATTATATATATGGGCTTCTATTTTGCCAACCATGAGATTAGTTTCTAGATTTTCATAACTTTGCCAATTGACTAATTTATCAATTCTGTTCATGCCGATTTTTTCCGGGTAGGAACGATGAGCTCCGGCTCGGCGGATGTTAACGGTGATTTTTTGGTTTATGACCAAAATTCCTTCATGAAAAATCATTGAAGATCAAACGTGTGTGAGACCTATGAGTTATGCGGTAATCACATCAAAAAATGTATGTTAATTGTCTGCCAAGTACAAATTTGACAATTAGCCAAATTAGTAATTACTGGCAAAAACTTAGTAATAAAACAAATATGTAAGTTTGAAAGAGATGTGCAGAATATTGTTAATAATGAAAGTTGCAACAAAACTGCTTGAGTTTGAAAAGATAAGTTTGAAGTTTAAAAAGAAGGACATTTATTTAATAGAAAATAACTTCCTAATCGTATTGAGTTTATAATGAAAAGAAAACTGAAGTTTGGAAGGAAAGTTAAGTAAAGAAATATCTAAATGACACTACTTGCAAGAAGTAAAATAAACTTAAAAGACGAACTTGAGAGAAATACTGGAAATTAAAAGGAACAAGTAAAGAACTTGAACAAAAGAGATGAAAATGACAATGAATTTTGCCATAGTATTGAAATAAGAAGGATGGAGGGAATACTTGAATATAATCCGTCAATCTGCTGTGTGATCGAGATGTGTAGGATGTGTATCAAGTAACCGACCTTTATTATATTGTAATAACTAGTATTTATAGGCAAATAAAATAACTACATAGTAGTAACTTCCTATCTAAATGACTGCCACATGTCCTTGGCAGTTCTCTTAGGCTTTACATTTAAACTGCTTGTCAAACAATTCCAATAACTTCTCAATGTCTTGAACCGCTCTGTGTCAACTAGCTTGTCTTAGACGGTATTAACTGCTTGATAACTTGTCTTCACTATATTTTCGATTTTGAGACTTATTCACTTTTTCTCTTTCCATATCTTTGACAATCCTCCCATGAATTTCGTCAAAAAGACTTATTGTCAATCTATCTTTTCGTCGACATGTACACTTTCTTGTCAACTAAGTATTTTCAACACTTAGAAAATGACATCCTTTAATTCAGTTCCTTCGTCAGCCTGTCAGAATTATTTCTGTCAAGAATTTAAAATTCTTCCACTAACGGATGCCCCCCCCCCCAAGTTTTGCTTTTTGATGGCCTTGCCCGAAAAAATAGCAAAATTTGAATTTTAAATTGCCAATGAATTCTCTCAATTCCGAATTTTATTCCATTAACTAAATCTCATTTTAATCTCGTCCCTACTTAATAGGGATAATCATAACGTTGCAGGTTTCTCGGAATTCGAACCAGCAACTCCCACTCTTCTTTAAATAGCAGTCACATCACTACTGTGACTTTCTTTTTCTTGCTGTTCTTCTTCCTTCGCGAAAAACCCTTCATTTTTTTTTTCACAAAGACTTCCATGGTAACTTCCTCCAAGATTTCAACTTCAACACCCCAAGCTTCAATTGCTGCTCCTAGGGCGGTAGTTCAAGACCCAATCTTGGACCAATCAGAACTATGGCAGGAATCTAACGTAATCTACCCAATTCATGACTCTTCCATTTCTCTGAATCCACCTACTGCGTTCTTGGGTCCTTTTGTTGCCCAGAACGAAGTCCCTGAGAACTTGCGTGGTTCTTTTCCTTGCAATAATCCAGATAAAGCTATCTTAGTTTCTTTACCTTCACTCCCTATCCATGCATTAAAAAAGGGTGATAGGATTTTTAAGATGCCCCCTGCTACCAAATTTGATGCCTACGTTATTTGGCTTGATCGTGTCCAAGCCTAAAAACATGATGTGTGGGAGGAAGTTGGAATCTTTGAATTTATTCAGCTTTCCCGTCATCTTAAACTGGTAGATTTTTCTTTAATAGGGGCATCAGCCTTTTTTTGGAGTAAAACCACCAACAATTTCCATTTTCCATATGGAATGATGGGTCGAACCCTTTTCGACATGTCGGCCATTATAGGACTTCGTCCGGATGGCCTTGCTATGCATTCTAGTGTCAAGGTCAAGAGACAAATTGATGTTTATGTCCCAAGATGTTCTTTCTCCAAACATGTCACAGATTTTAGAGGTAAAGATAAAGAACCCGTGACGGACACTTAACATGTAGCCTTTTTGTTTCTTTGGCTATGTGCTTATGTCTTTTGCAGCAAATCTGCTACTCTAATTGCAGCTTATGTTCCTCTAGCCAATCTTCTTGCTACTGGCAAGAGGGTAGCATTAGGACAATATGTTCTGGCCAATCTTTATGACAACATTATCATGTCAGTTTACACTGCCAGATCCAATAAAAGAAAACTAACATAGGAGGTCCCCTTTGGCTTCTCCAATTATGGCTGCATGATGTCCTAGAACGTCGATTGTCTTATAAGGCTCCTGAAGATTTGTCAATTGATACTTATGACTCTTATCTCTATTACATTTCTGTTGAGTCTTTGTGAAAAGATGGGATTGCCAATTTCAAATTCTACTTCAAAATTTTCCACTATCTTTCGTCAACTTCTCCAAGAGTCAATTTTACTCCTTTTGTCGACCGAAAGTATGGTTCAGAGTTGTTTACCAAGCTGAGCACCACTATATCCAAATCCAATGAATCAATCTGGGCCAATTTCCTTTGTCAGAGAATCATCTTTGTCGATGTTCTTGGTTTTAAAACCCATCGAATCTACCTCCATTTACCCAATACCACTGCTTATCAGCTTGGTTTTTGTCAATCCATTCCTGCTCCTTACTCATCAAACCCGGATGATCACTTCACCAATGCCAAGGCCCCGACATATGAAGATATTATGGCCATCAGTGATGATGATAAAGCTCGCATGACCTTTTTATAGCTTGTCCCATTTTCTATCTTCCATGGAGCAACTCAAAGCTTTCTTGATTGGTGGAATTATTATTATTCCAATTATCATCCAAGCATTATCATCCAAGCCTAAAAGTATGCTTGAGTCGAATTGAAGACGCTGCAGGTAATGGTGATGATTCTTCTGTGCAGGAACAAGATCCAGCATCAAAAACTCAAGGTGAACTTCGGAAAGAAATTCGAGCTTTTGAGAAATTTTACAAAATCAAGTGGAATCCCATGAGACCATATGATATGGTTCGTCTTGTCAATAGTGTTTTAGCTAAAGCCAAAAGGAAGCATGATAACCAAGAATCTGAAAGACTTGCCAAATATCGGGATATTCCAAATATGACCAAAGAATATTTTGACAGCTTAATGGTTCCTTTTCCTGATCTTGTGCCTATTCCATGTGCCCCTTTTGGTTTAGCTGATTCATATCCAGGGAAGCTGATGAATGGATGTAACTTCATCTTTTTAGAGAGTGTAAGTGCTTATGTTGACCCTTTTGAAAAGCCAAACCCTGTTACCTTCGCTCATCGGTTTCTCCAACCTGATGATGACTTTATATTCATTTCGCGGATACTAACTTATAACCCAGGTACTTATCCGTCAAACAAATATGTAGTTTCTTTTCTTCCTCACTGACAGTCAACTTATTCATGTTTTCAATGACAGTTGTTCCTCTTGACCAACCACTTCCTGGGAAATCCAAGGCTGATGTATCAACAGAAGAAATATCTGAAGATAACAATGACGAAGATGAAGATGTGATCCCTGTGAAGACCAAGACTGCCAAGAAAGGATCACGATCAACCAAATCTCCTGTCCCTAAGACTAAAACGACTAGAGGGACCAAGAAAAGAAAAGAGAAAACTTTAGTCTTTGATTCTCCTTCCAAGAAATCAAAGTCTGTTAGAAGCTTTTCAATTTCAGCAGATTCTGACACTGCCAAGGCTAAAACTCCATCTAAATCACAAGACATTATTACTGGCTCATCCAACAATTCCCCTTCTGACCAATCCAAGGTAAAATCTTGACTCTTATAATTGGTCTGTTAGATTATACTTTTCTATTTATATTCTCTTCTTTTCACTTCGACAGAATAAGAATACTGCCCAGCCTATTCAAACAATAAATATGGCAGGCACATACATTGATTCAGTGTCTTCAGACTCCAATATGGTATTTCCTCATATTGTCACCTTGTTTTCATCTTTCACCTATATCTCATTTATATTTCATATATGAGGAAAGAACTCCCCAAATTGAAGACTCGATGACTATCCGGGAAATTGTTAACAAAGCTGTTGAACCTGTGAATCAACCTAATCCAGAGGTATAAGTCAATTTGCTTGTTTTTTCCTCCATTTATTCATTTAGATCTGCCTTTAATTATTTTCTTGTCTTTTCAGGTTGAAGAAAATCCAAAGACTATGGCTTCTAGGGTTGAGATTATGACGGAAAATCCTTCAAGCCCTAATTCCAATGAAGGGATGTACCCCAGTTCTCAACAACAGCTTTCAACCATTCCAACTCCAACTCCTGTAGCCGACAAGCCAGTTGAAGCTGCTGTTATGATTGAGATTCCGGATGAAGATATTGACATTGAGGCCTTGCTGGCTGAAACAATTCCCGTCGTCCTTCCTCCACCTCCAATCAGACCTACAACTACAAAGTCTCCTGAACCCAAGCCAGCTCTTCATTTCAAAACTTGGATTAACATGCTGGCTGAAGTCAGTCTGCATCAACTTAGTATGACTCTAGTGATTCTCGAGTCATCAATCTTATGCATGACCTGAGAGCTCTTCTTGACAACTCCTTCAGTACTCTTTGCTCTGATGTTAACATCCAACAAGAACTGTCAAGGCTGATAAAAGAAATCACTCCTCTTCATTCCAATCTCCTCATGTCTAGCCGTACCCACTTTCTTTCAATCTATAAATTCTGGGATCGGCTTTCTAACAAGTTAGAGAGGATGACGTCTGTCATTCCTTCTTATGAGGAAGAGGAAAAAAACTAAAGACCAACTTTTGGCTAAGTTCTGATATCTTGAAGCTTCCAATCAGAAGGAACTGGAACTTATCTCTACCGGGTCTCATACCAAAGAAACTCTCATGGAATATCGGAAGAAGATACTGGCAAAGATTGAATTGACAGATAAAAAATGTGCCAAGTTTGACAAAGCCTTAGAGAAGAGTAAAGAGAAGGTCAAGGCCATTGACAACAAATCAGAGCAGCTCGGTCAAGAAGCTGAGACCGTAGTTGGTAAACTTTGTGCATTAAAGCCTGAATATGATGCTGTTGTAGCCGACAGGACTGATCTTTCTTTTGCATGGGATCAGTTGTCCCTTGACATTAGCTCAGACAAGAATTAATTATTGTAATTCTTTTTTCTATCAGCTCAATTTTGTAATTTCTGACACCTGCTTTGTCATATTTTTAACGAACGTGTCTTTTGGCTTATCTACACGTTTTCTTTATCATTTATCGTTTGAGTCGTCCGTTTGTTCCCAACGAATTTCGTAACTTACTCTTGGCGAATTATAATTAATGTTGTGATGAGTTTCAAAACATTGGCAAACTCCTCGCATTAAATTTCTTATCCCTCAGGGACAATGATAAATAGCAAGGCTTGCTAATCAAACACCTTTACACTTGAACATTTTTACTTCAAACGAAATATGCTCCCATCCATAACAAGCTTTTCTTTATTCTTCTTGCTTCCACCATAGGAGCCTGACCTTATCACCTTCGAACTTCAAACTCAAAGTCTTTGTCTTGATGGCCATTTTCTTACTGAAGGTCAGTAACCAACGTAATGTGAGGTCAGTAACCAACGTAATGTGTGCAGTGGAGGTCAGCAACCAACGTAACATCTTGAGCTGACCTCGTTGCACATCCGGGGAGAAGCCAATCTGGAAACAGAATGAGTGCATATTGTTCTAGTTCCATCATCTTCATCCCAGAGGATGGCTGTTCTCTCTTGGTGTCACCTTTACTGCGCCAATGGCAACCACATCCTTCTGGGTGAAATGATGGTGAGATATGCTCGTGCCAGCTTCTCTCCCTATACCTCTGCGCACTCTTGAACGCAATGTCGCGCACACGTCAAAAAGCGAGCGGTTTACAAAAATATGTAGATAGGGAGCGACAACTCGAGTATCGTCTCACAAGGACTCTTGGGTTGCTATTATCAGAAAAGTTAGTTTTTGGGGGGTTTTGGATTTGAAATTGAATTAAGAAAACAAAGCAGAAAGACAATGCAAACTAAATAATTACCAAGTAAACTAAAGCGATTAACCTATTGTTCTCAGTTTCCCACTATCATCGGTTCATATAATTCCATGACCTAAGCGGATTCTACTCTCTTTTCGATTGTAACATCAATTAACAAGCAAAACCAATGCTACGAGACATATGTTCCTATTCCCGAATTAAGCAAACGGGGTGAGGCACTCATGAACTAAGCGAACATGAACGAACACACGCGAATTAAGCAAAGACGATTAAGTATAGGAACATACAATCATCGAAACAAATCAATACCTATCCTATATAATCCTGAATTAAGCAAACAGAACATACAGAACAAATATTGAAAGAGAATAGCATTAAGTTTAGGAATTACAAAACCTCAAGCGTAAATGGAACCCGATCACAGTAGATTAATCAAGGAGACTAGTTCTGCATTACAAACATAAACCTAAACCTACTGTTGCAGCCGTCTATGAAAAGAAAAGAAGAAGAGAAAAGAAGATGAGAGGAGAGCTTCAGTTCTGCCCTAAAACAGACTTAAATACACATTCTGGATTCCGCGATCTCGCAAGGCAAGCATACCTTCGTGAGGCGAATATTATGAACAGTCTTCAATGTTTGGCTTTCTCGCGAGGCGAAGAATGGCTCGCGAGGCGAGACTCTTCAAATTCCAAACTGTCACAGCCGTGACCTTCGACAAGGGTAAGCCGTGATGATCTCTGTCCTTTAGGGTTGGATGACTCGCGAGGCGAGACATTGTTTCGTGGGGTGAGGCAGAGAAGATGACATTTCTTGCACAATCAGGCTTCAGGTTCGCGAGGCGAGTAGCCTCTCGCGGGGCGAAAAACTCCAGAACTGCTTCTCTTTATTACCTGAAAAGAAGGATTAACAGTAAGTACTTTATTCGACTCTAAATCATCTAAATTAACCTAAAAATACTTTAGAGACTCAAAATGTTGCTTGACGACAATCAAGTCTAATTTGAGCAAAAACGATATATAATTAGCACAAAACCACGGTCATACTAGCCATAAAACTAGATGAGCCAGCGGCTTATCAAAATACCCCAAACTTAAACTTTGCTTGTCCCCAAGCAAACTAAAACTCAAAAACTTAAAAAGACTCAAGACATGGCAAGCTTAAAAGATTTAATCAACTTTGCACAAATTTCAAGCAATTCCAACAAAACAAATTTTCCTTAGTGATTCCCCCCTTGCAACAATGCAATCACCACATTCATCTACTTTAAACAATTGAGAATTTCATCATTCATGCAATCATGAATCTAAGCAGGGGATCCAAGTTACACACAAGAGGGAGATCACCAAATTCAAATAATCGCCTTCCTCACAAGGGTATTTAATGTTTCACTCAATCGCTCAGTTTGTCTAGGTTATCAACAATTCACTCAATTTCACTTTTAAGAGCACTTCCCATGAATTTGATCTTCATCTCAAAATGGTTCCCACGGAAACATGCATGCAACATCAAAAGGGATTTTAAAGGTTGTAATGGGACCTGGCTAAGGGTAGGATATACAAAGGTACTGGGCTGAAGACCCTAGGAACTAAGAGAGCATGAAACTTTTCAATATACCGAAATTCCACTAAAGTTCCTTTTTCCATTTTTCTTTATGCGTTGGGTGACTACAACCTTTTTCTTTTAATACCCCTTTGTTGACATTTTTGCACTTTTCTTTTCTTCTTTTTTTTTTCTATTTTTTTTATTTTTATTTTTCTTCTTTGCCTTTGGCTCCAACCTTTATTATTTAATTTTTTTTTCAATCCCAAACAACACATCACACCTTGTAGCCACCCCAAACTTAGTTTCTTGCAACCATTCTCTTGCTAAGATTCCATGCTCTCCTAATCCTAAGATCGGGTTAACATGGTTTTTTCCAGATTTTAGGCTCATAACATAAGGTCATCAAGAATTAACAGGCTAATTAGGCTCAAAAGGGCTAACAAAGGAACATGCATTAAGAATTGGTTCAACTTAGGCCAAGTGGTTATTTACAAAGAAAATGCCTAAATCATTTGATGCAAACACATAAACATGCAAACCATAAAGAGATTCAAGCAAATTCGGGAAAGTGCAACTTGAAAGTGATTCTCACAGTTAAAAACATGTTGGAGGCTCAAATCCTCACCTGGACATTTTTGCAAATTGTTTGACCGAGATTCTATCCCTAGTGTGTGCATCCTATCACCCCAAACTTATCATAAATCATGCAATCACAACAAAATATCTCAAAGTTCAGTTTTCAATTTTTCAAATGGGGATCAAATTTTCAAATTTCAAGACCTAGGGGGAAAACAGTCAACAAATAACATGCAATCAATCTATGCAAATTCAATTAAAATCCAACAAACTTGCCGACACAAGACTCAACACACAAGTGCTCCTGATCTTCTCAAATTATTCAAGAGCTAAAAGAAAACAAAACAAAAACAAAGCAAGGCAAAGCAATTAAAAAGAGTAAGGTTCAGAGAAAACTCATGGGGGCTGTTCCACCGGGATCCCACTATCTGTGATACGGCGGCCACGGAATACTCAAAGTACGATATGACCCTCCCGGATCCCATGGCATGCAGCATAAGTATGACAGCGGCCGCTTGATAATCATGGTAACTCCTTCAAGTGCGGCGGACTTCTCACTCCCTCTCAGGTCACAATTGACCTCTTTTTCAACCTTGTCAATAAAGTCCTCCCAATAAGAGTGAGGTTCAACCTCTTGGACTGCCCATAGTGTCTTCATATCCAAGGGTGCAAAATCCAGAGGCTTGAACTCCGTCACTGGTGGTTCCACAAGGGGAGGTGGCAAACAGGTAGCGGGGATCTCTGGTGTTGCTTCATCTTCTGCACGATCTTCATTCACTGCATTAACAAACCCATCACCTGTTATACATGCAGAATTCTCAGCACACACCACACCAAGGTTAGTGTTAGTATAGTCAGTACATATGGTACAATAAACTGAATCAGAAAAGGCCTGAATGTCTGGAATTTCAACACACGGTTCATCCACCCCATTACTTTCAACACATGCATATGAATTCATAAAACCATCTAATTCCAAAGGTTCTTCATTATCCTCAGAAGTATTGTCAAGAATAACTACTTGTGAATCTGTATGTTCTTCAAGGGAATGTGGAGTTTGCAGTGTAGCCAAGGCGGAAACGATGAAAGCATTTCAAGTGGCAAAATCCTGACGACTTGCATCCATCCTCTATTGAAATTCAAGATTACTTGCTTCCATCCTCTGTTGAGATTCAAGATTACTTGCTTTCATCCTCTGTTGAAATTAGAGAAAGTTTACTTCCATTTGTGCAGTTATCTGTGCAGTCATTTGCATGAACAGGTCCTCTAGTGAAGGTCCAGAAGATGCAGAGGTGGTCACTTGGCTGGGGTGGTACTCATCAGTGGAAGGGTCAAGAATGTTGTGCCTGTTCTGATTGTTGCATTGATCTCCACCATGTTGGCTATGATAGAAAGGTTGCTCCTCATTCACTCCAATCATGTCAAAACCACCGCTAAACTCATAACTTCCAGCAAAGTTAGGATAACATATGCATGGTGGTGGTTTACTAAAGTCAGGATAATATATGCATGGTTCATAATCAACATTAGGCATAAAATCTTGCATATAATTATCCATGGGAAGCACTAAGATTCACAACCAGACAAAGCAGCCGTAACTAATTCAGTAATGCAAAAGTTTTTTTTTTATGTAATTTTCTGTTAACAACAACAAGAGTCCCCGGCAACGGCGCCAATTTTTGAACGCGCTGTCGCGCACACGTCAAAAAGCGAGCGGTTTACAAAAATATGTAGATAGGGAGCAACAACTCGAGTATCGTCTCACAAGGACTCTTGGGTTGCTATTATCAGAAAAGTCAGTTTTTGGGGGGTTTTGGATTTGAAATTGAATTAAGAAAACAAAGCAGAAAGACAATGCAAACTAAATAATTACCAAGTAAACTAAAGCGATTAACCTATTGTTCTCGGTTTCCCACTATCATCGGTTCATATAATTCCATGCCCTAAGCGGATTCTACTCTCTTTTCGATAGTAACATCAATTAACAAGCGAAACCAATGCTACGAGACATATGTTCCTATTCCCGAATTAAGCAAACGGGGTGAGGCACTCATGAACGAAGCGAACATGAACGAACACACGCGAATTAAGCAAACACGATTAATTATAGGAACATACAATCATCGAAACAAATCAATACCTATCCTATATAATCCTGAATTAAGCAAACAGAACATACCGAACAAATATTGAAAGAGAATAGCATTAAGTTTACGAATTACAAAACCTCAAGCATAAATGGAACCCGATCACAGTAGATTAATCAAGGAGACTAGTTCTCCATTACAAACATAAACCTAAACCTACTGTTGCAGTTGTCTATGAAAAGAAAAGAATAAGAGAAAAGAAGATGAGAGGAGATCTTCAGTTCTACCGTAAAGCAGACTTAAATACACATTCTGGATTTCGCGATCTCGCGAGGCGAGCATACCTTCGCGAGGCGAATATTATGAACAGTCTTCAATGTTTGGCTTTCTCGCGAGGCGAAGAATGGCTCGCGAGGCGAGACTCTTCAAATTCTAAACTGTCACAGCCGTGACCTTCGTCACGGGTAAGCCGTGATGATCTCTGTCCTTCAGGTTTGGATGACTCGCGAGGCGAGACATTGTTTCGCGGGGCGAGGTAGAGAAGATGACATTTCTTGCACTGTCAGGCTTCAGGTTTGCCAGGCGAGTAGCCTCTCGCAGGGCGAAAAACTCCAGAACTGCTTCTCTTTATTACCTGAAAACAAGGATTAACAGTAAGTACTTTATTCGACTCTAAATCAGCTAAATTAACCTAAAAATACTTTAGAGACTCAAAATGTTGCTTGACGACAATCAAGTCTAATTTGGGCAAAAACGATATATAATTAGCACAAAACCACGGTCATACTAGCCATAAAACTAGATGAGCCAGCGGCTTATCAACTCTCGACATATGAAGCAGATAAAACCTCATCAAGTGGGAATGAAGTCTCAAAAAATTGGGTTACACTGCTGCATTGTCGAATAACGAATGAGAAAAGTCTACCGAACTTATCAAAGTCTTGGACTCATAGTTATTTTTAGGAATAAATTAGCTTTGATTGACAATTTGTACTTTTGACAATATATGATTGTATTGCCAACCTATATATAGCTTAGATTGACAATTCGTACTTTTGACAATATATGATTGTATTGCCAATTTAGTGAATAAAAATTTTCATTTCTTTTCACTTGTTGTCAATCTTTACTTCCAGCATTGTCGGTTTATATTCCTTGAAATACTTGCCATTAATCGATTTAATTCTTAGGCCTGTATTGACATCGACAAGTGCATAAGCATTCCCAGAAAATGCTTTGGAAATCTTAAGTGGTCCTTCCCAGTTTGGTGACTACTTGCCACATTCTTGACAGCCTTTATCCTTGGGCAAAATGACCTTCCATACTAAATCACCCACTTTAAATGATTTAAACTTAACTCGACTATCATAGAATCTTACAATTCTTTCTTTCTGTCGAATCAAATTTTCCAATGCAACCAACCTTTCATCACTTAATTCGTCCAATTCATCCAACATTACATTCCAATATTAGTCGATAGGCAAGTCATCTTGCCTTTGAATACGAGTTGATTGAAGATTGATTTCGACAGGTAATACAGGATCATGCCCGTATATTAACTTGAATGGTGATGTCCCCGTCGACTGTCGAGGTGAATTCCTATATGCCCATAGTATTTGATCAAGAGTGTTATGCCAGTTTTTAGGCTGTCTGATGAATGTGTAAAATATGTTAGTTTGGAAGTGTAATCAGGAAAGAGTTTGTAAATAATCCTAGAAATTATAGGAAAAGTGATAAGAAAATGTACACATTCATTTGAATAGAGTTTTGATACTTAGATTTCAATTTATATTGAAATTATACTTAAAAGAGGTTGAAAATGTGCAGGAATAGTAGCCCGGCGCTCCAGCCTTGGAATTGGACGCTCAAGACGGACGTAAACGGAAGAAAAATGCATCCTGCAGAGCATGGGCCAGCGCCGCCGGCTGGCATTTTGAGTGAACCAGCGCCAGCGCCGGGCAGCATGGGCTAGCGCCCAGCTCTAGGAGATAGCGCCCAGCGCTAGTGCTTCAACGACGAGAAGATGTTTGGCGCCAGCGCAGCTAGGGCGCCCGCCAGGCAGACAGCGAGCAGAACCAGTATAAATACGTTTTGAACAGATTCGAAAAGGACTTTTGGTCATTTTTACTCTGATTCTAATCTGTGTTCTCTGAGAGGGTGTTGAAACCAGGGAGTTCAAGAGCTTTCGGAAGAGAGGATTGAAGAATCCATGGCTTCTCTACCTCAGATTTCTTCTATTTCTTCTAGATTTCATCTCGTAGATATGAGTTTCTAAATTCCATAGGTTAGGATAGGATGAGTTCAATCAGATCTTGATGTAAGTTCGTTCCAACTCTGATTTCAATTCAGATTCGTTCAAATTGAGTAATCTTTTCAATGCTTAATGCTTTTCCTGAATTGGCCATTCATGAAATTGATCGTATGAATGAATGCATAATTGGAAAATGTGTGTTCACGCTAGAACTGAAATAGATTACCACTGTGAGGTCGATTCTAGGAATAGAACTTCATTGCAGTGCATTCCTTGTAAGTCTTGTGCTTACTGCTTGTGCTAATTTTGATTCTCCTAAGGAATTAGGGTTCATAATTTGTAACAAAGGATTATCACCTAAGGAATTAGGGATAGATCTAAATCAGTGGCTTGATTTTCAATTAAATGAATTGAATTGAATATTAGGGTTCTGTGAGTTACATCAAGTGAAGATTGAGTGATTCCGATTCCTCACCGTCTTAAATACTTGATTCCTCTTAATTGTTCATTTGTTTTCCATTGTATTGATTGTGTGATAACAGAAAACCTATTTCAATTACCTTTGTAACAACACTTAATTCAACATCTCAGTTAAATGCTGGAACTATGAGTTTTATCCATTCAAATATCGATTGCTTAGTTGTCATTGTTACTTGAATCTCAATCCTCGTGGGACGATACTCTACTCTCATTATTATTACTTGTATGATTTGGTGCACTTGCCAAACCTTCAACAAGTTTTTGGCGCCGTTGCTGGGGATTGTTGATCAATAGCAACAAAAACGAAAGCATTTGTTAATTTGAACATTATTTTTCTGTTGATTAATTTTCTGTTTCTCTGCGAAAATTTTGAATTAGTGCATGCTCTGAAATTCTCTTGAAAATCTTGTGCAGTGTATGCGAGGTAAAGCAACAAGCGAGCTGTTATTTGATCCAGAAATTGAGAAAACAGCAAAGAAGAATCGAAAAAAAAAACAAGAGAGCAAAAACAGAGAAATAAAAATTTGGCAAAAGAAAATCCTTCTTCATCTCAAGTCCAACAAGAGGTGATCATGGCTGGAAATGTGGATAGGAACCGGAGAACATTGGGAGAGTATTCCAGTGGTCCAACCAACCGGAATCACTCAAGCATTGTTAGACCACCGGTAGCTGCGAACAACTTTGAGATCAAACCGGCTTTACTCAATATTATGCAGCAAAATCAGTTTGGAGGAAGTGAAGCCGAAGATCCGAATAGTCATATCTCGAATTTCATAGAGATATGTGAGACTCTCAAGATCAATGGGGCCACCGATGATGCGATACGACTGCGGTTGTTTCCTTTTTCACTAAGAGATAGAGCCAAAGCATGGCTCCAATCTCAACCTCAAGGAAGCATCACAACTTGGGACGATTTGGAAGAGAAGTTCTTAGCAAGGTATTTCCCACCGTCCAAGTTTGTGAAGATGAGGGGTGAAATCTCAAGCTTTATGCAACGCGATGGTGAAACCTTATATGATGCTTGGGAAAGATTCAAGGAGTTTTTAAGAAAGTGTCCCAATCACGGCTTTGATGATCTTCAACAAATGCAGATTTTTTGTAATGGATTGAGGCCATCAACAAAGCTTATGTTGGACGCTTCGACCGGAGGATCTATGAATTCCAAAACAGCGGAAGAGGCCTTAAGGTTGATTGAAGCTATGGCATCCAATGATTATCTGATGAACCATGACAGAGGGAACACATCAAAGAGAGGGATATGGGAGCTTGAGTCTCAAAATGCAATATTAGCTCAAAACAAAATCATCACAAATCAATTGGATGCAATCACACAGCAACTAAAGGCTATGAGTCTAGGACCAACACAAGGACAACAAGTCATGAGTTGTGATTTTTGTGGAGGAGGGCATGATAATGGTAATTGTGAAGCATCTCTAAGTTCTCAAGAGGAAGCAAAGTACATGGGGAATTTTCCAAGACAAGGGCAGAATTTGTACTCCAACTCTTATAATCAAAATTGGAAGAAGCACCCTAACTTTCCTTGGTCACAAGAAGCTCCACAAGAAAATACACCTTCACAACAACCACTACTTCAAAATCAACCACATCGTGATACCGATGAGAGAATGAACAAGTGGGAGAGCACTCTTGCACAATTCATTCAAGTCACCCAATCTAACTTCAAGAATACCGATGCATCAATAAAGAACCTTGAAGTGCAGATTGGACAGCTTTCTAGTGCATTAAGTGCAGGAGTTTCTGGAAAAACCACTAATAATCCAAAGGAGGAGTGCAAAACCATCATGTTGCTAAGTGGAGAGCTAGTAGAGCCGGGTGTTGAGCATTCCTCAAGTCAAAATGCTGAAAATTCTGCATTGAGAAAGAAGATAGTTGATACTGAAGAGAAAGAAGAGAGTTCAAAAAGGAAAGAAAAGGAGGAACCTCAAGATGATAGGAAGGAAAAGAAACTGAAATTAGTTGATGAAAATTCCATCTTGAGAAAGACAAAGGGTCAGCTTTTGAAAGAAGGGGGCAAGCCGCAAGAGATTCCTTCTTATGTGAAAGTGCCATATCCAATCAAGAAGAAGAGGAAAAAGAAAGAAGAGCAATTTGATAGGTTCTTGGATATTTTCAAACAATTGCGAATAAATATTCCCTTTGCCGAAGCATTAGAGAGTATGCCATCAAATGCCATGTTCATGAGAGAATGGTTTGAAAAGAAGAGAAAGATTGAATCAAGTGAGGTAGTGGCTTTGACTGAAAATTGTAGCTCAATTCTCCAACACAAGCTTCCACCTAAGTTGAGGGATCCCGGATCCTTTACCATTTCTTGTATCATTGGAGATGTAATAAAGGCTAGAGCCCTATGCGACCTTGGGGCAAGTATTAATCGATGCCATTATCCATGATGAAGAAGCTTGGAATTCATGATGTGGAACCAACCATGATCTCATTGCAACTTGCGGATAGATCAATTAGGAGACCATATGGTTTGGTAGAGGACTTACTTGTGAAAGTAGGAAAGTTCATATTTCCCATGGATTTCTTTGTGTTGGACATTGAGGAAGATGTGAGTATTCCACTGATTTTTGGAAGACCCTTCTTAGCTACCGCCGGAGCTTTGATAGATGTATCAAAAGGCGAGATTATATTGAGGGTGAATGAAGAACAAATGGTTGTGAACATGGTTGATAAGGAGTCTACGGGAACTTCACCAATTATTCATGCTCAAGTTCAATTTGTGCAAAACCAAGAGCTCCAAGAAGTTCGCAAAGATGAACATAAGAAGAAAAAGAAGAGCAATGGGAACAGAAAGAAAAAAAAGAAGAGGAAGTCTCAATGGTCATCTCAATTCCAACCACTTTGGCCAAAAGAAGATGATTCATCAAAGAAGGGCAATACACCATTGGTTAATGGTGGGAATAATGTGACCAGTGGTGGCAAGAAAAGCAACAAAAATGCTCCATTTTTCTGTTCATTCAAGCCACCTTGAGCATTAAATAATCGGCGTCAAGCTAGTGACGTTAAAGAAGCGCTTCTTGGGAGGCAACCCAAGATTAGATTAGATTTTATTTGAAAATTTTTTTTCCTTATCTTTCATCACACATTATGATGCATCTTACTGTGTAAAGTTCATTCTGACATTTGGTACAGATTTGAGTAGGCCAAAGAATTAGCAGCAGAGGAAGTGGGAGAATTTGAAGGTAAACTGCTAACGCTGGGCGCTCGGCTTGATGCCCAGCGTAGGAAAAGTCAGAGACTACCAGGATGAGTGGCGCTGGGCGCTCCACAGGAAGGACGAGCGTTGCAAATTTCTGTAGCTCCTGGACAGCTAGCGCTGGGCGCTAGGCAGCCAGAGCTGGGCGCCCAAGTGGAGGCTGAGCGTTGGAATGAGTAAAAAAAAAAAAAAATTCACATACTCATCCAGTGTGCAGAAGAAAGGGGGTGTTCTGAACTCTATTAATTTTCTTTGCCCTCTTTCATTTGTTAGTTAGTTGTAGGAATAAATTGCCCAAACTTGCATATATTGCACAACTTGTGTTGAATGGATTCTTGTGTAGATTCTCTAGTGAGCATAGAACTTTTGCTTGACTGAAATTTTTAACATGATGCAATTTATACTGGCTAAGTATATGATTTCATTGAAACCATTGATCCCTGTGAATTGTTTGTGACAATTTTTCATGCTATGATTGATGCAATGTTGGATGCATGGATTTTCTCTTGCACATAACCATTAACTGTGAGCTTTTGAGCCCAAATGCTCTGGCACATTATCCAGATGACTTGTTTCTTTCATGTGTGATTGTCCATCACTTGCATGTTCTCCCCTTTTCTTGCCTTGAATGCTTGTCATTGTTGCAATGTTCTTGCATATGCATGAATGATTGAGGCAATAATTCTTTGTTTAAGCTTGGTGACATAATTGCTAACCTATCATTTACCATTGTTAAGCCCAATTGAGCCTTGGCCTATTTTTCTTGGTATGATCGCACATTACAAGCCAAAAAGTGATAAAACCATTTTGTCCCACTACTTTGGCTTAGAGGAATGTTTGGACTTAAGTTTGGGGTTGTTCTCTTGCTTAGGGACAAGCAAGCAAATAAAGTTTGGGGTGGTAAGTAGGCCACTAAAGATGCCTACTAGAAAAAAAAAATGAAAAATAAAAACTGAAAAAGAAAAAAAAAAGAAAAAATAGAAAAAGCCAAAAAGAGGAAAAGGAAAGAGAAAGTATGCAAAGAAAGAAAAAGGAAAAATAGAAAGAAAAAGAAAATTAAAACAAGAAGCAACAAGAGAAAAAGAGAAAAAGAAATAGTTGGAAATGAATAAAAAGGAAATAGCACAAATTGTGTGCTTATGTGCTTGTAGCTAGACTAGGCAAGTGAAAATTCCAAAAGAGTCCAAATAGTCCTTGAATCCAAAGTAGCATAGCATATATATCCTTATTCTCATCCACCCGTACCTAAGCCCCATTACATCCAAATAAAAGACCTCATGATATGTGTTGCATTGGCATTTGTGATGTATGTTCCTAGCATCTTATCAAGATTAGGATTGGGGAATGCATGATGATTGGAATTGAGAGCAAACATGACCAAGTGAGGATGTGTGAAACACTTAAACAGAGAGGTTGCAAGGGATAATTTTGTGCATTCAATGGAGCTAATTTTGTACTATGTTTGATTGTTCTAAAGCATGAAACTTGTGATCAATTGGAATTTATGAATGATTGTGTGATGCTTGTCCATTTTGCAAAAGTGTCAAGGAATTGAAGTCTTGCATGAGTAATTTGCTTCACAAGAGAATTGACCATGAAAATCTATCTCATTCACCCCTGTTTTGAATTTAATTTTTTGCTTGAGGACAAGCAAAATTTCTAAGTTTGGGGTTGTGATGAATGTGTAAAATATGTTAGTTTGGAAGTGTAATTAGGAAAGAGTTTGTAAATAATCCTAGAAATTATAGGAAAAGTGATAAGAAAATGTACACATTCATTTGAATAGAGTTTTGATACTTAGATTTCAATTTATATTGAAATTATACTTAAAAGAGGTTGAAAATGTGCAGGATTAGTAGCCCAGCGCTCAGCCTTGGAATTGGACGCTCAGCACGGACAGAAACGGAAGAAAAATGCATCCTGCAGAGCATGGGCCAGCGCCCAGCGCTGGCATTCTGGAGTGAACCAGCGCCCAGCGCCAGGCAGCATGGGCTAGCGCCCAGCTCTAGGAGATAGCGCCCAGCGCTAGTGCTTCAGCAGCAGAAGATGTTTGGGCGCCCAGCGCAGGCTAGGGCGCCCAAGCAAGGCGACGCGAGCAGAACCAGTATAAATACGTTTTGAACAGATTCGAAAAGGACTTTTGGTCATTTTTACTCTGATTCTAATCTGTGTTCTCTGAGAGGGTGTTGAAACCAGGGAGTTCAAGAGCTTTCGGAAGAGAGGATTGAAGAATCCATGGCTTCTCTACCTCAGATTTCTTATATTTCTTCTAGATTTCATCTCGTAGATATGAGTTTCTAAATTCCATAGGTTAGGATAGGATGAGTTCAATCAGATCTTGATGTAAGTTCGTTCCAACTCTGATTTCAATTCAGATTCGTTCAAATTGAGTAATCTTTTCAATGCTTAATGCTTTTCCTGAATTGGCCATTCATGAAATTGATCGTATGAATGAATGCATAATTGGAAAATGTGTGTTCATGCTAGAACTGAAATAGATTACCACTGTGAGGTCGATTCTAGGAATAGAACTTCATTGCAGTGCATTCCTTGTAAGTCTTGTGCTTACTGCTTGTGCTAATTTTGATTCACCTAAGGAATTAGGGTTCATAATTTGTAACAAAGGATTATCACCTAAGGAATTAGGGATAGATCTAAATCAGTGGCTTGAATGTCAATTAAATGAATTGAATTCAATATTAGGGTTTTGTGAGTTACATCAAGTGAAGATTGAGTGATTCCGATTCCTAACCGTCTTAAATACTTGATTCCTCTTAATTGTTCATTTGTTTTCCATTGTATTGATTGTGTGATAACAGAAAACCTATTTCAATTACCTTTGTAACAACACTTAATTCAACATCTCAGTTAAATGCTGGAACTATGAGTTTTATCCGTTCAAATATCGATTGCTTAGTTGTCATTGTTACTTGAATCTCAATCCTCGTGGGACGATACTCTACTCTCATTATTATTACTTGTACGATTTGGTGCACTTGCCAAACCTTCAACACTGTCGACCCACATGGTTTTTAATGACTCCAATGATAATTTTATTTACCGCCTCGACTTGGCCATTGACCTGTGCATAGTATGGGGTAGACATTAGCATCTTTATATGCCTAGAACTTGGATATTCCACAATCTTCTTACTAGTAAAAACTAACCCTTGATCAGTTGTCAAGGTTTGTGGTATTCCAAACCGACAAACAATGTGATTTTCAAAAAAGTTAATTACATCTTGTTGGGTGACTGCTTTAAAGCAAACTGCTTCTACCCACTTGGTAAAATGAATTGACGTCCTTTTGACGAAGAAGGATGTATTTGGCCAATTAAGTCCAAGGCCCATCCTCTGAATGGCCAAGGCTTGACAATAGAATGTAATTCATTGGCCGGAACATTTTGTATGTGACCATGTTTCTGAGATTGCTCACAAGACTTGGCAAACAGAATGCAATCCTTTACCATAGTTGGCCAATAATACAAACTACGTCGAAGTACCCATTTTATTTTATCTCCCGCTTGGTGGGCTCCACATATACCCTCATGGACCTCTGGCAAAGCTAAATAAGCATCTTGCTCACTTATGCACTTGTGTAAAGTTCCGTCAATATATCTTCTATGTAATAGTCCACCCTGCATTGTGTAATTCAATGCTTTATTTTTTTGTCTTTCTATCTGCATTTTGACTTGGATTTTCCAAATACTCAATTATTGGCAATCTCCAATCGTCTGGCAGGATTACATCATTGACCAAGACATCTCTTTCTTTCAATGGATATAATAACTCTCTGATTTCCATCGGACGACAAAGTCTTTTGATATATCCACGAAGCTATTTGAGCCAACTCGTTGGCCTCTTGATTTAATTCTCTAGGGATATTCTTGGAAACTACGTCATCGAATTTTCTCATTAACTTACTTGCTATAATACAATATTTTGTCAAGTTATAACTGACACACTTGTATTCTTCGGTAAGTTGTTTTATAACTAATTGAGAATCCTCAAAGATATGCACATTTCGTGTTTTCTTTTCTACTAGTATCTCCAGTCCAACAATCAAAGCCTCATATTCAACTTCATTGTTAGAACATGGATACTTAAGTTCAAACATGAACTTAGTAGGAGTTCCTTGTGGAGTCACGATCAAGACTCCTACTCCACTACCTCATTGATGCCTTCACCCATCAAAGTAAAGTTTCCAGGGTTGTAAAGTGACAAAGTTTATTTCTGGTACATCCAATCCTAGATGTTCTACCAAGAAGTCAACAACTGCCTGACCTTTGACAACTTTGGCTGGCACGTATTGTAAAGAATATTCCGACAAAGCAATGGTCCATTTACCAATACACCCATTAAGGACTGGTTTTGACAACATATACTTTATTACATCAGTCTTAGATATTACCAATACATTACAAGGCAACATATAATAAGTTTGGTACATGAAAAATACAATGGTGAACATAATTTTTCTATAGCACTATATCTTCTTTCAGCATCATTGAGGACTCTGCTTAGATAATACACAGCCCTTTCGACATTGTCATTGTCATCCTGGGCCAAAAGACATCCTATAGTGTCTTCAGATGCTGATATATACAACTTCAATGGTCGACGAGGCATAGCAAGCATCATGACCGGTGGATTGACTAAGTATTGCTTGATATGGTCAAAAATTTCTTGATGACATGGTTCCCATATGAAGCTCTGCTCTGCTTTCAACTTGACCAATGGTGCAAATACTCTTATTCTTCCCGAAAAATTCGATATGAACCTCCAAAAAAAGTTAACCTTTCCTAGGAAGGACTATAATCCCTTCTTATTTGTCAGTGCTGCGGCTTCCATAACTGCTTTGGCTTTATTTTTGTCCACCTTAATTCCTTTCTTATGAACTAAAAAGCCCAAGAATTTGGCAGCCAACACTCCAAAGCTACACTTTTTTGGGTTGATTTTGAGATTATGTATACCTCTATGAATTTCCTCTATGTATACCCCTATGAATTTCCCAATTACATTGTGAAAAATGGTATTCATTACTCGCTGATAGGTGGCTCCTGCATTCTTTAAACCAAAAGGCATGACAATCCATTCATATGTCACAATTGCTCCTGGACACTTGAAGGCAGTCTTTGACACATCTTCTTCGGCTATAAAGATTTGATTATAACCTGCATGGCCATCCATACAACTTCAAATTTCATTTCCTGATGCTGAGTCGACAAGCATGTCGACTATTGGCATCGGATATTCATCTTTAGGGGTAGCACTATTGAGATTTCTAAAATCTATACATACCCTCATTTTGACATTTTTATTAATAACAAGAACTACATTAGAAAGCCAGTCGACATACCTGGTTGTTCTGAACTTTACCTTAAGCAGTCTCTCTAATTCCTCTTTGATTTTATGTACCACCTATGGGGCAAATCTTCTGCTTTCCTGTTTGACAGGTTTGCAATCCTCCCTGAGTGGTAATCGATGTTCGACGAGATCCCTACTCAACCCAGGAATTTCATCATAGTCCCATGCGAAGCAATCTTTGTATTATGTGATTAATCTGACAAGTTTTTGTTTGTAATCCTTTGGCAGAAATGCACTCACAAAGATAGGTCTTTTCTTGGCCTCAGTGCCTAAGTTTATCTCCTCTAGGGGATCCTCGACTTCCACATTTTGTTTCATTTCGGCTCCCTTTTCGAAACCTAAAGGGCTGTCGTCAATTATACAATCTTCTAACACACTCTTTGAAGTGTGTATTTCCTTATCGGCTAGATAAGCCGACAATCTCCTTAGTTGTATTTCAAGACTCTTTGTCAGAATTTAGCCGAGTTTTGTCGGTCTCGTCCTTTATCTTAACATCGAATTGGCTGAGAAGGCTTGCTTCCAAACCATCCTTGTCAACAACCCCTTCATTTGCAGTTATAGGTTTGACCTTTGGTGCGTACACTTTGAAATCGACATGTAATTGCTGAACATAGCAAGCGCTGTCATCGGCTTCAACTATTTCCACCTGATCTTGTGCATTCCACAAAATTACCTTCTGATGCTCCGTTTGCGGGATTGCTCCTACTGCATGAATCCAATCCTTGCCAAGTAATAAATTGTAGCTTGACTTGACGGGGATTATCACAAACAGTGTCATCTTTTCGACAGTGCCAACTTGCATATTCAACAGGATGACGCCATCTGACGGAGAAGTCTTGCCAATGAAATCGGTGACAACAATATCTGTTGGGATTAAATCCAACTAATCCTTCCCAAGCTTTTTGAACATTTCTTATGGCATCATAATCACAGCGGCTCCTCCGTCAATTAAAACCCTATTGGTAGGTCTTCCATCTATTATGGCCTTTACATGCAATGGCCTTAAATGGTTCCTCTGCTCATCTGTAGGTTTCTCCAATTGGGCCACATTATCAAACGTAGTGACCAAGTTTTCTTGAACATACATCCAAAAATCACCTGGATCTCTATCATTGTTGACAACATCTTCACCGTCAGAGAAATCAACTTCGAGATATCCCTCATATTTTACTGGAATGAATGAAATCAATCTTATCTTTATTTTCATCCCTAGTTCCAATATAACTTCATTCTCTGGATCCTTATCCAAGAATGCACCTCCAACCATTCCACCATGATTTCTTTTTAAGTCATTCTCATCATCTGATCCTAACCTATCTGATAGAGGTCGGGATATTCCTATGCCGCAGTTATCCAGTGCCTTGATGATATCAGCTAGATCTTCATTCTGGCTATCCATGTCCATGTCTTTACTGATGTTTATGTCATCAATTGGATCATTTAGTGCTTCGATGACAACATCGAAAGACAAATCTTCCTTGGTTAGGTCGTATTCAGGCTTGAACGTTGCCAACTGTTGTTCTTCAATTCTTGCCTCAAACTCCTTCTCGAGTCCTGCAACCCTTTCTATGTCTACCATACCGGCAGGCCGTTTGCCTGTGGATTTTGTTGGTGGTGATGCCAGCTCTAAGGCCTTCTTCTTCTCTACATAAACCTGTGACATAGGCTTACTCTGCCTGACTTGATTAACAGGCACCCTCGTGTCAACTTCCATTTGATGAGCCTTTATCATGCTTTTCATTTTGACATCTCCACTGTTGTCAGCTACTACAACCAAACAACCAGTATCCCGTGAAGGAAATTCCTTTATGGTGATGCCCTTTTGCTTGGAAAGCTTCTTCTTTTGAGCCTGTCGGAGCCTCTGTAGCCTCCTCTTTTGATTCTTAGATATGGCCAACTGACTTGATGATCCTGATAAACCAGGCCCTGTCATCTGAGTATTTCGAGCTAATAGCCCTTTTCGGTAATCCTCATTCCAGAAGGGAGGATTCCTATCACTGAACTTATTCCTTTTGGCCTATTTCTGCTTACGCAGTTCTGGATAACGATCCATGGTAGAATTTCTTACCCATCAATCCACTATTACATGGGACGGGGGTTTCCTGATCTTGACGGAATTGAAGCCTCCGCCGACAGACTTGTTAATTCCCATTGATTCTTTGACTGGCTCTTCGAGCCAACCTCCAGTGTTATGTTGTCTGGGTCTTGCTTGATATATATTTTGTCGACGACTATCTCTCTGCCTGTCGACAACATGCCCACCAGTACTGTGCATATTGTTACACCCAGTATGGCTCCTCGGGTGCGAAAACTTGCCTTGACTATTACCATCACGAGACTCAGTTCTGTCTTGAGGGTGATATGATGGAGTTCTCTACCCCCTGACTTTCTCGGCATCATCATCATCATAAAATTCTTCACATCTTGGGAAAACTTTAAATATGCCACCAGATTTTTTCCGTGTTATGAAATCAACAAGCGGTTCCCCTGGATTTGGATAGATATCGAATGAATACGTCAGGTCCATATGGATATTATGTCTAGCTCTTATATTGACCATGCCTATTCCCAAAGGGACTTGGCGGTCAGCCTTGTTAACTTCAGGACCGAATGGTTCCATGTCAATCTTCATGACCGGTTTCTTGTCTGAAAATTTCAGCCTTCCTTCTGCTAAACCTTTCTGAATGATGTCCCCAAAAAGCATACAATTGTTAGTCACATGACCAAAAGTGTTATGAAATTTACAATATTTTCGATCCTTTATTTCATGGGATTTCAATAACCTATGATCATCTGACAATTTTAATTGCTTATCCTTAAGCAATATGTCAAATATTTGGTCGGCTTTGGTCACGTCAAACGTATACACTTTTTTATTGACAAAAGGAATCCTTTCTCTGGCCCTTGCGGGCCTCAAGGCTTGGCATGTATAAGGTGGGCCATTTTTTAATTCGACATAATCTACCTCATATTCCTCAGAATTATTATCTTCTTCGTCAGAATCATCGCATCCGACAGAATTAATCTTTTCCCTTTTGAGGAACTTTCTTTGCTTGAAAACCTTTTCGGTCTTCAGTTGTTCAATTTGTTGAACTTTATCACCTAGTTGGGCGAGATTAATTAGATGTTGGTTGACCAATTTCTTTCTAGTATAATAATCTAGACCTCCGGCAACAATCTTTACTATTTCTGCTTAAGGGATAGGGGTGAAGCAACGACTCCTCATTTGAAAGAATCGGCCAAGGTAGGGATCGACAAATTCGTTATTCATTCTCTTGATGCCAAAAAATTTTGTTAACCCAACCTTTAGGTCACCGCTAAAGAATTGATCATGAAAACTCCTCTCTAATTGATTCCAGGAATGTATGGAATTGGGTCTTAAATTTGAAAACCAAGAGAAAGCATTTTTTGTCAAGGAACCTGGGAAGAATATCATTTTGAGGCCTTCTTCCAATGCCAAATCACCTATTTGCATAACGTATCGAGCAATGTGTTTCACTGTCGACTCACCGCTCTCTCCTGAGAATTTTAACAACTTTGGCATTTTCACGCCTCTAGGCATTTCTGCTTGTTGTACCCAATCTGGAAACGCAGAAGGGAAGTATGGTTGATTGGCGTAGCCAATATTGAAGCCAAACCGATTCAACGCATTTTCCACTACCTGGTTCACGTTTTGATTCAAAACGCTTTGCCTTATTGCTCCTAAAGGACCTTGGTTGGCAACAATATGTTCGTCCTCTCCTAGTTGGAGAATATGGTCATTGCCATGGTGGTTGTCGAGGAGGTTCCTCGTCATCCAGATCTATCATTTCCCATTGGACATTCAGTTGTTCATTCTGGGGTGGTTGGTCGTCACCCCTTCTACCCCTGTTAGGATTCCGGTTGTCCTCCAGGGCTATAACTCCCAAGGCTTGGTTCAACCTTCCAATTTCCAATGTCAATGCATTACATTTATTATTGGTATTGTTCATCACCAGGGTAATCACAGTTCCTATCTGTTGAGTCATATGGTGTATCATATCTATGTTGCTAATGTAACACCCCCCTTGGGCATTACTTTCTAAACACGTGCGGAAATAAAATTAAAAGATAATTTGCTGGTGCTTTCGGAAAATAATTTGTATAAGTACATAAGTGTCTGAAATTGGGTATAAAAATTTTTGTCACGACCCCACACCTAAGCCTTGATCGGCACACAGACTTACTATCATAGCCTGGCAAGCCTATTTCATTTAAAGAATATACTTGAATAAAAGCTAATATTTTATGAAAATTTCGACAGAGTCTCCTCTGTAATTCGGACATCCCAGGTAAAAGAACACCTGCTAAAATAATTACATTTTCATTCCAGAATTCCAGTAACACCAAATACCGCTAGGCAGTAATAAAAAAAATATAGTTATAACAATTAGCTATACAGGAAAAGTTTAAGTTTTTCATCCAAAAGAAGGGCTCTCCGAGCCATTTACATTCCATCCAAAAATAAAGGCTCTCAGAGCCATACTCATACATACTATCAAAAATAATCTAAGTTTCAAACCCTAAGCTGGTCATTCTAAAAGTTATTCCTGAGAAAACTCACGTGATCTTTCCCCAATCAAGTACTTCATCAAATAACCAGATCTAAGCCTCTGAATGACTTAGGGAGATGATAAGCCTTTGGCTTATCTAGTTTTATAACTAGATGGACTGTGGTTTTTGTGCAAATTATTCGAGTTCAATCTCGTTTTCGCCCAAATTTGGCCTTGTTTTGTTCCTAAGTAGACTTTTACTCGTTCTAGGCATTTTTAGTAGTTTTTAGTCTATTTTGAATAGAATTACGCTTTTTGTATATTTTTATTGTTTCAGGTTATAAGTGAAGCTCTGGGAGTCAAGGAAAGTCCAGAAATAGTGGAAATTGCCATTCTGGAGATGCTCGCCCCGCGAGTGGATGGTCGCCTCGCGAGCCTGAAGATCAGCTAAGCAGCAACATCATCAATTCTGTCTCGCCCCGCGATAAGATTCTCGCCTCGCGAATCATGAAGACCTGCAAGACAGAGACCATCACAGACAAGCCGTGATGAAGGTCACGGCTGTGACAGATTAAGGTTTGATGTCTCGCCCCGCGAGAAGCATCTCGCCCCGTGAGAGTTTGAAGACCCTGGAAGACAGAGACCATCACGTCCTAGCCGTGATGAAGGTCACGGCTGTGAGAGATTGAAGTTTGAAAACTCGCCCCGCGAACACACTCTCGCCTCGCGAGAATCCAAATTGAAAGCGCTCCAAAACTAATGTTCGCCTCGCGAAATATGGTTCGCCCCGCGAGCGTCCGAGAACCAGAATCCCTATTTATAGGCTGTTTCAGATCAGATTGAGGACTTTTGATACTCCACTTGTTTTAGATCAGTTTTAGGACGAATCCTTGTTTCTGGAGCTGCGTCTCCCTTCTCTTTTCTTTTCTTATTTTATTATGGAGATTATTGCCGATTGTTCGTTTGTCGTCACGGGCATGAGGAACTGATCCCCTCGTCTAGGGGATCGATGAAGCCACCCATGGCGGTATAGTGTTCATGTGATGTATGTTTTTCTCCCCTTTAATTCAATTCTTGTTTTCCAATTCTGATTTGATTGTGTTGATCATATGCTTGCGTGATTAACTAGTTAAACGTGTTGAGGCTGATTGGCGATTCGCGTTTTAGAACTTGAATTGGGATCATCGATCGAATATTGTACGAGAGTGAGTAGGAGATCGGTGCAACCGTATAGGGAACAAGATTTAATAGAATTTGATGATTAGGATTATGAGACCTAGTAAGTAATTAATCCAATCTTCAAATATGTCCTATTGAGCACGACAGTGGATATAGGAGAATTTGGGGGTCCCGGTTGACATTGTAATTGAACTTAGGGAGGAATACATCATCACTTGGGTACTATGCATGATTGGGTAGGTGGATTTGAGACCCTAGATATTTTAATTCCTGATTTTTAATACCTTAGCGTTATTTGATTTGTTATTTGAATTGCGATCTTAATCTCTCTCTCTCAACCACTTTCCTCGCTTGACCAAACGTATCTGATTTCCCGCGGATTAGTTGAATTGGTAGCCCAATCCCTGAGTTCGACCTCGGTAAATTCTTACCATGTTTCTTTTATTACTTGCGACGACCCGGTACACTTGCCGGTGACCCACGAAGTTTTTGGCGCCGTTGCCGGGGATTGGCACAACCAATTTTTCTAATTTTAGGGAAGTTTGATTATTTGGTTAAGTTATTTTTATTTTATTTTTATTTTTATTTTTATTTTTATTTTTATTTTTAATTACTATTATCTCTCTACTTCTTTGATTCCACTTGGTCTTGCCTTGTTTTTGTATGCGAGGTACCCTCCCACAAGAGGACTTGCTATTTGATACGGAGATCACCAAGACCGAGAAGCGCTTAAGGAAAGAAGCAGAGAGCAAAAGAGGCTTGAATGGATGGATGGGCATCATTGAAGGAGATGTCGTACAATGATTACAACCGTGGTTGGGAAACCTCAAATGGATTCAGTTCTGCAACAATAGAAGCCATTCTAGAGCAAAATAGACTGTTGCAGATGCAGAATGAGGCTTTGTCTTGGAACAAGCAGGTGAATGTGATTCACGAGGGAATGCTTCCGGGTTGCGAATATTGTAATGGAGACCATGACACTTGGAGCTGTCCGTTCTACTTCTCTCAAGAATATGTGGACTCATGCCATAATTTCTATGACAGCGTGCCCCAGAACAACTATCAGAGTCAGAATCAGTATTAGGATTATATGAGGGGAGACCATCCGGGTTTCGCTTGGAGTAGTGCTGGCGATGGTCTGGCTTGGCAACAACAACCTCAACAGGATGGTGGAAGACGACCTTGGGAGTTGGCTCTTGAGAGGACAATTGCGGCAATTGATAAGATGGCCCAACAACAACAACCTTGGGAGTTGGCTCTTGAGAGGACAAATGCGGCAATAGACAAGTTGGGTCAGCTCGTAGAGAAACTTAATGAGTGTCTCCCAGGCACTTTCCCAGGTGATATAGAGAACAACCCTAAGAACCAATGCGAAGCCATAACAACTAGAAACGGTAGGGTGTTGGGATCTGACTGGGATGCAACTAGTTCTCAGGAAGTTGAGGAAGAACTACCACATGTTGAGGAAGAGCAACCTGAGAAAGAGGAATTGACAAGTGATAAGGCCCCGGAACAACCACAAGTTGAGGAAGAACTACCACATGTTGAGGAAGAGCAACTGGAGGAAGAGGAGTTGACAAGTGACAAGGCACCGGAGCAAGGGGGTAGAGATCAAAATGCAGATAAAGTGGTAGAGGATTTCACCATGCTTGCCAAGCAACCTGAAATTACTGCATTGGATAACTATGTTGGCTTACATGCATGTGTGGACATTGATAAGTTAGACCCTCCCACTTGTCTGGCACACTTCCTCGAGAAAACACCATTTGACCCGAGAGGAAGTGAGTTCATAATTACAGAGGTCAATGGAGTTTTCACACTCAGGCCAGGTGAAATCATGGATAGAGTCATATTGCTTCTGCAAGGGCCACTTCACAAACCATGGGATCCGGGTGGAAGGTCTCACATGATGAGCATCTCTTGGCCCTTGTACCACAGGCTATGGGATCCAGGTGGATGCTTCTTAATAAGTCAAGCTCGGGACGTTAAACAAGCGCTACTTGGGAGGCAACCCAAGATAGGTATCCTTTATTTTTAGTTTGTCATTTATATATATATATATATAAAAGATTGATTCGCCACGCGAATCCACAGTGGCCGCGTGAGACAGAAGCCCTAAATCTCAGAGGTTTGCTCACACTTCTGTCTCGCGTCGCGAGGTATACTTTCGCCTCGCGATTCTGGGCATCATCATCTGTTGGAATTCCATATTCGCCTCGCGAGATACTACTCGCCTCGCTATTCTGGAAAGTGTGAATAACAATTTTCCAGATTCGCCTCGCGAGTGGTCTCTCGCCCCGCGAATCTGTACTTAAGGTTTTAATTTGCAGGAGTTCTTCCAGGATGCTATGCAACAGAAGGGAGCCCGTGGGACCAATTGGATGAGGAGGCAACCATGGAAACTTGATCAGGGGGCACCCTCTCCTCTCCTCACTTTTGTTTTGTTTTTTGTTGTTGTTTTTGTTTTTGTTTTTGTTGTCACTCTTGAATAATTTGAGAAGATCAAGAGTATGTGTATGAATGTGTGTCGGTAAGCTTGTTGGATTTTAATTAAATTGAGCATAGATTGAATGCATGAATTATTTTGACCATTGATGATTTCCCCCTAGGTTCTGAAACTAGAAAAGTTGATCCCCATGTGAAAAATTGAAAACTGAACTTTGAGAATTTTATCGTGATTACTTGATTTATGATAAGTTTGGGGTGAGGGGGTGCACACACTAGGAATCGTATCTCGGTCAAACAATTTTCAAAATGTCCAGGTGAGGATTTGAGCCTCCAACTTTGTTTTTGATTGTGTGAATCACTTTTAAGTTGCACTTTCCCGAATTTGCTTGAATCTCTTCATGGTTTGCATGTTTATGTGTTGCATCAAATGATTTAGGCAATTTTCTTTGAATAACTACTTGGCCTAAAAAGAACCATCCCTAATTCATGTTCCCTAGTTAGCCACATTGAGCCTAATTGACCTATTGTTTCTTGATGACCCTATATTATAAGCCAAAATCTGAAAAACCATGTTAACCCAATCTTAGGATTAGGAGAGCATGGAAGCGTAGCAAGAGAATGGTTGTGAGGAACTAAGTTTGGGGAGGCTACAAGGTGATGTGTCATATTGGGGGTGAGAAAAAGAAAAATAAAGGTTGATTTAAAAAAAAATTGCCAAAAGAAAAGGGGCAAAGCAGAAAAAATAGCAAGAAAAAGGCCGTAGTCACCTGAGGCAAAAAGAAAAATGGACAAAGGAATTTGAGTGGAAGATGTGTCAAATGCTCATGCTCTCTTAGTTCCTAGGGACTTAAGCCTAGTATCCTTGAATATCCAACCCTCAGCCAGGCCCCATTACAACCTTTATAAGACCTTCTGATGTTGCATACATGTTTTCGTGGAAACCATCTTTGAGATGAAAATCAAATTCATGGGAAGTGCTCTTGATATGTGAAATTGAGTGAAAAGTTGATAGCCTAGACGAATTTGAGCGAATGAGTGAAAATTTACATACCCTTGTGAGGAAAACAATTGTTTGAAATTGGTGATCTTCCTTTTGTGTGTGACTCTGATCCTCAACTTAGATTAATGATTGCATGAATGATGATGTTCTCAATTGGTTAAAGTAAATGAATGTGGGGATTACGTTGATGTAGGGGGGAAATCATTGGATAAAAACTGTTTTGATTGCATGAAATTTGTGCGAAATCGATTGATTCCTTTAGGCTTGCCAAGTCTTGAGTCCTTTTTGAGTTTTAGCTTGCTTGGGGACAAGCAAGGTTTAAGTTTGGGGTGTTTTGATAAGCCTTTGGCTTATCTAGTTTTATAACTAGATGGACTGTGGTTTTTGTGCAAATTATTCGAGTTCAATCTCGTTTTCGCCTAAATTTGGCCTTGTTTTGTTCCTAAGTAGACTTTTACTCGTTCTAGGCAATTTTAGTAGTTTTTAGTCTATTTTGAATAGAATTATGCTTTTTGTGTATTTTTATTGTTTCAGGTTAGAAGTGAAGCTCCGGGAGTCAAGGAAAGTCAAGAAATAGTGGAAATTGCCATTCTGGAGATGCTCGCCCCGCGAGTGGATGGTCACCTCGCGAGCCTGAAGATCAGCTAAGCAGCAACATCATCAATTCTGTCTCGCCCCGCGATAAGATTCTCGCCTCACGAATCATGAAGACCTGCAAGACAGAGACCATCACAGACAAGCCGTGATGAAGGTCACGGCTGTGACAGATTAAGGTTTGAAGTCTCGCCCCGCGAGAGTTTGAAGACCTTGGAAGACAGAGACCATCACGTCCATGCCGTGATGAAGGTCACGGCTGTGAGAGATTGAAGTTTGAAAACTCGCCCCGCGAACACACTCTCGCCTCGCGAGAATCCAAATTGAAAGCGCTCCAAAACTAATGTTCGCCTCGCGAAATATGGTTCGCCCCGCGAGCGTCCGAGAACCAGAATCCCTATTTATAGGCTGTTTCAGATCAGATTGAGGACTTTTGATACTCCACTTGTTTTAGATCAGTTTTAGGACGAATCCTTGTTTCTGGAGCTGCGTCTCCCTTATCTTTTCTTTTCTTATTTTATTATGGAGATTATTGTCGATTGTTCGTTTGTCGTCAAGGGCATGAGGAACTAATCCCCTCGTCTAGGGGATCGATGAAGCCACCCATGGCGGTATAGTGTTCATGTGATGTATGTTTTTCTCCCCTTTAATTCAATTCTTGTTTTCCAATTCTGATTTGATTGTGTTGATCATATGCTTGCATGATTAACTAGTTAAACGTGTTGAGGCTGATCGGCGATTCGCGTTTTAGAACTTGAATTGGGATCATCGATCGAATATTGTACGAGAGTGAGTAGGAGATCGGTGCAACCGTATAGGGAACAAGATTTAATAGAATTTGATGATTAGGATTATGAGACCTAGTAAGTAATTAATCCAATCTTCAAATACGTCCTATTGAGCATGACAGTGGATATAGGAGAATTTGGGGGTCCCGGTTGACATTGTAATTGAACTTAGGGAAGAATACATCATCACTTGGGTACTATGCATGATTGGGTAGGTGGATTTGAGACCCTAGATATTTTAATTCCTGATTTTTAATACCTTAGCGTTATTTGATTTGTTATTTGAATTGCGATCTTAATCTCTCTCTCTCAACCACTTTCCTCGCTTGACCAAACGTATCTGATTTCCCACGGATTAGTTGAATTGGTAGCCCAATCCCTGAGTTCGACCTCGATGAAATTCTTACCGTGTTTCTTTTATTACTTGCGACGACCCGGTACACTTGCCGGTGACTCAACAGGAGACTCCTCTACACCATCTGTACTAAAGCACCCAGGGTACAATAGCGAACCAGAAGAAAACCTGATATGTCTGTAAGGGTGAGATCCTAATATATGGATTTAAATACGATAACCACATGCACGACTCTCAATTACCATTTAACATGAATATTCAAAGATAAACAATATATTTATCAAAGGGTTTCATACCCGATAGTCGTACCCGTTTTAAAAACCATGACACTTCAATATTCCACAACTAACTTTGAGACCTAATCTCCGGAGCTCCAACCATCAAATAAATGAGCTGATCAGGCTCTAGTTGCCAATTAAGGCAGAATCAATGCCCGATATGGCAAAGTTCTATTGACCATTCCACAGTCCAACTCAAGGCAAAGTGGTGACTACATATAGCACATGGTCTACTTGGTCGTATATCCATCAAGGCACAGTGACGCAAACTGCATGAATACTTGCCATCAAACATTCAAGTCCTATGCAAAGGCATGTCTGCCCTGTAATGCATGTAAAACATTTTGTTCACGTTGTTTTCTTTGTGTTCAATCTTTATATGTTGTAGCTAAAAACCTCACGACCAAATCACCATTTTAAACTTTCAAGTTTAATACCTCTTTCAAATATAATTGACTCCAAGTCAAAAGTGTGCAAATCACGAAATCTAGACCGATGCACCAGTCATAGATACGTAGATTTTAGTGCACAAAACCAATAACCCACTTATTGGACATCTAGTCCATAAATTCAGCATTCGGACCCCAGGCCCATATCATTCGGACCCCAGGCCCATATCATAGAACACTAGATCCGACGTCTCGGGTGCTAGGTTCGTTTAAACCATTTTCGTTCTGTGAAATACAAAACAAAACCAAAGTTTCCTCAACTTATCCAAGTTGACGGAAATAACACCATTGTGTAAAACTCATTTCCAGAAATCCTTTCCGTTTGAAATTCATTTATAAAACCATCAAATCATAGAGAAATTCATTTTTCTCAAATCCGTTTTCCTTTGAAAACTCCTTTTTCCATAACAACTTCAAATCCTCGTAAAATCATTTCTAACTCATTTCTATTTGAAATAATAAAATTGTCCCTCATAGTTTTCGTTGTCAAATACTTTTCTAAAGTATTTTTCGTTGGAAATAAAGTCATTTGTAAATCAAATGATTTTCTCTTTTACAAAAGTTCTTCATAATCATTGTTAAAATATCCTTGACATTTACATTTCTTAGAATAACTTTTCGTCTTGTTTTTGAATTTGTTTGGAAAAGACAACGTAACTGAAATATTTTCAAGATGTTGTCCTGACTATTTATTTAGAAATCACTCTTTTCTCCAAAACATCATCAAATATACATACTTTCAATATTTTTCTTCCATAAATCAAGTCCTTTGAATTTCTCATCAAGCTTTTTCAACGCTTTTATCTTTAATTTAATTGAGAACTGACCAATGCCAGGCTTCTCAGTCAATCAACCAACCAACCAACAAATAATCCATACATCACAGTATAATCATGCTTTCACATAAAACATTAAAAACCACATAACAGTCATATTACAATTTAATTTGACACCACACAGCACAGCAGATAAACTCAAATACGACACACAAATAGCATGCAGTTATCGAAAATCCCTCAGGCAGTCTCCCCTTACCTTTGAAGACAAGTAAAGGATCCTCGTCTTAATGCTCACGTTAGCTCCAAGAGTGTAACTATCTACTCCATCAAGCAATCATAGCCATGTCAAACGTCTCAGAGAGGGAATCCCACAACGCGCAACAACCAGAAATCAAGAAATCAATTACACATGATCAAACACACATTCTAATTTGATCTAAACACTTTATCTTATTACCAAACAAGGTTATTTTCAAAGAAAATCATGTTTGGAGCTTACGCTTCACAATACCCTTTTAGGAAACTTTGTTTTGATTATAGGATCATGAAAAAGAACTTGGGAATTATCCATTAAGAGTCCTAATTGAACTAAATCATAATTAATTTCACAAAAACAGAACCAAATTCAAATAAAATCAAATTGGGGTTTAGGGCTCCTAAATACAATTTGGGGAAAACTCATTTTAATTAAAGAATAATGAAATTGGTTTAGGGAAACACAAATTCATAGTCCCAATAGCATAAAACAAGCTTCAATTTCAAGATTGGAAGCTGAATTAAAAAGGCTAGGGTTAGGGTTTCAAAATCAATTTGGGGGTTTTGAATCTATAAGAGATTAGAGGGTAAAACACTCACCCAAGCTTGAAGGCAGAGGACGCAGTGACCAGCCATGGGTGCGGTGGCGGCGTCACGACGGCTCCGGCAAGATCGCAGTGGCGGTTGGATGATTTCTAGAGTAAACAAGGACCAAAAGAGAGGGTTAGACCAAAGGAGAATGAGATGGAGTTCAAGACAACTCACATAGTGAAAACCACCATGGAGGTGGCGGCGGACAGCACCTACCGCGGTGGCTAGCACGACGTGAACAGGAGGAACGAGACGAAGCAGAACACGCGTCTTCTCCGCTACCAGGCGCAACCAAACGGTGACCTCCCATGCGGAGCACGGCTGGACGGCGATGGGCGGCTCCTAGGGCGGCGATACTGGTTGGTTGAGAAGGAGGAGGAAGAAGATGGAGTGAGGAGGAAGAAGAGAAAAAGAAAGAAGAAAAGAGAAAAATGAGGGAGAGGGCGTCGAGAGAGAGAGAGAAAAATGTGAGAAAGTTAAGTTTTAAACCCATTATTTAGTAATAGGTACAAAATGAGTGATAAATATTAGGCCTAAAATGAACATGTTTTTACTTTTTGGAATCTAAAAATAAAGATTGATAAAGATATGATTTCAAAATTCAAATTAAAGTAAAGATTAATAGTTGAACTGATCAACTAAGAAAATACTCTGTCCAAAATTTAATCTCCGATTAAGGTCAAACCAAAATATTTTTAACTCTAAAATTAAATAGAATAAATATATGAAAATGTTTTTCTCTTAATCATATTATTTAAAATATTTTTCTGTACTGGTAATAATAGTGACAATAACATAAATTATTGTCTAGTAAGCGTGCATTCACTGAAATAAGTCAGTGCTAAGGCACCCAATAAAATAATTTGAAGAGAGTAATTTAATTACTCAAACTAAACCACATAACATAATAAACATAAACATCCAAATAAAATAATTAATCCTAGGTTTAAAAACTAGGGTGTTACAGCTAAGGTCCTTCTGATGTCGAACATCTGCCACGAGGCTTGTGTTAAACCGACAATATGTGAAGGAGCCTGTCTTGCTGGTGACACTGGGGCCTGGAGCGCTGGACGCTCTTGTCGAACGGGTGTCATGACCATGGACCCTGTTACTCCAAGACCCTGAGTAGGGGCTTGCCCTCCAATCACCAAAGGGCTATGTTGGCCAAACGAACCAAGGGGCTTGCCCTTGTGAGGAAAACAATTGTTTGAAATTGGTGATCTTCCTTTTGTGTGTGACTCTGATCCTCAACTTAGATTAATGATTGCATGAATGATGATGTTCTCAATTGGTTAAAGTAAATGAATGTGGGGATTACGTTGATGTAGGGGGGAAATCATTGGATAAAAACTGTTTTGATTGCATGAAATTTGTGCGAAATCGATTGATTCCTTTAGGCTTGCCAAGTCTTGAGTCCTTTTTGAGTTTTAGCTTGCTTGGGGACAAGCAAGGTTTAAGTTTGGGGTGTTTTGATAAGCCTTTGGCTTATCTAGTTTTATAACTAGATGGACTGTGGTTTTTGTGCAAATTATTCGAGTTCAATCTCGTTTTCGCCTAAATTTGGCCTTGTTTTGTTCCTAAGTAGACTTTTACTCGTTCTAGGCAATTTTAGTAGTTTTTAGTCTATTTTGAATAGAATTATGCTTTTTGTGTATTTTTATTGTTTCAGGTTAGAAGTGAAGCTCCGGGAGTCAAGGAAAGTCAAGAAATAGTGGAAATTGCCATTCTGGAGATGCTCGCCCCGCGAGTGGATGGTCACCTCGCGAGCCTGAAGATCAGCTAAGCAGCAACATCATCAATTCTGTCTCGCCCCGCGATAAGATTCTCGCCTCACGAATCATGAAGACCTGCAAGACAGAGACCATCACAGACAAGCCGTGATGAAGGTCACGCCGTGACAGACAGATTAAGGTTTGAAGTCTCGCCCCGCGAGAGTTTGAAGACCTTGGAAGACAGAGACCATCACGTCCATGCCGTGATGAAGGTCACGGCTGTGAGAGATTGAAGTTTGAAAACTCGCCCCGCGAACACACTCTCGCCTCGCGAGAATCCAAATTGAAAGCGCTCCAAAACTAATGTTCGCCTCGCGAAATATGGTTCGCCCCGCGAGCGTCCGAGAACCAGAATCCCTATTTATAGGCTGTTTCAGATCAGATTGAGGACTTTTGATACTCCACTTGTTTTAGATCAGTTTTAGGACGAATCCTTGTTTCTGGAGCTGCGTCTCCCTTATCTTTTCTTTTCTTATTTTATTATGGAGATTATTGTCGATTGTTCGTTTGTCGTCAAGGGCATGAGGAACTAATCCCCTCGTCTAGGGGATCGATGAAGCCACCCATGGCGGTATAGTGTTCATGTGATGTATGTTTTTCTCCCCTTTAATTCAATTCTTGTTTTCCAATTCTGATTTGATTGTGTTGATCATATGCTTGCATGATTAACTAGTTAAACGTGTTGAGGCTGATCGGCGATTCGCGTTTTAGAACTTGAATTGGGATCATCGATCGAATATTGTACGAGAGTGAGTAGGAGATCGGTGCAACCGTATAGGGAACAAGATTTAATAGAATTTGATGATTAGGATTATGAGACCTAGTAAGTAATTAATCCAATCTTCAAATACGTCCTATTGAGCATGACAGTGGATATAGGAGAATTTGGGGGTCCCGGTTGACATTGTAATTGAACTTAGGGAAGAATACATCATCACTTGGGTACTATGCATGATTGGGTAGGTGGATTTGAGACCCTAGATATTTTAATTCCTGATTTTTAATACCTTAGCGTTATTTGATTTGTTATTTGAATTGCGATCTTAATCTCTCTCTCTCAACCACTTTCCTCGCTTGACCAAACGTATCTGATTTCCCACGGATTAGTTGAATTGGTAGCCCAATCCCTGAGTTCGACCTCAGTAAATTCTTACCGTGTTTCTTTTATTACTTGCGACGACCCGGTACACTTGCCGGTGACTCAACAGGAGACTCCTCTACACCATCTGTACTAAAGCACCCAGGGTACAATAGCGAACCAGAAGAAAACCTGATATGTCTGTAAGGGTGAGATCCTAATATATGGATTTAAATACGATAACCACATGCACGACTCTCAATTACCATTTAACATGAATATTCAAAGATAAACAATATATTTATCAAAGGGTTTCATACCCGATAGTCGTACCCGTTTTAAAAACCATGACACTTCAATATTCCACAACTAACTTTGAGACCTAATCTCCGGAGCTCCAACCATCAAATAAATGAGCTGATCAGGCTCTAGTTGCCAATTAAGGCAGAATCAATGCCCGATATGGCAAAGTTCTATTGACCATTCCACAGTCCAACTCAAGGCAAAGTGGTGACTACATATAGCACATGGTCTACTTGGTCGTATATCCATCAAGGCACAGTGACGCAAACTGCATGAATACTTGCCATCAAACATTCAAGTCCTATGCAAAGGCATGTCTGCCTGTAATGCATGTAAAACATTTTGTTCACGTTGTTTTCTTTGTGTTCAATCTTTATATGTTGGAGCTAAAAACCTCACGACCAAATCACCATTTTAAACTTTCAAGTTTAATACCTCTTTCAAATATAATTGACTCCAAGTCAAAAGTGTGCAAATCACGAAATCTAGACCGATGCACCAGTCATAGATACGTAGATTTTAGTGCACAAAACCAATAACCCACTTATTGGACATCTAGTCCATAAATTCAGCATTCGGACCCCAGGCCCATATCATTCGGACCCCAGGCCCATATCATAGAACACTAGATCCGACGTCTCGGGTGCTAGGTTCGTTTAAACCATTTTCGTTCTGTGAAATACAAAACAAAACCAAAGTTTCCTCAACTTATCCAAGTTGACGGAAATAACACCATTGTGTAAAACTCATTTCCAGAAATCCTTTCCGTTTGAAATTCATTTATAAAACCATCAAATCATAGAGAAATTCATTTTTCTCAAATCCGTTTTCCTTTGAAAACTCCTTTTTCCATAACAACTTCAAATCCTCGTAAAATCATTTCTAACTCATTTCTATTTGAAATAATAAAATTGTCCCTCATAGTTTTCGTTGTCAAATACTTTTCTAAAGTATTTTTCGTTGGAAATAAAGTCATTTGTAAATCAAATGATTTTCTCTTTTACAAAAGTTCTTCATAATCATTGTTAAAATATCCTTGACATTTACATTTCTTAGAATAACTTTTCGTCTTGTTTTTGAATTTGTTTGGAAAAGACAACGTAACTGAAATATTTTCAAGATGTTGTCCTGACTATTTATTTAGAAATCACTCTTTTCTCCAAAACATCATCAAATATACATACTTTCAATATTTTTCTTCCATAAATCAAGTCCTTTGAATTTCTCATCAAGCTTTTTCAACGCTTTTATCTTTAATTTAATTGAGAACTGACCAATGCCAGGCTTCTCAGTCAATCAACCAACCAACCAACAAATAATCCATACATCACAAGTATAATCATGCTTTCACATAAAACATTAAAAACCACATAACAGTCATATTACAATTTAATTTGACACCACACAAAGACAACAGATAAACTCAAATACGACACACAAATAGCATGCAGTTATCGAAAATCCCTCAGGCAGTCTCCCCTTACCTTTGAAGACAAGTAAAGGATCCTCGTCTTAATGCTCACGTTAGCTCCAAGAGTGTAACTATCTACTCCATCAAGCAATCATAGCCATGTCAAACGTCTCAGAGAGGGAATCCCACAACGCGCAACAACCAGAAATCAAGAAATCAATTACACATGATCAAACACACATTCTAATTTGATCTAAACACTTTATCTTATTACCAAACAAGGTTATTTTCAAAGAAAATCATGTTTGGAGCTTACGCTTCACAATACCCTTTTAGGAAACTTTGTTTTGATTATAGGATCATGAAAAAGAACTTGGGAATTATCCATTAAGAGTCCTAATTGAACTAAATCATAATTAATTTCACAAAAACAGAACCAAATTCAAATAAAATCAAATTGGGGTTTAGGGCTCCTAAATACAATTTGGGGAAAACTCATTTTAATTAAAGAATAATGAAATTGGTTTAGGGAAACACAAATTCATAGTCCCAATAGCATAAAACAAGCTTCAATTTCAAGATTGGAAGCTGAATTAAAAAGGCTAGGGTTAGGGTTTCAAAATCAATTTGGGGGTTTTGAATCTATAAGAGATTAGAGGGTAAAACACTCACCCAAGCTTGAAGGCAGAGGACGCAGTGACCAGCCATGGGTGCGGTGGCGGCGTCACGACGGCTCCGGCAAGATCGCAGTGGCGGTTGGATGATTTCTAGAGTAAACAAGGACCAAAAGAGAGGGTTAGACCAAAGGAGAATGAGATGGAGTTCAAGACAACTCACATAGTGAAAACCACCATGGAGGTGGCGGCGGACAGCACCTACCGCGGTGGCTAGCACGACGTGAACAGGAGGAACGAGACGAAGCAGAACACGCGTCTTCTCCGCTACCAGGCGCAACCAAACGGTGACCTCCCATGCGGGAGCACGGCTGGGCGGCGATGGGCGGCTCCTAGGGCGGCGATACTGGTTGGTTGAGAAGGAGGAGGAAGAAGATGGAGTGAGGAGGAAGAAGAGAAAAAGAAAGAAGAAAAGAGAAAAATGAGGGAGAGGGCGTCGAGAGAGAGAGAGAAAAATGTGAGAAAGTTAAGTTTTAAACCCATTATTTAGTAATAGGTACAAAATGAGTGATAAATATTAGGCCTAAAATGAACATGTTTTTACTTTTTGGAATCTAAAAATAAAGATTGATAAAGATATGATTTCAAAATTCAAATTAAAGTAAAGATTAATAGTTGAACTGATCAACTAAGAAAATACTCTGTCCAAAATTTAATCTCCGATTAAGGTCAAACCAAAATATTTTTAACTCTAAAATTAAATAGAATAAATATATGAAAATGTTTTTCTCTTAATCATATTATTTAAAATATTTTTCTGTACTGGTAATAATAGTGACAATAACATAAATTATTGTCTAGTAAGCGTGCATTCACTGAAATAAGTCAGTGCTAAGGCACCCAATAAAATAATTTGAAGAGAGTAATTTAATTACTCAAACTAAACCACATAACATAATAAACATAAACATCCAAATAAAATAATTAATCCTAGGTTTAAAAACTAGGGTGTTACAGCTAAGGTCCTTCTGATGTCGAACATCTGCCACGAGGCTTGTGTTAAACCGACAATATGTGAAGGAGCCTGTCTTGCTGGTGACACTGGGGCCTGGAGCGCTGGACGCTCTTGTCGAACGGGTGTCATGACCATGGACCCTGTTACTCCAAGACCCTGAGTAGGGGCTTGCCCTCCAATCACCAAAGGGCTATGTTGGCCAAACGAACCAGCGGTTGTTCCATTAGGATACGGTATCATCCCATTTGGATATGGCATATAAAATTGAGGATTTATGTTTGTGTTGTAGGGACAGACCCAAAAGGCATCCCATACGCAGGTTGTTGCAAATGTTGGGTGGTTCCCCTTGGATTTCTCGAGTTGACAATACAGTTTGGGGATAATCCTGTACCATGCATAGCAACTGTTTGCAAAGGCGGTGAATGTGGTGCCAGGAGAGATAAAGGAGGGACATAGTCACGACGGTTGTCCGCTTGCATCACTGGCATTCCTCCTGCAACAATTTGATTATTTTTCAGGATTTGTAGTGGCCGCAACAAACACAGGGGGTGCGTCTACTGACGAGGCAGCCACATTTGTACTATTTACGACAGCATTTGTTCAATTACTGATATTCTCGGAAGTGTGGGAAATTGATGAATTTTCTATCACTTTCCCGCTTCTCAGACGTATACAAACTCTATATGTAAAAAATAAATACACGTAACGAGTTACTCTAAAATCATCCCACTGGGCGTGCCAATTTGTTAATGGTGATTTTTTGGTTTTTAACCAAAATTCCTTCGTGACAAATAATTGAAGATCAAACGAGTGTGGGACCTACGAGTTATGCGTTAATGTTGTCAAAAATATTTATGTGAATTGTCTGCCAAGTACAAATTTGACAATTAGCCAAATTAGGAATTACTGGCAAAGACTTATTGTTAAAACAAATATGTAAGTTTGAAAGAGATGTGCAGAATATTGTCAATAATGAAAGTTGACAATAAAAGTGCTTGAGTTTGAAAAGATAAGTTTGAAGTTTAAAAAGAAGGACAGTTATTTAATAGAAAATAACTTCCTAATCGTACTGAGTTTATAATGAAAATAAAATTGAAGTTTGAAAGCAAAGTGAAGTAAAGAAAGATCTAAATGACACTACTTGCAAGAAGTAAAATAAACTTAAAAAACGAACTTGAGAGAAATACTGGAAATTAAAGGGAACAAGTAAAGAACTTGAACAAAAGAGATGAAAATGGCATTGAATTTTGCCATAGTATTGAAATAAGAAGGATGGAGGGAATACTTGAATGTAATTCATCAATCTGCTAAGTGATCGAGATGTGTAGGATGTGTATCAAGTAACCGACCTTTATTACATTGTAATAACTAGTATTTATAGGCAAATAAAATAACTACCTAGTAGTAACTTCCTATCTAAATGACTGCCACATGTCCCTAGCAGTTCTCTTAGGCTTTACATTTAAACTGCTTGTCAAACAATTCCAATAACTGCTCAATGTCTTGAACCACTCCGTGTCAACTAGCTTGTCTTCGACGGTATTAACTGCTTGACAACTTGTCTTAACTATATTGTCGATTTTAAGACTTGGTCATTTTTTCTCTTTCCATATCTTTGACAATCCTCCCATGAATTTCGTTAAAAAGACTTCTTGTCAATCTATGTTTTCGTCGACATGTACACTTTCTTGTCAACTAAGTATTTTCGACACTTAGAAAATAACATCCTTTACTTCAATTCCTTCGTCAGCCTGTCGGAATTATTTCTGTCAAGAATTTGAAATTCTTCCACTCACAGCAGAGCGGTGGGGGTTTTGTGGATTGAACCTGACAGTGCATGGTGCTCTGCTCCTACGTATCCCAGATGTGAATCAAGGCTTACGTAGTTCTAAGGCGGTGATGATGGTGAGTCTCGTAGAGAAGGTGTTCCGGTGGTAGAATGAGGATTGGGAGTGATTTATAGAGATTAGGGTTTTTGCTTGGATGATAGCCCCCTCAGCTTAGTGAGCGTCCCCCTATATATTTACACGCATGAAGGGAATTTCTCCTTACGTCACGTGGTCCCTCTCCAGGTAGTTAACGGGTATCGCGGACAGTAGGCGTCGTCCGTATGGTCTCCACTATTCTGGTGCTGCGTGTCATGGTCATACAACTAGCAGCTAGCATTTGAGACACGTATCCTTGAGAACGTTCTAGTACATTCGGAAGATAAGCTCCGGAGACGTTTGGTATGCTCGATAGTCTACGAGTGGTTTGGCCGAGTACCGAGTACTTCATCTCGTTGTATACCCGAGTAGATTACTAAGGTACTTAGGTAGAGTTGTTAAGGTTTCGGTCCGAGTAAACCGATTGTGTTCTTGGGAAGTGGGTAAGTACTCTTGGCCGAGTACTAGGTAAGTACTGGGTACTTGACCGAGTACTGGGAAAGTACTCTTGGCCGAGTAGACTGCGGACTGGGTACTTGGCCGAGTACTGGGTAAGTACTCGAGAAGCTTGGTCGAGTATTGGGTAAATACTTGAGAAGGCTCAGTAGGCAGTGTCCTCGTTTAGGGAGTGGGTAGAGTCGGCCAGGACTCGGAGCCGAGTAAGTAGAGTACTCGGTCAAGGAGTTTTCATTCTCGGGAAAGTGCATTCCTTCTCATTCTGGCCGAGTAAGTGGGTTACTCTGTCCCTGGTATCCATTAAGTCAGGTCTTAACCCTCATATCTGGCATGTGCTCGAGCCAGACCTTGGTCAATGTTGGGCCGTTGTCCTAGGTTGTATGGGTCTCTTGTCTAACCTGATAGTAAAGTGGGTCGGGTGCAAACCCGTGGTAGGAACATAAGCCCACCTAGCCTTAAGCTATGTACAGCGAAAAGGCTATGATTGATGTTCTCCTTCTCGATCCTGAGTAGTGCATGGTCATGAATATCGACTTTTAACTTCACGGCTCCGATTTGGACTTGTGTCCATTGTTTGATGGAAGCCTTAGTCGGGTGATTGCTGTAGTGGTTCCTCTGAAACTTGGTTATCGTCGTGCTCCTATGGTTAAATTACCCTGGAACTTCGATCAGTAGGACTTGTCCGTTTATTATTTAAGATGTGTTATCTCGAGAACCTTTGGTGCATTTGAAGATGTGCTTCTGGAGTCACCCGAGCCGTCATACATGCTTGGAAGCGTTTTGACTTAGTACCGAGTACATTACCCTGCTATGTACCCAAGTAGATTGCTCAGGTACTTGGTTGGGTTCTCATACGGAGTTTTTGAATTTCCCTGGTGTATGAGCTGCTCGCCCGAGTACCCGGAGCTCGACCAAGAAAGAGAAGCGTGGAGCATTCAACCAAGTTGGGAAGCACAGAGCATTCAACCAAGTGCAGGAGCCGGAGCTCGATCGAGAAGGGGAATCACGGAGAATTCAACCAAGTACGGGAGCCGGAGCTCGACCGAGAAGGGGAAGCACGAAGCATTCGACCAAGTTGGGAGTCGGAGCTCGACCAAGAAGGGGAAGCACGGAGCAAGCATTCAACCAAGTGCCGGAGCCGGAGCTCGACTGAGAGGGGGAAGCGTGGAGATTCAACCAAGTTGGGAAGCGCGGAGCATTCCACCAAGTGCATGAGCCGAAGCTCGATCGAGAATGGGAAGCGCAGAGCATTCAACCAAATGTGGGAGTCGGAGCTCGACTGAGAAAGGGAAGCGCTGAGCATTCAACCAAGTGCGGGAGCCAGAGCTCGACCAAGAAGGGGAAGCACGGAGCATTCAACCAAGTTGGGAAGTGCGGATCATTCAACCAAGTGTAGAAGCCGGAGCTCGACCGAGAAGGCGAAGTGCGGAGCATTCAACCAAGTGCGGGAGCCGGAGCTCGATCGAGAATGGGAACCGCAGAGCATTCAACTAACTACGGGAGTTGGAGCTCGACCAAGAAGGGGAAGAGCGGAGCATTCAACCAAGTGTGGGAGCCGGAGCTCGACCAAGAAGGGGAAGCGCGGAGCATTCAACCAAGTTGGGAAGTGCGGAGCATTCAACCAAGTCCAGGAGTCGGATCTCGACTGAGAAGGGGAAGTGCGAAGCTTCAACCAAGTACAGGAGCCGGAGCTTGACCAAGAAGGGGAAGCACGGAGTATTCAACCAAGTTGGGAGCCTTGGCTCGTTCGAGAAGGGAAAGCGCAGAGCATTCAACCAAGTTGGGAAGCGCGGAGCATTCATCCATTTGCGGGAGTCAAATCTCGATCGAGAGGGGGAAGCGCGGAGCTTCAACCAAGTAGGGAAGCACTGAGCATTCAACCAAGTACAGGAGCCGGAGCTCGACCGAGAAAGGGAAACGCGGAGCATTCAACCAAGTGCGGGAGCCGGAGCTCGACCGAGAAGGGGGAGAATGGAGTATTCAACCAAGTTGGGAGCCGGAGCTCGACCGAGAAGGGGAAGAGCGGAGCATCCAACCATGTTGGGAAGCACGGAGCATTCAACCAAGTGCAGGAGTCAGAGCTCGACCGAGAAGGGGAAGCACAGAGCATTCAACCAAGTGCAGGAGTTGGAGCTCGACCGAGAAGGGAAGTGCGGAGCATTCAACCAAGTTGGGAAGCGCAGAGCATTCAACCCACTGCAGGAGCCGGATCTCGACTGACAAGGGGAAGAGTGGAGCATTCAACCAAGTGCGGGAGTCGGAGCTCGACCGAGAAGGGGAAGCACGGAGCATTCAACCAAGTTCGGGAGCCGGAGCTCGACTGAGAAGGGGAAACGCGGAGCATTCAACCAAGTAGGGAGCCGGGGCTCGACCGAGCGAAGGGGAAGGCTAGAGCATTCAACCAAGTTAGGAAGCGCGAAGATTTCAACCATGTACGGGAGTCGGAGCTCGACCGAGAGGGGGAAGCGCTGAGCTTCAACAAAGTAGGGAAGCACGGAGCATTCAACCAAGTGCAAGAGCCGGAGCTCGACCGAGAAGGGGAAGCGCAGAGCATTCAACCAAGTGCAAGAGCTGGAGATCGACCGAGAATTGGAAGAACGGAGTACTCAACCAAGTGCGGGAGCCGGAGCTTGACCGAGAAGGGGAAGCGCGGAGCATTCAACCAAGTTGTGAGCCGGAGCTCGACCGAGAAGGGGAAGCACTGATCATTCAACCAAGTTGGGAAGCACGGAGCATTCAAACAAGTGCAGGAGCCGGAGCTCGACCGAGAAGGAGAAGCGCGGAGCATTCAACCAAGTGTGGGAGCCAGAGCTCGACCGAAAAGGGGAAGCTCGGAGCATTCAACCTAGTGTGGGAGCCGGAGCTCGACCGAGAAGGGGAAGTGTGGAGCACTCAACCAAGTTGGGAGCTGGAGCTCGATCGAGAAGGGGAAGCGCGGAGCATTCAACCAAGTTAGGCAGCGCAGAGCATTCAACCATGTGTGGGAGCCGGATCTCGATAGAGAGGGGGAAGCACGGAGCTTCAACCAAGTTGGGGACTGCGGAGCATTCAACCAAGTGTGGGAGTCGGAGCTCGACCGAGAAAGAGAGGCGTAGAGAATTCAACCAAGTGTGGGAGCCGGAGTTCGACCGAGAAGGGGAAGCACGGAGCATTCAACCAAGTGAGGGAGTTGGAGCTCGACCGAGAAGGGGAAGCATGGAGCATTCAACCAAGTAGGCAGCCGAGTCTCGACCGAGAAGGGGAAACGCAGAGCAGTCAACCAAGTTGGCAAACGCGGAGCACTCAACCATGTGCGGGAGTCGGAGCTAGGCGGAGAGGGGGAAGCGCGGAGTTTCAACCAAGTAGGGAAGCGCGGAGCATTCAACTAAGTGCAGGATGTTATACTCAATGATTTAGAGATTTTGATATATGAAAAATCAAACTTAAAGTGTATACAAATGTTTTAGTATCAAATAGCAAAGGCAGGTATCAAGCAGTGATCAACAAGTTCAGTGAGCAATCAAAGGAGAATATTCAAGGAAGAACTTGAAGGAATCAAAGAGCAAAGACAGAGATCAAAGGATCATCAAGACAAGAGCTTAAAGGAGAAATTAGATTTAAGTCTTAGATGATTTGTAACAGATGAAATCTGTTATTCACAAAAAGCTCATTTGAAAAGATGCATGAAAGAAAATCAATTTTCATAACCTGCATTTAAAAAAATAACTTTTCGTTAATGAAAATGATTTTTGGAAATAAGATTTTTTAATACAAGCGCTCGTCCGACATTGAAATAATACAAGCGCTCGTCCAACACAAGTGATACAAGTACCCGTCAACTAAAGTGACACAAGCGCTCGTGCACTAAAGTGACAGAAGTGCTCGTCCACTAAAGTGATACAAGCGCCCGTCCACTAAAGTGACACAAGCGCTCGTCCACTAAGGTGACAGAAGCACTCGTTCGCAAAAGTCTTTGGACCTGCTAAATTCTTAATGAGAAGCTCCATCAAATGTCGTGGCATATGGAGCTCATCTACCATATGAAGCTCGTCTACTAAATGGAGCTCGTCTACTAGCCCATCCGAATGTAAAATCTTAATGGCTAGATGGATGCGGTTATTTTCAAGATGGACGCGAATTCTATAAGAACTATCCGAATCTTATTTTAAGAACGAGAATCAAGAAAACAGATTCTGTTAATCAGATCCAAATCTATTTTGACTGATCCCAACGACTATAACTTGTTTTCTATATAAAGAAGGATCAAAGGAACACTTTTACAACATATACGAATATCATAACATATCACAGTTTTACGAAATCAATTTGAGAAATCAATTGTAAAATCATTCATCATCTTTCTTGAGCTTAATGTGAAAAGAGTGTTTCAATACTCATAAGTGCTTTAATTTGTTTATCTGACTATTGAGAGTTAGGAATCAACTTTTGTTTTACATTTTGATTGTAAAGAAAGGGGGAGTCTCTCTAAGTGATTAGGGTGAGGTATCACTAAGGTTGAACATTGAGGCTCTTCACAAGAGTGTGGTATCTCAAGGTGAAGGAGTGCTCTGTGGTGTAAAGGTTTTTCAAGCTACCTGCCAAAGCTTGTGTGTTAGTGTGTGAAATCCCACAGGTGGAGTGGGGACTGGATGTAGGTCACAGTGGAGGTGACTGAACCAGGATAAATCTGGTTGTGTGGTATCCCTAAACTCAAACTCCTTTACTTTCTGTTTATGTTTGATAAGCCTCTGGCTCGTCTAGTTTTATAACTAGTAAGACCATGGCTTTTGTACTAATTATTCGAGTTTAATCTCGTTTTCGCCCAAATTTGGATTTAATTGTCCTCAAGCAACATTTTGAGTCCCTTAAGTAGTTTTAGGATATTTTAGTTAATTTTGAGTCAAATAAAGCATTTACTGCTATTTCATATTTTCAGGTTAATGAGAAGAGCAAAAAGGGAAGGACACTTAAAGCAGAAGCCATCACGCCTGTCACGGCCGTGATGAGATACCCATGAAGACCAGAAAGCATCACGGCCCAGCCGTGATACCCATCACGGGCGTGATGAGAAGACCTTGAAGATCAGAGAGCATCACAACCCAGACGTGATACCCATCACGGGCGTGATGAGAAGACCCTGAAGGACAAAATTGATCGCGTCCTGGCTGTGATGGAGGTCACGACCGTGACAGATCAGCACTCATGGACAGAATTGATCACGGCATGGCCGTGATGGGAATCACGACCGTGACAGACTGGAATTTGAATGCGCGCCCTTGGCAGAATGCGTCACGGCTGGCCTAGCCGTGATGGGCATCATGACCGTGACCTCCATCACGTCCAGGCCGTGATCAATTCTGTTCTTCAGGGTTCTCTCATCACGCCGGTGATGGGTATCACGGCCATGTCGTGATGCTTTCTGGTCTTCATGGGTAGCTCATCATCGCCGTGACCAGTGTCACGGCCTGGCCGTGATGGCTTCTGCTTTAGGTGTCCTTCCCTTTTTGCTCTTCTTATTAACCTAAAAATATGAAATACTAGTAAATGCTTTATTTAACTCAAAATTAACTAAAATGTCCTAAAACTACTTAAGAGACTCAAAATGTTGCTTGAGGACAATTAAATCCAAATTTGGGCGAAAACAAGATTAAACTAGTATAATTAGTACAAAAGGCATGGTCTTACTAGTTATAAAACTAGACGAGCCAGAGGCTTATCAAAATACCCCAAACTTAAACCTTTCTTGTCCCCAAGTAAACTAAAACTCAAAAAGACTCAAACATAGCAAGCTTAAAGGATTCGACCAATTTCGCACAAATTTCATGCAATTTTAACAAAACAATTTTTCTTCAATGTTTTCCCCCTTTGCAACAATGTAATCCCCACATTCATTTACTTTAAACAATTGAGAATTCCATCATTCATGCAATCAGTAATCTGATTTGAGGATCCAAGTTACACACAAAAAGGGAGATCACCAATTTCAAACAATTGCCTTCCTCACAAGGGCATTTAATATTTCACTCATTCGCTCAATTTGTCTAGGCTATCAACTTTTCACTCAATTTCACATTTCAAGAGCACTTCCCATGAATTTGATTTTCATCTCAAACAAAGTTCCCACGAGAACATGCATGCAACATCAAAAGGTCTTTTAAAGGTTGTAATGGGGCCTGGCTAAAGGTAGGATATTCAAAGGTACTAGGCTTTACATCCCTAGGAATTAAGAGAGAATGAAACTTTTTAGCTTGACTTCCACTCTTATTCCTTTTTTCATTTTTCTTTTTGATGCTTTGGGTGACTACAGCCCTTTTCCTTCCACCGCCCCCCCCCCCCGTTTTTTTACATTTTTGTGCTTTTCATTTTTTCTTTTTGCCTTTGGCTCCAACCTTTATTTTTTCTTTTTCTCAACCCAAAATACATATCGTATCCTTGTAGCCACCCCAAACTTAGTTTCCTTCAACCTTTGTCTTGCTAAGCATCCATGCTCTCCTAATCCTAAGATTGGGTTAACATGGTTTTTCCAGATTTTTGGCTTATAACATAAGGTCATCAAGAAACAATAGGCTTATTAGGCTCAATGTGGCTAACTAGGGAACATGCATTAGGGATGGTTCTTTTAGGCCAAGTAGTTATTTCAAAGAAAATTGCCTAAATCATTTGATGCAACCACATAAGCATGCAAACCATGAAGAGATTCAAGCAAATCCGGGAAAGTGAAACTTAAAAGTGAGTCACATAATTAAAAACATGTTGGAGGCTCAAATCCTCGCCTGGAAATTTTTCGCAAATTATTTGACCGATATTCAATCCCTAGTGTGTGCATCCCTTCAGAAACTTTGCGTATTTCGGAACCTGCTTAATCACATCAAGAAGCGGAATGTTTACCGCTACTTTTCTGAATACATCCAGAATCTCTCTCTCTCCTTGTCTTCCTCATCAATCTTTTTATTTTTCAGTACTCTTTGCGGGAAGGGAATTGGTGGCACATACTCCTTTTCAGCCTCAACAACAATAGAAGGTTCAGGTGTTACCTCAACAATTTTTTTATTTTTTTCAGGGGCTGGTTCTGCAACCTTCCCGGATCTCAAAGTAATTGCACTCACATTAGGATTAGGGACATTAGGATTCACTACTGTTTGTGCAGGTAGTTGGTTTGATCCTTGAGCTTGCTACATGGCATTCATCGAAGTGGCAAGCTGTCTGATCTGTGTCTGCAAAGTATGAATACTAGAATCCATTCGTTGCTGAAACTGGAGATTGTTTGCAGCCATTTGCTTGACAAGGTCCTCTAGTGAAGGTCCGAAAGGTGCAAAGGTGGTCACTTGGGGAGAGTTATGTGGTGGTGCCAGCGGTAACTTCAGTTGTTGTTGTTGTTGTGTGGATGAGTTTCTATACCGAAGGTTTGGATGGTTTCTCCAGTTGGGGTGGTACTTATTAGTGGAAAGGTCAGGAATGTTGTACCTGTTCTGATTGTTGCCTTGATTGTAAAGATTGGCTGCATATGCTTGAGGCAAATCAGTGACCGACTCATCTTTCAGAATGGGACATGTATCGGTCAGGTGTTCAGGAGAAGTACAAATACCACACAACCTTGCTGTTTGAGCTTTATCCACTGCCAACTGTTTCACTAAAGAAGTAAGCTCATCAAGTCTGGTTTCAAGGGCTTTGTGGGAAGAAGAAGCATGGACCTCATTCACACCCCTTGTTTCGACAGAATTGTTTCTGGTTGTGAACTGTTGGGAGTTGAGTGACATGTTCTCAATCAATGACTTGGCAGCAGCTGGAGTCTTATCAACAAGTGCTCCCCCGCTAGCAGCATCTTCTGTCCATTGGTAGCAATCCCTCATAAAAGTACTGAATGAGCAGTTGCTCGGAAATCTGGTGCTATGGACAACTGGACACCAACTTCTTAAATATCTCCCAGTACTTGGCCAATGATTCATTGCCTTGTCTAATACCACATATCTCTTTTCTGATTGATGCAGCTCTGGAGGCAGTGAAGTATCTCTCTAGGAAGACTTTCTTCAAATCATTCCAGGTTGAAACAGAATTCGACTCCAGATAATAAAGTCAATCCTTCGCAGCACCTTGAAGTGAGAATGGGAAGGCTCTCAGCTTGATATGGTCTTCCATTATTCCTTCAGGTCTCAATGGTGTAGAACAAACAACCTGGAATTCTTTCAGATGCTTATGCGGATCCTCACCTGCAAGACCACTAAACCTTGGCAACAATTGTATTAAACCATATTTCAATTCAAAAAGAGCAACGACATCAGCATATTCAATACATAAACCATTGTAATTAACATCAGGAGCAGCAAGCTGTCTTAGTGTTATTTGATCAGCCATGTTATCACTATTGGTTGGTGAACTAGTGCTAGCCTGAATTGCTCTACGACGTGTGTGCAAGGTTCTCTCAATTTCAGGATCAAAATTGGCGCCGTTGCCGAGGACTCTTGTTGTTATTAACAGATTTGTTCAGTTCTGGCTACTAGGTCTGGTTGTTCTGACCTATTTGATTTTCGCACACGGGTAAAAAACGAGTGATTGGAAGAAAAACTGTAGTTAGGGAACCACAACTCGAGTATCGTATCTCAAAGACTCTTGGATTATTATTAACCTACAATTTTTTTTTTTTTTGGGGGGGTTAGATTTAAGATTTGATTAAGAAAACAGTGCAATTAAGTGATTATTGATAAACTAGAACGATTAATCTGCTGTTTCGGTTTCCCAACTATCATTGATTCACATAATTTCCATGCCCTAAGCGGATTCTAATCCCTTTTCGATTGTAGCAGCAATTAAAAAAGCGCAATTGACACTACGAGATATATGTTCCTAATTTCCGAATTAAGCAGACGGATTGAAGCTCTCGTGAATTAAGCAAACACGATCGAACACACGCGAATTAAGCAAACACGATCAAGGTATAGGAACATAGAATCATCGAAATTAATCAACACTTATTCTATATAACTTGAATTAAGCAAACAAGGCGCATAGCATAATATTGAAAGAGATAAGCAATTTAATCGGGAATTATGGAACCTCAAGTATCGGCGGAAACCGATTACAGCAGACTAATCTCTGATGATTACTTCTCCATCACAAACGTAATACAAACTTTTGAGTGCCAAGGGCGCACATTCAAATTCCAGTCTGTCACGACTGTGATTCCCATCACGGCCAGGTCGTGATCAATTCTGTCCATGACCTCCATCACGTCCAGGACGCGATCAATTATGTCCGTCAGGGTCTTCTCATCACGCCCGTGATGGGTATCACGGCTGGGCCGTGATGCTCTCTGATCTTCAGGGTCTTCTCATCACGCCCGTGATGGGCATCACGGCTGGGCCGTGATGCTTTCTAGTCTTCATGGGTAGCCCATCACGGCCATGACCAGTGTCACGGTCTGGCGTGATGGCTTCTGCTTTAAGTGTCCTTCCCTTTTTGCTCTTCTCATTAAGAGACTCAAAATGTTGCTTGAGGACAATTAAATCCAAATTTGGGTAAAAACGAGATTAAACTCGAATAATTAGTACAAAAGCCATGGTCTTACTAGTTATAAAACTAGACGAGCCAGAGGCTTATCAAAATACCCCAAACTTAAACTTTGCTTTTCCCCAAGAAAACTAAAACTCAAAAAGACTCAAACTTGGCAAGCTTAAAGGATTCAATCAATTCGGCACAAATTTCATGCAATTTTAACAAAACAATTTTTCTTCAATGTTTTCCCCCTTTGCAACAATGTAATCCCCACTTTCATTTACTTTAAACAATTGAGAATTCCATCATTCATGCAATTAGTAATCTGAGTTGAGGATCCAAGTTACATAGAAAAGGGAGATCACCAATTTCAAACAATTGCCTTCCTCACATGGGCATTTAATATTTCACTCATTCGCTCGGTTTGTCTAGGCTATCAACTTTTCACTCAATTTCACATTTCAAGAGCACTTCCCATGAATTTGATTTTCATCTCAAACAAAGTTCCCACGAAAACATGCATGCAACATCAAAAGGTCTTTCAAAGGTTGTAATGGGGTCTGGCTAAAGGTAGGATATTCAAAGGTACTAGGCTTTACATCCCTAGGAATTAAGAGAGCATGAAACTTTTTACCTTGACTTCCACTCTTATTCATTTTTTCATTTTTCTTTTTGATGATTTGGGTGACTACAGCCATTTTCCTTACAATACCCCCCTTTTTTTTGACATTTTTGTACTTTTTTTTTTTTTTTTGCCTTTGGCTCCAACCTTTATTTTTATTTTTCTCAACCCAAAATAACATATCGTATCCTTGTAGCCACCCCAAACTTACTTTCTTTCAACCCTTCTCTTGCTAAGCTTCCATGCTCTCCTAATCCTAAGATTGGATTAACATGGTTTTTCCAGATTTTTGGCTTATAACAAAAGGTCATCAAGAAACAATAGGCTTATTAGGCTCAATGTGGCTAACTAGGGAACATGCATTAGGGATGGTTCTTTTTAGGCCAAGTAGTTATTTCAAAGAAAATTGCCTAAATCATTTGATGCAACCATATAAACATGCAAACCATGAAGAGATTCAAGCAAATTCGGGAAAGTGCAACTTAAAAGTGATTCACACAATTAAAAACATGTTGGAGGCTCAAATCCTCACCTGGACATTTTTTGCAAATTGTTTGACCGAGATTCAATCCCTAGTGTATGCATCCCTTCACCCCAAACTTATCATAAATCATGCAATCACAACAAAATATCTCAAAGTTCAATTTTCAATTTTTCACATGGGGATCAATTTTCAATTTTCAACGCCTAGGGGGAATTCATCAACAGTCAACACATATCATGCAATCAATCTATGCTAAATTTAATTAAAATCCATCAAGCTCACTGACACAAGACTCACACACATACGACACAAAGCAACACAAACAAGGAAAACAAAACAAAAACAAAGCAATTGGTTCTATCCCCCACACTTAAGACATACATTGTCCTCAATGAAAGAACATAAATATAAAATAAGAGTGAGGGAAAGGAGAAGGTGCTCCCTGATCAAGTTGTAGTGTAGGTGGGCTCTCCCATGGAAAGCTCTTCTACGGTTGCATCTTCAGGCACCGAGCTCTCATGGAATAGCTTCAAGCGCTGCCCATTAACCTTAAAAACCTTGTTGCTACCTGCACTTTTGACTTCTACCGCACCATGAGGGAAAACATTAGTAACAATAAATGGGCCAATCCACTTGGATCGAAGTTTCCCAGCCATCACTTTTAAAATAAAACCTGTTGGCCCACAGAGAATTCCTTCCTAGTAATCATCTTATCATGGAAGTTCTTAGTTTTCTCTTTATAAATTCGAGAGCTTTCATAGGCTTCCAACCTAAGCTCTTCAAGCTGCTGTAATTGGAGTTTTCTTTCAATGCCTGCTTTTTGCATTTCCAAATTACAGCTTTTGACCGCCCAATAAGCACGGTGCTCAATTTCTATAGGAAGATGACATGCCTTACCGAACACAAGTCCTATTGGTGTCTTGAAAGCTGTTCTTTGAGCCCAAAGTGCGTCTTCTAGACGGCGGCTCCAGTCCTTCCTATTTGGCTGCACCACTTTCTCTAAGATCTGTTTGATTTCTCTGTTTGAGATCTCAGCTTGCCCGTTAGTTTGGGGATGATATGAAGTGGAGACCCTGTGCACAACTCCATACTTTCGGAGTAAAGCTTCCATGGTGCGGTTACAGAAATGAGTGCCTTGGTCACTTATGATAGCACGAGGTATTCCGAACCTGCAGAAAATATTCGACCTGACAAAATTTGCAACAACTCTAGAATCATTAGTCCTAGTGGGGATAGCTTCCACCCACTTTGAAACATAATCAACATCAAGTAGAAAATAGAGAAAACCAAAATATGCAGGGAAAGGACCCATAAAGTCAATTCCCCACACATCAAACACCTCACAGAAAAGCATAGGTTGCTGAGGCATTTCACTCTTACGAGTGATGGCTGTACCTGCTATCTGACACTCTTTACAAGTACGGTAAATCTCATAAGCATCTTTAAAAATGGTGGTCCAATAAAAACCTGAATCTAGGATTTTTCTTGCAGTCCTTTGTGGCCCAAAATGTCCCCCTACTTGAGAAGCATGAGAAAAATGCAAAATAGACTCAATCACATAGTCGGGGACACATATCCTAATTACCTGATCACTACCAAATTTCCAAAGATATGGATCATCCCAAACATAATATTTGGCATCACTCTTGAGTTTGTGAATTTGTGACCTAGTTGCACCTGTCGGAAAAACACCAGTAACAAGATAATTAACAATATCAGTAAACAAAGGAGTTACCCCATGTAACTGTAAAAGCTGCTCATCAGGAAAGTTGTTCTGAATAGGAGAAGGATCTCCTGCATCTCTCTCTATTCTGCTAAGGTGATCAGCCACTAAATTCTCAGCTCCACTTTTATATTTAATCTCCACACTAAACTCTTGGAGCAACAACATCCACCGAATCAATCTCATTTTTGCTTCTGGTTTCTTCAACAAGTACTTTAAAGCGGCATGGTCAGTGAAAACAACAACCTTGGAACCTAGCAAATATGATCAGAATTTATCTAGAGCAAAAACAATAGCTAGAAGTTCCTTTTCAGTAGTAGAGTAATTAGCCTGTGCAGCATCTAAAGTTCTAGAAGCATAATAAATCACATGGGCAGCCCTGTCCACCTTTTGTGTAAGGACCGCCCCCACGACATAGTTAGAGGCATCACACATAATCTCAAAAGGGAGGGTCCAGTCAGGAGGATGGATGATGGGAGTAGAGGTCAATGCTTTCTTCAAGAAATCAAAAGCCCTTTTGCAGTTGTCATCAAAGTTGAAAATGACATCATTCTTCAACAAGTTTGGCAAAGGAAGAGCTATCTTGCTAAAATCCTTTATGAAGCACCTGTAAAAACCTGCATGACCAAGAAAAGAGCGAATCTCGCGAACGCAAGATGGTTAAGGCAGTGTAGAAATCACCTCAATCTTAGCAGGGTCTACTGAAATACCTTTTTCAGAAATGATATGCCCCCAAACAATTCCCTGTTCAACCATAAAATGGCATTTTTCATAATTCAAAACAAGGTCAGTTTCAGATTCAAACTATCCAAGCATGCATCAAATGAAGAACCATAAACAGTAAAATCATCCATAAACACTTCCATGCAATTCTCAATATATTCAGTAAAAATACTAATCATGCATCTCTGGAATGTGCCAGGAGCATTGCAATGACCAAATGGCATCCTCCTGTAAGCAAAAGTGCCGAAAGGACACGTAAAAGTTGTCTTTTATTGATCCTCTGGTGCAATGTGGATCTGAAAGTAACCTGAAAAATCATCAAGAAAACAATAGTGTGATTTACCAGCTAGTCGTTCAAGCATCTGATCGATGAACGACAAAGGGAAGTGATCCTTTCTAGTATCCTGGTTCAATCTCCTGTAATCAATACAAACTCTCCAGCTATTCTGAACTCTAGTGGGAACAAGTTCATTGTTTTCATTTTTTACCACTATGAGTCCAGATTTCTTAGGTACAACTTGCACTGGACTCACCCAAATACTGTCAGAGATAGGATATATGATACCTGCATGCAAGAGTTTTGTTACCTCCTTCTTCACAACATCAAGAATCAAGGGGTTAAGCCGCCTTTGGGGATGCCTAACTGTTTTAGCCCCATCCTCCAACAGAATCCTATGCATACACCTGGATGGGCTAATACCTGGTATGTCGGCCAAGGTCCACCCAATCGCCTTCTTATGCTACTTCAAAACCTGCAAGAGCTTAGTTTCCTCGTCAAAGTCAAGGTTAGAGGAAATTATAACCGGAAGTTTTTCATTCCTCTCTAAATAAGCATATTTCAGATTTTCAGGAAGTGGTTTAAGCTCTAAGGAGGGTGGCTGCTCAATAGATGGTATGTTTGGGGCAGTCGTGCTGTCAAGAACTTCAGCTGAATAAACAGCTTCATTTACACTGTCGCCCTGCAAGGCAGCATCAATCTCAACACAAATAGCACAAAGGTTAGTGTTAGTACAATCATCACATGAGTAAACATCATCAAAACCAGAAAAAGATGGAAATTCAGCAGCTGCAACCAAATCATAATAAGTGTCATCAACAATTTCAGAAAGCAAATCTATTTGAAAAACAGAATGCTCTTCCAAGGGATGCTTCATAGCATCGAAAATAATGAATTTCGCAACAATGTCACCAAATTCCATGGACATGGTTCCATCGTCAACATCAATATTTGTTTTCGCCGTTTTCATGGACGGCCTGCCCAGAATGATTGGTGATATGCTTGAATTCGTTTCTCCTGCCATGTCCAGAATGTAAAAATCAACAGGGAAAATCAAGTCATTAACTTGAACAAGCACATCTTCTACTACTCCAATGGGGCGAGCATTGGTCCTGTTTGCCAACTGAATAGTAAGACCTGTATGCTGCAAAGGACCAAGATCAAGATTGTTGAAAACAGAAGTAGGCATAACATTAATAGAGGCTCCTAAATCCAACATGCAATTGTCGAATTTACTATCCCCAATGGTACATGGAATAGCAAAAGTTCCCGGATCCTTGCATTTCTGTGGCATTGCCTGATTGAGGGCTGAAATGGTAACCCTTTCAGGTGCAGGTTTAGGTTGAATGAGGGCTGAAACATTTCGTCCCAAATTGACTCTCTCATTTCCCTTCAACCTCCTCTTGTGTGTGCACAAATCCTTCAGAAACTTCGCGTACTTTGGAACCTGCTCAATCGCATCAAGAAGCGGAATGTTTACCGCCACTTTTCTGAATACATCCAGAATCTCTCTCTCTCTTTGTCTTCCTCATCAATCTTTTTATTTTTCAGTACTCTTTGCTGGAAGGGAATTAGTGGCACGTCCTCTTTTTTAGTCTCAATAACAACAGAAGGTTCAGGTGTTACCTCAACAATTTTTTTAATTTTTTAAGGAGTTGGTTCTGCAACCTTTCCGGATCTCAGAGAAATTTCACTCACATTAGGATTAGGGACATTAGGATTCACTACCGTTTGTGCAGGTATTTGGTTTGATCCTTGAGCTTGCTGAATGGCATTCTTCGAAGTGGCAAGTTGTCCAATTTGTGTCTGCAAAGTATGAATACTAGAATCCGTTCGTTGCTGAAACTAGAGATTGTTTGCAGCCATTTGCTTGACAAGGTCCTTTAGTGAAGGTCCGGGAGGTGTGGAGGTGGTCACTTGGGGAGAGTTCTGTGGTGGTGTCTGTTGGACGAATCTGGGCAAGTATACCCAGTTGTGCAAGTAATTCGGTGGTAAGACCGGTTATCGTATCCACGGGGACTACAACAAGTACTAGCACGTACCAATTCAATTACTATCTAAGCGATTCTTGGATTGAAGAGAGTTCTAAACTAACAAAAGCTAGAACTAACAACATAAGAAAAACAAACTCTTTTTGTACTTTTCTCAAACACTTGGAAGGCAATAAAAGATGGGTTTCAAATATGATAAAAGATGTTGGGATTAGGTTCATCAAACTTCATCCTCATGCAATGAAATGACTAATAAACAGTTTCCACTTCTATTATGACAATCAATCCACTAAATTACTCAAGCCCCGATTCCTCGGATGACAAAAGCCTAAATCCACTAATAGACCCTAATTCCTTAGGTGGCCTAGATTAATGAATTTGCATTATGATTAGGGATTACACGATTGCTAATAAACCTAGTTCCATTCCTAGATACAAGGCTTATCAGGTGATTAATCTCAATTCCGGTTTTAACACGAATTTTCCAATTGCATATCAAAACACTAATCATGTCATCGGGGTGCTAGCCACAACAAGCATTAAGAATAGAGAATCAATCACTCAATAAAGAAGTAAAAACCATATTACAAGATTCAAGTCATATGCATAAGAATTCAGAAATGGCTACCCTAACCCCAACAATGGGAGTTTAGTTACACATCATCAAAGGAGAAGGGAAAAGGGAAGATACTAAGATGGAGAAAGGGAAACACTCCATGGAAGGATGAACCCAGCCACCACAGCAACAAAGAATCGTCCCCTAGGGTTTCTCTAGGCTGCCTCCTTTTCTCTGCTCCCAAAAAAAACTCTCCAGTTCTGTCTGCTGCGTTTCTTTATATAGACCTGATGCGCGTCACGGCCGTGATGGCCATCACGGCCAGGCCGTGATGGGCTCTGTTTCTGGCAGTTATGGGAATTTTTAATCTCTCGCGTGGCGAGCCCCTTCTCGCGTCGCGAGCCTCCATTTCATGCCCGTGATCTCCATCACGGCCAAGCCGTGATGGATTCTGACTTGTGGTGGTTTTGGGTCACGGCCGTGATGTGTATCACGGCCAGGCCGTGACAGACTCTGACTTTTGCCTTCTGCTCTGCTTCATCAAGGCTGATTTTGATCATTTTTACATTGAATTCCTGCAAAACAACACCAAGAAACCGCTTCACCCGTTCCAAGGGAAAATCTAACTAAAATCAAATAAAGAATGCCTAATCTCTATGAAAAATGCATGCAAAAGTATATAGAAAATATCATGTAAAATCACACTATCAAATCACCCCAAGCTTATTCAATTGCTTGTCCTCAAGCAATCACTAAGGCCAGAAGAATAAACAGAACATGGATAATGAACTAAGAACCCGAGTAAATGATCCAAGTAATAGGCAATTCAAACAATTCAGCAAGAGACAATCAATTCAAGTCCAATTAGAGGCTTAGGTTCCTTAGACTCATATTCTCACTGATTTGGGTACTCTTCCTCACTTGAAGCTCACCCCAAGCTTGTTCATTTGCTTGGCTCTCTTTCTACCTCACTCAAGTGCTTAGTGGTATGTAACATTTCGCTCAATTTTCCTCAAGGAATGAATCCTGCCATAGGCTTGACTATCAACCAAATCTCTACTTTATTAATGAAAACAATTAAGAATCAAGAGGTCTTTTACTTGGTTGTAACATGGCCATGGGATTAATCGTTAGGTGGGGAAATCAATAAAAGGATATTTCAAAAGGCTACACAACATATCAACATTTGCAAAGCATGACCTTCTAAAATACCTTCTTGGGTTTTCAATTCACTTTCCACCTTTCTTTGCTTTCTTTTTCTTTTTATTTCTTTTTATTTTCTTTTTGTCATCCCCTTCTCTAATTTTTTTTTTCTTTTTCTTTTTCTTGGAGAAAGGGAGATTTTTCAAATCAAGAGAATTTTTTTTTCTGATTCTTTTCCCAAACTTTTTCAACTACCTTTTTACCCTTTTGTAATACTTTAGAAGGTCACTTATCAAACATATTTATCAAAACATTTCAGGGTACAAAGAAAAGCATTTTTATTCTTTCAGGCTCAAAATTGGGCAACTAAGGGGTAGCATTTAGTCATTCAAAGCTCAGAAGGCCAGAAAAATACCTATTGCCTCAATCATTTTCAAAAATGTTTTCAAAAATTTTTAAGCTTCGAAATGGTTTCAAGTCAAGTTCTAGAGAAAATCACCCAAGAGGAATAACACTCTAACACAAAGAATGGGGTAAAATTTTAGTGAGTACCCCTTTGGCTCAAAATCTCACATTTTAGTTCAGAATCAATGAAAAACAAAAATCTTCAGAACCATATGCTAATTATCAACTATCCAAGATTATCTCAAACATTTTCATTTGCAGCCAAATCACAAGAATAACAACTTGGGTTCAAGAATTCACTACCACAATTTATTTGGCACTTAGTTTTCACAATTTGGATGCAAAATCTAAGCAAGGGCAATTTAATGTGTGATTATGCAAACTGTCATGAAAAACTATATGGATGCAATATGAACAAATGCAAAAATACCCCTACCCCAAGCTTAAGAATTTACATTGTCCCCAATGTAAACAATCAAGTTGGAGAGAGGAGAAAAATAAAAAATAAAAAATAAAAATTGGAACGGCTTACTGAGGCGGTAACGAGTGTTGACTCTCATTACAGTCAAAAAATCTGGCCATGATGGGTGCTGACTTTTCTTCTTGTTCTCCTTGCTCTTCCTTCCTTCCTTCCTACCCTGAAAAACTTGGCAATTCTCAATTTATTATTTTTCCTCTTGAGCTTCTCACATTATTCAAGAGGTTAAAATCAAAAACAAAATTATTAAGAAAATGAAAACAACTAAAAAGAAGAGTTAAGAAACTTGGGTTGCCTCCCAAGAAGCGCTTCTTTAACGTCACTAGCTTGACGTGTAGACAACTTCTTTCAATTAACCGGGGTCTGCTGGACATAGAATTGCAAGAGCACTTTTCTTTCATGAAACTCCTGTAAAGAGATGATTTTGCTTATAGGGCCAACAATTGTGCTTCTGCTTTGCCTTTTTCTCTCTGGGCCTCTTGCCCTTTTTCTTACTCCTTCCCGGCGGAGGTTCTGTTTTCACAAGAGGAGCAGATCCAACTTCATCACCAACTGATACATCATTTGTCTTGCATAGCTTCAGATTTGCTTTCATGTTGGGCTTTTCCTTCTTCTCAGGAGTAGAGGGATGGTGTTGATGTGCAATGACTTCTTTATCTACTGTATCCACCATGTCCATGCGGAAACACTCCTCTTCATTGCTCGTGCGATGCATAGCTTCCAATACATTGAAATTGACTTCTTCTTCTTGCACTCTGAATTTTAGCTGGCCTTTTTCTACATCTATCAAAGCTCGCCCCGTGGCTAGAAAAGGTCTCCCCAGTATGAGCGGAACTTCAGCATCCTCCACCATGTCTAAAACCACAAAGTCCGCTGGAAAGATAAACTTATCCACCTTTACCAGAACATCTTCCAAAATACCATAAGGATGCTTGATTGATCTGTCAGCTAACTGCAATGCCATCCTAGTTGGTTTCACCTCTCCTCCTCCAAGCTTGTTCAACATGGAGAGCGGCATCAAATTGATACTCGCTCCCAAGTCACATAAGGCTTTTCTGATAGCAACATTCCCAACAGTGCAAGGAATTGTAAAACTACCAGGATCTTTCAGCTTCGGAGGTAGCTTCCTTTGCAGTATCGCACTGCACTCCTCAGTTAAGGCAACAGTTTCGCCTTCTTTAATCTTTCTTTTCTTCGTGAGCAGTTCCTTCATGAATTTTGCATAATTGGGAATCTGCTCAA